>JBBDGP010000229.1:27205000-27510475 GCA_037952835.1 Lithobates septentrionalis | reverse complement strand
GTGCCGTGAAAGCGACCAGAAGAGCATTTTCGGACTTAGTAACAGAAGTCGGTGGTGACAACAATCCTGTGAGTTGGACAGAAGTCTGATGAAGAACCAAGAGCTGTGCTGTGACTCTAATGTCTGGTTGTGACATAAGAGAGTCTGGATTACAAAATTTAACAAGTTGGGAACCCCAGAATTATTCTCTGGAGACTGGAAACAACAAAAAAAGGACTGTGTCGTGTACCAGAAGACCTGAACTGGAATCTGAAGGAGTAACTAATGCGGTGAGTAAAATATTTCCTTTTTCTAAAAATTATTAGTAATATAGTCAAAATGCTTACTCAGTGTGAAGCTAGTGTCAGTTCTGATAAAGTTAACAGATGGGTATTAAAATGTATTAAGCGCCATGGCGGTCCTTATGAAATTCCAGAAAAATGTAAGCAGACATGGACGATGATGAAGGAATTTTTAGAGAAAAATGTTTTTGATAGCAAAATTTCAGAAAGTAAAAGAAAAGGTTGTATTATACAGGGCTTGTTATCTTGCTGTTTAACAATGGAAAGTTCTTTGAATGGTAAGATTGAGGAAATTACCCAGTTACAGAAGGCAGTTGATAATAGCAACAATGTTTGTGAGAGGTTACAAAACCAATCAGACACCGAGACAGTAAATTTAAAATTGCATGCGGTTACCATTGGAGAAGCTTTACTTGAGAAATCTAAACGTTGTGATGAATTATCAGAGGAAAATGAGAGATTAAAATTAAGAATTATGGAATTAGAGAAGAGATCTCAGGAATGCAGATATGCATCAAATCTTGGATTCAGCAATCTGCAGCAAACAGAACCTCATATTAAATCTGATAATGCATTACCAGCTGCCCCCACTGTGACTACCACAGTTTATAACAATAATAATAATACAGGTGAAGTTCAGCTTGTAATTAAGCCTTTGAAATCAAAATTATTAGACGCAATTCTTAAAGAAATAGGAATGGTTCCATACCATGATTTAAACAGATTTTTAAAATGGTTTTGTGACGTGCAGCAGGTCAGAGATATGTACAATCTCAACCCACCTGACTTAGAAAGAGTTTTGCAACATTCTATAGGAAGTGGTCTTTGGATGAGAATTAAACAAATCTGTATTCAGCCTCTGAGGACAAGGGACATATTACTGGAATTATTATGTGTTTTGTATGGTGTACGTTCTGATGTTACTATTCATGGAAAGATCCAACAAATGCAAAATGAATCTCCCTATGAATTGTCACACAGGATAGCAACTATTATGGAATTATTGGTCGGTAATAATCTTGCATTTGAGCGTGGTGGCTTGATACATATGAGTATGTTTCTAGATGCGTTGCATGAAGATATCAAACAAAATATTTTATTAGTTACCCCAAATCCTCATGATTTAAAAGACATATTGTTGAGAGCAGACCATTTATGGAGAAAGTCAAATGAGCAGGCTGTCAAAATTGATTTAGCCACATTGTTTAGGACAAATACTGAGCATAAAGATCAGAAGATAATATCCTATGATGACACCCAGAGAGGACACTCCGGGTCAAACATTGGTGATATTAATATGAAAAACAGAGCTGACCAAAATAATAATAAGAAAAGGTCAAAGACTTGGATACCGTTTTCTCAGTTAAAACACAAATATGACCAGCTGAAAATTGAGTATGACAAGATGAGAGGGGAACGTGATACATTATTAGAGCAGTTGAAGGGGATACAGGGTGTCATGAATGTACAAGATGTATATTCTCCAGATCTGTTTTTGAATGCAAATGACACTTCTCTAGCAGTGGGGGTGAATTAGCTCCAAACTGTAAACGTGTAAATAGTGTTTTGTTTTAACTTCAAACAATGTTTAAGGACCTTGCTAATTAGTTTTGTTGGAGAGTTTTGTTTTTCAGGGACGTCTGAAGAGGCTTGCATGTGAATAGCAGAAGTCTGAAATTGAATAGTGGTGGAGAATTATGGGAGAAATGCTGAATAGACAATATATCACTATACATGGAATTATAAAGCATTCATGGACTCTCTCGAAATTCATCAAGCAATGGACCTTTTTTTCTTTTTTCTTCAACGCCCTAATTTTTAATTTTTCTCCCTTTTCCTGATATATTTTGCTTTTCATTTTTTATTTTTGTTTGTTTTATTTCTTGAACTTTATCTTAAAACCAAAGAGAGGCATTGTAACCTAAAATAATTTTCATAACATCTGTACATATTACATAATGCGTATTGATCAATATATTTGACATCTAAGGTGAGATGCTGCACAATGGCTTGGCATAGCATAAATTATAGTATGTTGGGTGGTTTTCCTAAATTTATAAGAGGGGTGAGTGAAATTCATCACTCTAGTCATGATTTGAAACTTTGTTGATTCAGTTGTTTATAATATGCTAAAGGCTATGACATATATGGATGAAAAAGAAGTTTCTACCTTTCATGGTGAAGATACTGGCAAGAATTTCCACTGCCGCTTTGTCTGGACAGAAGATCTGATAAACACTGATGTCAAGCTGATTCTATCTGAACCATCGTGTGGGGGTATATGTATATGTTGGTATACCATTCAAGTGTAATTATGGACTGAATGATCCAAGTAACTGCTTTATTGAAGACAATGAGGGGTCGGCCTACAGCAAATTACAAAAGCAAATTGTGGCTGGCAATCAACAAATTCTGATACTTGACAGGTACACATCCCAGTCATCTTTGTTCAAATAGGAAATGGAAAGAAGCAGATGTGAATTGTAAAATGCTTGCAAGATGGACTCATGAATGTCAAGTGCAAGAAAATAGTTTGAAGCACAGTTTTTATTGCCATATCCAAACCTATTGACCTTGAAAGTGAGTGCTGGTACATTGATCGTTCTTCTTGCTATAAAGATGAAAGTAGAGTGTTTGCGTAAAAGCATCTTTAAAAATGGAAAGCTTGAGCCTGGAGATGGAAAAATCCTGGACTTATGTGGATTGGAGTTCCCAGAGCATACCAAGTTTACTTTCAGTGAGATGGTGAGAGATGTGATGAAGTCAGACCGAAGGATGGACTGTGACATCAGCTCGTCTTTGCGCAATATTCAAGATCTTGATGTGATATAAGGCCTAACAGCTATATGGGCCACTGATGTTTACCAAATTCTTTTCCAGTCATGGTCTAAAAGTTATATTATCTAATAACTGTTTCATGGGGATATTTTAGAGGCTGGCGAAGAGAGATGTAACCAGTTTCAACTTCATATTTTATATGAGCCATTGTAAAGCATCCAGTACCTTAAATCGTAATGATATTTTTTGTTGTTTGATTTATGGGTCAGTTCTAGTAGATAGAACCGACCCAAGTGGGGGTATATGTTGTAATATGTTGTAATGTTCACCGATTTATGTGGGACATTGTTGTGTGTATGTACACATGCAGTCAATATTGACCAGGCCAGAATTCAATTGACTGGTTGATTTGTCCAACTGAATTTTAACATATCAAGGGGACAGCTGAAGACTCTTTGATGTGTTGATTTTATGCAAGTCTACCTAGGTGTGTGAGGTGAGGTATGGTCTGGAAACCTAATTGAACATTTCAAAGGGTACATTGTTTAAAGGACCATAGTAGAAATATTAATTGATGGTAATTAGACCTGAGGGGGTAACAATGGGATCAGGAAGTGTTTTGGGTTGGCCTAGCGGAGGCTCCCTCCTGTGGGGCTAATTTATCAGGAGGGCTTGTTGATATGCAGGAATGTAGGTATTCCAAAAGGTATTCAAAAGGGTGTTCAGGTGGTATACACATATCTAAAGGGGACTTGTTGATGTTGATATGCGGGAGTGCAAATTGGGGTGGTTCACGGCTGTTCACGGCTGGGGGTTGTTGTCTGTTTGAAAGACTCAATGTCCTAAATTGAAAGGCCAATCAAATTGCTCAGCCATTCAACATTTAGTGTATATAACACAGCATTCAGTCTATAGGTTTGGGGGAAGAGAGAGGCTCGTCTGTGTATAGGAGAGGCTTGTCTGTGTATGGCTGGGAACACACAGGCCTAGGAATATGGGTCTCTGAATTATATCTCCTCTGTCGGATTTCTTTGTCATCTGTGGACTTTGGACTTTGTTCTGTGTTGGAAGTCAATAAAGTGCATCTCTCTGGAAGAATTGGGTTGCTGCGGAAGAGTACTTAATCTATAATCACCCAATATATATTAATAAATATATTCGATCACAACACTGGTGCCGTGTAATATAATATTAATATACTATATCACAACACTAGACTCAATACAACAAGGAATTGGAAGTCCGACATACCCCCAAACATAAAACAAACCATTGACCTGGTCTCACTCCACTTTAGCTACGAAATGACGGTGGCCACCAGCAATGGTCGTGCCACACAAGCCAGTAAACAATGGTCACCCTGGACTAACTGGACCAAAGCTGCACCCCAAGCCCAGACTCCCTAACTCAACCTTAGACCTTCTTGACCGAGCAATCTGTTTACCATATCTTAGATATGCGACTTAAATCTTGACTACTACAGCAACTTAACACCATATCACAATTGAAACTGCCTGTGCTTAACAAAGTTCATGTGGGAACCACTCTCCCTTTGCAGCACAAAGAGATCCCAAGAGGGGTGCTGCGAGGGGAGAAGGGGCCCTAATTGCAAAATACTGCAACCATAGTACAGTGAAGTGTTATACCTATGATCATTTTAGAGCGCTCATCCAATGACAAGCTGCTGAATATTACGTATAATCTCTGTTTGCAAATTCTTTGCTTTATTTCAAGTTATACTCTACGTCGTTGCACGACGTACATTCTTTCAATTGTACTCTGTATTTCCCTGCAAAAAAACAATAAAATACTTTGAAAGAGAAAAAAAAAATGTAAATAAAAAAAAGAAAATGATGAAAAATGCAAATCTGTTATTGTTTAAATAAAAACATAAAATGGTAGGAAAATGTAAATGTGGGAGATTATCAGGTTATTAACTACAGTATATAAATGGGGCTGTTTCACCAGCTGGTATTTAAACAGTTTCACAGCACTATCAGTTGTGAGGTTCTTCTTTTTCTATCTTGTCTCCCATGTAGCTCACAGTTTTCACTCACTGCCTCTGTCATATGATTGAATTTTGAAGGAATATTTGAGGATGGGTGGGCAGCCTATGACCATAGGATTCTATGGTAAAAAAAAATTGCTGCTTGTCACACATAGACAGTGGAAAAGCAACAGCCAGCACCCGGGTGCTGGAATGAGGAACAGGGACACTAAGTGATCATGACATTACCCCCCCTCTGAGGAGGAGCCCCCGGACCCTCAAAGACCAGTTGGACATCCAGCACAGGACCATCAGACTGAGCAGAGGTCCATGGATCCACGAGGTCAGGCTGGTTAACAGAAAATGTGTCACAGTGGTCAAGCCAGACAGCTAAAACACGAGCGGAAAACAGAGAGTCCTGAAAAAAGTATTGAAAGCCCCACCTGGTTGAATGAGACAGTTTATCCAAAGGGTGGATTGAAGCTCTTATGCCGCGTACACACGAATGGAATGTCCGACAGAAAAAGTCAGACGGAAGCTTTTCATCGTATATTCTGATCGTGTGTATGCCTCATCGGACTATCTTTTCTGAAAATTCTGACGGATAGAACATGTTCTAAATATTTTTGATGGAACCAATTCCTATCGGGAAAACTGCTCGTCTGTATGCTGTTCCTAAGGACTAAAAACGACGCATGCTCAGAAGCAAGTACGAGACAGAAGCTATTGGCTACTGGCTATTGAACTTCCTTTTTCAAGTCCCATCGTACGCGTTGTACGTCACCGCGTTCTTGACGATCGGACTTTGGTGTGATCGTGTGTACGCAAGACAGTTTCAGCGGAATTCCGTCAGAACTCCGTCGGAAAAACCTTCAGAGTTTATTCCGATGGGAAAACCGGTCGTGTGTACAGGGCATTAGACCGGTTAGAGAAGTAGGGTGGGGCCACTTATACACAATGCTATAGTGCCTGGTCACCACACTAGGGCAGACACGAGCAGATCAAACAACAGACTACTTGCAGTTTAGCAGACAGATAGTGTGGTTCTAAGACGATCCAGGTAATAAGGCAGGTTGAGTTCAGGGAATAATTCAATATCCGATCCAATGACAGTCTAGGTGAAAGGCAGGCTGAGTTCAGGGAATAGTCCAATATCCGATCCAATGAGCCTAGGTGAAATGCAGGGTGACTTCAGGGAAAAGTCCAATATCCGATCCGGGTCATACACAGGGAAGTCCAACAATAAAGCAAGGCAGACAAACAGGAGGCTTGAACAGGAACAATGCAGGTAACTGTCTCAATCACAAGCAAGAGATAGAGTGTTCGGTTTGCTTATATCAGGTGACTGATCAGATAAATCACCTTCCAGGTGAACACAGACAGGGGAAAAGCAACAGCCAAAAGCCGGGTGCTGGAATGAGGAACAGGGGCACTAAGTGATCATGACACCCTTGCTATTTAAACAAAGTTGCCAGTGATAGGTAAAAAAATGACATGGGTTCACTCCATAATTCATCAGGCCTTTCAGCTATTGTATGAATTTTACAAGGGACAAAAACAAAAAAGGTGTGGTGTCTTCCACAATTTTATGCCGGACCATTATCCAAACATGCAGCCTGTTTGGCCAGAAAAGGGGGGTACACATGCGCCTGAACCTCCTGAACCACGCCAGGCCAGAGGGTGCCACTTCAAAATACTATGTACCCCTTACTCATTCACATTAAGGTGCCATTATTTTGGTGACCCTTATTGTTAAAGGAGGCTTCCAGATTCTGAGGCCAGGGTTGGGCGCAAGAGTAACATGTCCTTATCAACATTAGGACAAGGTTCTTTGTCACTGACAGCCCACATGATCTTCTCCCATCATACTGCTTGCCTGCAAATGATAGATCGAGTGGATGATCGCTGATTATAAACAAAGGGGTGGGGTTGACATGATTGGCCAAATATGGACAATTACATTAAGGTGAATCTCATCAAGGATAAGGGTCAGATATGGGTTTTTAGGGGAAAACCCACATTTTTTGTGTGTGTGGGGTCTCCTATTAACATCTACAGTGCCTTGAAAAATATTCATACCCCTTGACATTTTCCACATTTTGTCATGTTAAAACCAAAAATGTATATGTATTTTTGGGGAATTTTATGTGATAGACCAACACAAAGTGATACATGATTTTGAAGTAGAAGGAAAATGATAAATGTTTTTCAACATTTTCTACAAATAAATATGTGAAAAGTGTGACGTGCATTTGTATTCAGCCCCCCTGAGTCAATACTTTGTAGAACCACCTTTCACTGCAATTACAGCTGCAAGTCTTTTGGGGATATCTCTACCAGCTTTGCACATCTAGAGAGTGCCATTTTTGCCCATTCTTCTTTGCAAAATAGCTTAGGCTTTGTCACATTGGATGGAGAGTGTCTGTGAACAGCAATTTTCAAGTCTTGCCACAGATTCTCAATTGGATTTAGGGCCGGACTTTGACTGGGCCATTTTAACACATGAATATGCTTTGATCTAAGCCATTTCATTGTAGCTCTGGCTGTATATTTAGGGTCGTTGTCCTGCTGGAAGGTGAACCTCCGCCCCAGTCTCAAGTCTTTTGCAGACTCCATCCTCTTCCCATCAACTCTGACCAGCTTTCCTGCTGAGGAAAAGCATCCCCACAACATGATACTGCCATCACCATGTTTTACGGTGGGGATGCTGTGTTTAGTGTGATGTGCAGTGTTAGTTTTCCGCCACACATAACGTTTTGCTTTTAGGCCAAAAATCTAAACTTTGGTCTCATCTTACCAGAGCAGCTCCTTTCACATGTTTGCTGTGTCCCCCACTTGGCTTCTCGCTAATTGCAAATAGGACTTCTTATGGCTTTCTTTCAACAATGGCTCTTTTCTTGCCACTCTTCCATAAAGGCCAGATTTGTGGAGTGCACGACTAATAGTTGTGCTGTGGACAGATTCTCCCACCTGAGCTGTGGATCTTTGCAGCTCCTCCAGAGTTACCACGGGCCTTTTGGCTGCTTCTCTGAATAATGCTCTCCTTGCCCGGCCTGTCAGTTTAGGTGGACGCCATATCTTGATAGGTTTGCAGTTGTGCCATACTCTTTCCATTTTTGGGGTGATTAAACTTCTACACAACTTTATCCCTGATCTGTCTGGTGTTTTCCCTGGCCCTCATGATGCTGTTTGTTCACTAATGTTATCTAACAAACCTCTGAGGGCATCACAGAACAGCTGTATTTATACCAAGATTAAATTACACACAGGTGGACTCTATTTACTAATTAGGTGCCTTCTGAAGGCAATTGGTACCACTAGATTTTAGTTAGGGTATCAGAGTAATGGGCACTGAATACAAATGCATGTCACACTTTTCACATATTTATTTGTAAAACATTTTGAAAATCATTTATCATTTTCCTTCCACTTCACAATTATGCACCACTTTGTGTTGGTCTATCGCATAAAATCCCAATAAGATACATTTACGTTTTTGGTTGTAACATGACAAAATATGGAAAATTTCAGGGGGTATGGACACTTTTTCAAGGCACTGTATACCAGACATTCATCTAGGTTAAAGGTCTGGTATAGATTTAGGTAATCCCCATACATTTGTTTACAATCAGAAGTAAAATAGCTCAAGCTGTCATTTTTGGGCAAATTTCCACAGTATTTTAATTTTACAGGCAGGGTCAGGGCATACCGAAAGCATGGTATTTAATTTACTTTTGAATCATTAATGCTGCCCTTTAGGGATGAGCTTCGAGTTCGAGTCGAACTCATGTTCTACTCGAACATTGGCTGTTCGCAAGTTCGCCGAACAGCGAACAATTTGGGGTGTTCGCGGCAAATTCGAATGCCGCGGAACACCCTTTAAAAGTCTATGGGAGAAATCAAAAGTGCTAATTTTAAAGGCTTATATGCAAGTTATTGTCATAAAAAGTGTTTGGGGACCCGGGTCCTGCCCCAGGGGACATGTATCAATGCAAAAAAAAGTTTTAAAAACGGACGTTTTTTCAGGAACAGTGATTTTATTAATGCTTAAAGTCAAACAATAAAAGTGTAATATCCCTTTAAATTTCGTAGCTGGGGG
Source organism: Lithobates septentrionalis (assembly GCA_037952835.1). Taxonomy (NCBI): domain Eukaryota; kingdom Metazoa; phylum Chordata; class Amphibia; order Anura; family Ranidae; genus Lithobates; species Lithobates septentrionalis. The sequence continues at coordinate 27,501,330 of JBBDGP010000229.1, read as the reverse complement.
GTGTCTATAGTATGCCTGTAAAGGGGCGCATGTTTCCTGTGTTTAGAACAGTCTGACAGCAAAATGACATTTGGAAGGAAAAAACTCATTTAAAACTACCCGCGGCTATTGCATTGCTGACAATACACATAGAAGTTCATTGATAAAAACGGCATGGGAATTCCCCACAGGGCAACCCCGAACCAAAAAAAAAAAAAAAAAAAATGATGTGGGGGTCCCCCTAAATTCCATACAAGGCCCTTCAGGTCTGGCATGGATATTAAGGGGAACCCCAGCCAAAATTTAAAAAAAAAAATGACGCGGAGTTCCCCCTAAATTCCATACCAGACCCTTCAGGTCTGGTATGGATTTTAAGGGGAACCCCGCGCCAAAAAAAAAAAAAAACGGCGTGGGGTCCCCCTAGAAATCCATACCAGACCCTTATCCGAGCACGCAACCTGGCAGGCCGCAGGAAAAGAGGGGGGGGCGAGAGTGCGCCCCCCCCCCTCCTGAACCGTACCAGGCCACATGCCCTCAACATTGGGAGGGCGCTTTGGGGTAGCTCCCCAAAACACCTTGTCCCCATGTTGATGAAGACAAGGGCCTCATCCCCACAACCCTGGCCGGTGGTTGTGGGGGTCTGCGGGCGGGGTGCTTATCGGAATCTGGAAGCCCCCTTTAACAAGGGGACCCCCAGATCCCGCCCCCCCCCCTGTGTGAAATGGTAAGGGGGTACTTACCCCTACCATTTCACTAAAAAACTGTCAAAAATGTTAAAAATGACAAGAGACAGTTTTTGACAATTCCTTTATTTAAATGCTTCTTCTTTATCCTTCATCTTCTTCTGGTTCTTCTGGCTCTTTTGGTTCTTCCTCCGGCGTTCTCGTCCAGCATCTCCTCCGCGGCGTCTTCTATCTTCTTCTCCTCGGGCCGCTCCGCACCCATGGCATGGGGGGGAGGCTCCCGCTCTTCTCTTCATCTTCTTCTCTTCTTTATCTTCTTCTTCATCTTCTTCTTCTTCTTCTTCTCTTCTTCCTTCTTCTCTTCTTCATTTCTTCTCCGGGCCGCTCCGCAGCCATGCTGGCATGGTGGGAGGCTCCGCTGTGTGACGGCGTCTCTTCGTCTGACGGTTCTTAAATAACGGGGGGCGGGGCCACCCGGTGACCCCGCCCCCCTCTGACGCACGGTGACTTGACAGGACTTCCCTGTGACGTCACGGGGAATGCCACAGGGAAGTCCCGTCATGTCCCGTGCGTCAGAGGGGGGAGGGGTCACCGGGTGGCCCCGTCCCCCGTTATTTAAGAACCGTCAGACGAAGAGACGCCGTCACACAGCGGGAGCCTCCCACCATGCCAGCATGGCTGCGGAGCGGCCCGGAGAAGAAATGAAGAAGAGAAGAAGGAAGAAGAGAAGAAGAAGAAGAAGATGAAGAAGAAGATGAAGAAGAGAAGAAGATGAAGAGAAGAGCGGGAGCCTCCCCTCATGCCATGGGTGCGGAGCGGCCCGAGGAGAAGAAGATAGAAGACGCTGCGGAGGAGATGCTGGACGAGAACGCCGGAGGAAGAACCAGAAGAGCCAGAAGAACCAGAAGAAGAAGAAGATGAAGGAAGAAAGAAGAAGCATTTAAATAAAGGAATTGTCAAAAACTGTCTCTTGTCATTTTTAACATTTTTGACAGTTTTTTAGTGAAATGGTAGGGGTAAGTACCCCCTTACCATTTCACACGGGGGGGGCGGGATCTGGGGGTCCCCTTGTTAAAGGGGGCTTCCAGATTCCGATAAGCCCCCCGCCCGCAGACCCCCACAACCACCGGCCAGGGTTGTGGGGATGAGGCCCTTGTCTTCATCAACATGGGGACAAGGTGTTTTGGGGGGCTACCCCAAAGCACCCTCCCAATGTTGAGGGCATGTGGCCTGGTACGGTTCAGGAGGGGGGGGGCGCACTCTCGTCCCCCCCTCTTTTCCTGCGGCCTGCCAGGTTGCGTGCTCGGATAAGGGTCTGGTATGGATTTTTAGGGGGACCCCACGCCGTTTTTTTTTTTTTTTTTTGGCGCGGGGTTCCCCTTAAAATCCATACCAGACCTGAAGGGTCTGGTATGGAATTTAGGGGGAACCCCACGTCAATTTTTTTTAAAAATTTTGGCTGGGGTTCCCCTTAATATCCATACCAGACCTCAAGGGCCTTGTATGGAATTTAGGGGGACTCCCACATCATTTTTTTTTTTTAATTTTGGTTCGGGGTTGCCCTGTGGGGAATTCCCATGCCGTTTTTATCAATGAACTTCTATGTGTATTGTCGGCAATGCAATAGCCGCGGTAGTTTTAAATGTGTTTTTTCCTTCAAAATGTCATTTTGCTGTCAGACTGTTCTAAACACGGGAAACATGCGCCCCTTTACAGGCATAGTATAGACACCCCCCAGGTACGAAATTTAAAGGGATATTACACTTTTATTGTTTGACTTTAAGCATTATTAAAATCACTGCTCCTGAAAAAACGGCCGTTTTTAAAACTTTTTTTTGCATTGATTCATGTCCCCTGGGGCAGGACCCAGGTCCCCAAACACTTTTATTGACAATAACTTGCATATTAGCCTTTAAAATTAGCACTTTTGATTATTCATGTTCGTGTCCCATAGACTTTAACGGTGTTCGCGTGTTCGAACGAATTTTTTTCCTGTTTGCATGTTCTGGTGCGAACCGAACAGGGGGGTGTTCGGCTCATCCCTACTGCCCTTAAAATCATTACTCCAGCTAAAATATTTTTTTTGTTATGTTTTTCTTTGGAACATATTCCCTAGGGCAGTGCTTGCCCCCCTATGCATTTTTGATTGGCAAACCCTTACCTATTAGCCTACAAAATTGGCATTATTGTTATTTAACATTTGGTTTTCATTGATTACACTGAAAGTTGGCATCAGAACTTCAGAAATGTTTGAAGAAACTGCTTTAAACTGAGCCCAGGTATGCTTGGCTCATCCCTAATTTTTAATAACCTATAGTCTGGTCAAAAGTTCAACATAAAGCAAAGAATTTAAGTTTTACAGGATGTATTTGGATATGGAATCAAATTACAAACATAATTTCTTAGTTTCTCATGCAACGAAGACTTGCAGAATATACAGTTCAGATAATCCTTTCCATCATTACTCAAAACTTTATATCACCCATTGATTTCTGGAAGAACTTTGCAGCAATCAATTTTTTAATCTTAATGCAAACAAAACTCACAGCTGCCAAATGTCAGCTATATACAATGTTAAACACGTATGTTAATTTACTTGCAATGTATCCCATATAACTATGTTTGGCTGTATCACATGTTATGGTTTTGCAAGACAGAGATACTTGCTTACTGATGGCACCATCTATCTGATTATAAGGCCTCATGTACACTGCTGCTGCTAAACGGATGTTTAGGAGCAGTTGGGCATTTTTTTCAATTGCTCCTGAATTCTCCTCTATGTTATCTTATCAGTACATGTACACAGGGTCGTTTATAATCGTTTCTAGGCAGTTGAGTTTAGAGGCTTTTTTGGGAACCCAAAAATGGGTTTAGAAGCTGAGTTTAGAGGCATTTCAAGTGTCAAATGCTTCTAGACGTGGAAAAACGCAGCTAAACGCGGTAACTCATGCTTTGCCGCATTTAGTTTACAGATGTTTTTCATTTTTGGCTATTTAAAAAAAAAAGTTTTTTTTTTTTTTAAAAGAACTTCTAAACACAAACACAGCTAGACGAGGCAAAACGCCACTAAACGCGGCATGTAAGCGCGGCAAAACGGACGTTTTAAACGTGGCTTACTATCTGTAAAGTTAAATCGTTCAGGAGAGGTTGTAAAAACATCCTGTGTACATGAAGCCTAAGTTGTCCCTTTAAAACTGTCAATATGAAGTATATACTATACTTGTTTCTTACAGCTGTTGCAAAATTGTATAAATTTACTTAGAAAACAAACCCAAAGGTCAGCTGAAATGAATGGTGAGTAGTGGTAAACAATCATTTTACATGCTAATAGTATGAAACTCTAATATACCACAAACGACAGGTCACAGTGATTTCTGACCATTACTTCTCATGTAAAAACAAATTATTTTCTGCTTGAAAGCAAACTGAAGCTGGTATTGGATCTTTACATCAAGATTGTGACAAGACAATGGGTTTGATTTACTAAGGAAAAAAGGCTGTTCACTGAGCATAGCAAGTTCACTTGTAAAGCGTTTGATAGCTTTGGACATTAAATTTAAAATAACAGGATGAAACTGTTTTCACTTAAATACTTAAATTAAATTACCATTCGAATGCAAAATAAACTTTACAAATGTGTTTTGCTAGCACATTAGCTTTACCCTATTCACATTGAATAGCAAAATTACACTTTACAAACAGTACATTTGAAATGGTATTCCTTTAGTAAAGCTATTTAACCACTTCCTAGAGAAAGTACATTCGATCATTTGTGCTTGATCAACTGAATAAAGAGAGAGTGGGTAATTAGAACTCTCTTTCACAACGAGTTTATGTAGAGGGGTACATTTGTGGTACAAATGTACAGATAAGTTGACTGTGGATGTCTGCCAGCTCGTGACAGGCAAGAAGTAACTCTGTGGAAAGCAAAGACACGATAGCAGCGCCATCTAAGTGCAGAATTATTAGGACATTTTATTTCATAAAATTGGTAACTCACAAGATGTATGAGATGTCAGCGCATGTGTGATTAATAATGCGGTTCATCCAATCGTGGGGGAGACGATCTTCGGCAGCTGATGGGTCCTAGGATGCCGGTGGTTCCCAACGCTTCAAGACACTCTTCCGGTTGGAGAGAGCAGGGAGGAGCGCGCATTCAGAGCATTTACCTTTAAAAACAAAAAAAAGGAGATTTTTTACTTTATATACAGAAATAGAAGGGACAATATAAATGAAACATGTGTTTAGTACCCCTTTACGTTTTTAGAGCAGACTTCTAAAACTGGAGCAAACTAAGCAAACTAAACAAGGAAAAATGTATCATTGTGATAAAATGTATACATATCATGATTAATCATGTCGGGCTCTGCCTTTGTTCTAGCCTGACTTTGATAAACGGAAAAAAGAATTTAAACCATGTACATAACAAATAGATAGAAATGTTTCACTGTTGAACCCCAATATGGTTTTGGTACTCATAAAAGGAAAATTAAATTATACAAGTACTTTTTTTAAATTTCAAATACATTTTACATGTCCACTCAGACATAGGAGGAGAATGAGGTTCATACCAGTATCTAGCAACAGTTATTGCTGAGGTTAGGAAATGGTACGGCAATTCCTTTTTAATGCTTTAAAAGTGGTATCATAGAAAGTACACCGATTTGAGGGATGTTAGAAACACTATTCCCCTCAAGCCTAAACTATAATTGAAGTATTGTATCCTAGATGGGAACAATTAGTGGGCATGTACCCCAGATATGGGTCATTGTGCCTGGGGCCCCTAGACACCTCCAACATGCTGGCCAGTATCACACCTCCTGTATTAGTAAGACACCACTCTGGAGTAATGAGCACAGGAGACACAGCAGACAACGGCATTGTCAGCCCGGTGAGGGCGAGTGTTAAATGTATTATCAGATTTAGATACATTAAGAAACTGAAGCCAAACCCCAGCTCAAGCTTTATAAGTATTTACAGCAAACAGTTGTTTTCCTTTTGGGATAATGGTTTTAGATGAATAAATAAAAGCTGATCATTTTAATCACCCCTGCTAGTGTTAAGTGGTTTGTCTCATCCATCTAAACTAATACATTCTGCGAGAGAGCTTGTGCTTTGAGAAACAACAGACTTGCTGGCTGGATCACTGGATGAAAATAAAAAAAGGCATGCCTAAAAAATGAAACTAATACAGCTATCACATCTAAGAATTGGCAGGCTGCAATATAATAAGTGTTTTATTTTGGGTTTAATAATGCTTTAATATAATTAGGAATCCTGTATATCAAGGAAATACAATTTAAATTCCCAATCCCAAAATTAAACAGGCCTGCATCTTTTTTCTTTGGAATACTCCAATAAAGAGATTGTTTGAGGGTCTTATCCTGGGATTCTCTACTAGGGGCAAAGCCCACCTGATCCGAGTGCACAATATCCAAGATTATGGGTGTGTTAGGATTAACTAAGATTTTTGAGTACAAGTGAGTGTCAATATTAGTAAGAGATATGGAGCAATAGCTCCCACATATTATCCTTGCCTGGTTTAAGCAGGACTATAATATGAGCTTCCAGCTCCTGATCTGGAAAGCTTGTGTTCGGAGAGATAACATTATATGTTTTTGTGAGGAATGGTACCAGAAAGCCTCAGGACATTTTTTAAAAATGGGCAGGAAAACTGTCAGGGCCAGGACTTTTGTTGTTTTTGAGGGCAGAAAGGATGCCTACAAGTTCTTCCTCTGAAAACAGTTGTTCCAGGGTTTCTTAATGAGGATTAGGGATGAGCTTCGTGTTCGAGTCGAACCCATGTTCGACTCGAACATCGGCTGTTCGGTCGTTCGCCGAATTGCGAACGATATGGGCCGTTCGCGCCAAATTCGTGTGGCGTGTCACGGCCCATAATTCACTGCGGCATCGCAGTGCATTGCTGGCTGATGATTGGCCAAGCATGCACTATGACCCGCATGCTTGGCCAATCACAGCGCCGCCTGAACAGAGAGCCGTAATTGGCCAAAGCCAAGGAGGCTTTGGCCAATTATGGCTCAGGGGATTTAGTACACGCCCCGCACTATATAAGGCCGCCTGCACGGCGGCCCTGTGTAGTGTGTGTTCCGGCGTTCATTGAGAGAGAGAGAGAGACAGACAGTGACATTTGATTTGAGTTAGATAGATTAGGCAGAACAGTCAGTCAGTTAGCTGCACTTACAGTGTATTGTGTATATATATGCATCCCAGGTGTTGCATATATATATATACACTGTATTCAGTTTAGCTAGATCCGTTCCTGTTATCTTCCTACTGACAGGCAGGCTTGTCTTGTTACAGTATTTACAGCTACCTGAAGAAAATTACTGGTGTTCTTTTGATGCTATTAGTACCACAGTCAGGCAGCTAGACTATTTACAGTTAGTGCAGTGCGTCCTGCTCACAGTGTTCAGCTAGATCCGTTCCTGTTATCTTCTCACTGACAGGCAGGCTTGTCTTGTTACAGTATATACAGCTACCTGAGGAAAATTACTGGTGTTCTTTTGATCCTATTAGTACCACAGTCAGGCAGCTAGACTATTTACAGTTAGTGCAGTGCGTCCTGCTCACAGTGTTCAGCTAGATCCGTTCCTGTTATCTTCTTACTGACAGGCAGGCTTGTCTTGTTACAGTATATACAGCTGACTAAGAGGGTGGTGGCTGCGCTGTGATAGAAAGGGGGGGGCTATACTAGATAAATAAATATCAAATGACCTAAAAATGTGAATAAATAATGTGAAAGCGTACTCACAAATGCAAATATATAAATAGAATATACGCACAAACAAATATCACTAGAAAATTCCTGTGATCAAACCAAAATGAAAATAAAAAGGCTGGAAATGTATACCAGCAAAGAATGTGCAGGGGTATGTGAATCTGCTAAAAAAGGAACATAAATCCGAAATCTATCATAATATCATGAAAAAGTTCTCCAATGACATTACTAAAACCATGTGTATATAAATATAATAATCAACTGATGATATAGGTACACACATGAATAATAGACAATGTGAATAAAGAGTAAATATAAGTAAATATAAGTGTCCATAAAAATAGTCCCAGTGATTGGTGTTGGTGTCCCGCCAACACTTGGCGAAAAAATACAATAGAAAAAATAAAAATAATAGTAAAATTAACAAGATGACGACAGTCCCACCACCAGATGTGACAATCCTGGATATAGATAAGATAATGATGAACCAGGGGGAAGGAAAAAACAGTGTGCTGACAGGTGGGGGCACCTTCGTGTTCCCAGGCCCCTTACCTTACAGCTGTAAGGTATACAGCATATGCAGAGGAGGCCCCGCATACGGGGAAGTCCAATGGTACAGCAAGTGGCGTTGATTGGTGATGCCGTATATCATATGTAGAAAACAAAGAACGAGTGGTATATAGTATGATACCGTTTGATGTAAAGATATAGGTGGGGGAAAGGGGGAGGGGGGGTTGCACTCACTTTTAGACAATGAGCGCACGCCTCAACCCACGAGCGCCGAGCTCGTATAATCCCAGGCTCTGAATCTTCTGAGGGACTCTCCCCGCTTCCAATTCCACCACCCGTTGTGCAGAGTTGTTTAGTGCGGTATATAAAAAACAAAAACCGCACATAGCATAATCCCGTATGTCATATAATTTATTGAAACACTCATAAAAATTTGTACACTTACATTTAAAAACAGCTGGGGGGTAAAACATCCACGAGCGCCGAGCTCGTCACATCCAGCTAGTGTGTGGCAGCGTCCCGTGCTCCTGACACGTATCGTCACGTCACGTGACTTCTTCAGAGGATAGCTTGGGATAGAAAGCCAATGCTTATAAAGGGTCCCCGTGTGATGGACACACGGCGGCCATTTTCCCGAAGGGCGCTAATGTAAGGGATAGGGCAAGCAACCAGCGGCCATTTTCCCAGAGCTTATCTCTATGTATAATGTCAGACGGAGCAATGTGTCAAGCTTATGAAACGCAGCCAATTATAGGATAACAGTTACACCGGATAGACAGCCCAGGGCTGCGGGGGAGGTCTAAAACCATACTTAGGTAGAAAAATCGTTAAAAAATATATGTGCTTCAATGTATGAATACATTGATCGACTAATATTAAAGATAATAGCCTAATCCATAAAAAACAGACCAAGAAAAGTTATAAGAAAAAAGGATAAATGTATTGGTTGTCAGTTTAGCATAACGATATTTTAAGGGGTACTATTATAAGGACTGTAAAATGGGCAACTGGTGGCCATTTACAGAATCCACCATACTACACAGTGTCAAATGGGATAATGTATCAATAGTACAACCTATTTGTGAGATATAGAACATACCTAATGGGGACATAGTCAGCCCAAAGTTGCAGGGATAAAAAAAGGGGGATTATTAAAAAGCAGGGCATGCTTGAAATTAAAATCAAATTAAAAATAATAATAATAAAAGTAACAAATTACAGAATGCTCCCGTATATAGATACAGGGAGCACTCTGCATAGTATTATAGAATAGTGAACAGGCTGGTAGAGAAGTAATAGGGAGAAAAGGGAATTTTTTAAAATATTTTAACTCACTATTAAATAGTAATAGTGGACATAAAAAAGAGGAATACAGTAGTCAACGAAAAATGAAAAAATATCAAAAAAATGTCAAAAAACGTCTCTGGAGCTCGGGAGGTGTCAGACACCAACTATACCAATACTCACACCAGAAAATAATACAGGCAGAAAACAAAACAAAACACTAACTTAAATTTAGACTAATGGCCTGTAAGTCCATAGTAAAATGCATAGGTAGATGATTAAGTCATAGAAAGAGAGGAGTGCGGGGGGATGAGGGGGTTTGATACTAGAAGTCACTTATGAAGCAATTTAGGTCGAACTCGATATTGAGTCCCTTTGGTGCTAAGGTGTCCATGGAATATATCCATTTGGACTCTAATTTGCTTAGAGCCCTCACTTTGTGGCCCCCTCGCCATGGTCTCCTGTAGGGTTCAATACCCCAAAATTTCAGATGCCTAGGGTCTCTATTATGATGTTTATCAAAATGCCTAGAGACATTATGCTTGTCGAAGCCATTTTTTATATTTTGAACATGCTCCTTAATACGAATTCTTAATAATCTTTTGGTGCGGCCTACGTACTGGAGGCCACAACTGCACTCCAATACATAGACCGCACCTTCGGTATTACATCCAATAAACTTGTTAATATTGAATTTGGTGCCATTACTGTTTGATTGAAATGAGAGTACTTTTTGATTCGGGTGTTTAGTTCGGGTGCAGGCATAGCAGCGTTTACAAGGATAAAATCCTTTTCCAGTAAAGAAGGAGAAAAGTTTTTTTGGGGGATCAATCACGCTTTTGACTAGTCGATCTCTCAGGGTAGATGCCCTTTTATATATAAATACAGGTTTTTCTGGTAATATTTCTCCCAGGCCTTTATCTGATTTGAGAATATGCCAATGACGGGATATGATATTTTCAATCTTCTTATGTTGGAAGTTATAATCAAAGATTAAAGGAACCTGATCCTGTTGACGGGTAGGTGTCTTATCCTCGAGTAGTCCCTGTCTTTGCATCCGTCCTACCTCCATTATTTTATCATTTATGAATTCTTGGTCATATCCTTTTTCTATAAACCTTTTTCCAATCACCAGGGCTTGCGCATGAAAATCCTCATCTAGAGTGCAGTTGCGTCTTAATCGCATTATCTGGCCTTTAGGAATGTTAACTAGCCAGTTTCTATGGTGGCAGCTGCTTAAAGGCAAATAGCTGTTACGGTCGACATTTTTGAAAAAAGTCTTGGTGATATATTGGTTGTTGATACGTGAGATCTCCAAATCTAAGAATGGAATGGACTGTTCTTCAATTTGCCAGGTGAGGGTAATGTTATTAACATTATTATTCAGTTTGAGAAAAAATGATATTAGACGATCTCTTTCACCCTCCCATATAATAAAAATATCGTTGATGTACCTTTTAAACATACAAAGTTCTTTAGGGGGATCTGAGAACACCACTTCCTCTTCCCATTGGGACATAAACAGTCCTGCAATGCTGGGGGCAAATTTTGCCCCCATAGCTACTCCTGTTTTCTGATAATAAAATTGTTTACAATACCAGAAGTGGCTATGTTTCAAGCAAAAATCTAGGCACTTAACGAGAAACTTCCTTTGGTGGAGGGGGAGCTTGGTGAATTTTCTCAAACCCCACTTCGCGGCTTCACAGGCCGCGAAGTGGGGTATGATGGTATAAAGTGATGATACGTCAGCTGTAGCCATCCAAATGGTGCCGATGTCATTTCTCCCCTCTAATAACTGGAGCATTTGTTTCGTATCCCTCAAGTAGGCTTTCGCACTTTGGACTGCAGGCTGAAGGTACTTGTCAATATACTCGCCCAGTCTTGCTGTAATCGATTCTATGCCATTGACAATTGGTCTAAAAGGAGGGTTAGTTTTATCTTTATGGATTTTGGGTAGTGCGTAAATAATTGGTGTTCTGCAAGCCTCCGGGACCAAGTATTTAGCTTCTTTCTTATTGAGTATGCATTTTTTAAGGCCCAGTTGGACTACCTGTTCAAGTTCTTTCTTCCATTTGAATATAGGGTTGTTGAGGAGTATGGTATATGTATTCGAATCTCCTAATAGTTTCAGCATGCCATTATGATATTGTTCAGTGGTTAAAATTACAATGCCACCACCTTTATCTGAAGGCCTGATAACAAGGTTCTTCCTTTTGATAAGTTTTTGAATACCAGTCCGTATCACTCTGGGTTCTTCTCTTTTTTTGTATGTTAAGTTCTTGATTTCTTCTGTTACCAGGTCCTTGAACACCTCTATGTGGGTGCTGTTCTTAGGTTTAGGGTTATAGATGGATTTATTCCTCAGACTGCTATGTAATACTGGATCTTCTTGCACAGTGATGGTACTAATGGGTTTGTCCAATAAATATTTCTTAATGTTTAATTTTCTTACATATTTCTGAATACTAATGTATGTTTCAAATTTGTTTAAATTCTTTACAGGTGCGTATTTTAGCCCTTTATCCAGCACTGTTAGTTCTTCCTGAGTTAGTGGTATGTCTGTGAGGTTGAAAATACCTTCCCCTAAGTTACCCTTTTCCTTTTGTTTTCTCTTTCCTGCTCTGCAACCTCTTTTTCTGTGGGGCTTTTTTTCTTCTTTGTTTCTTCTAATCTTCTCGGGGGATGGTGATCCATTCCTCTCTCTAAAAAAGATCTATTTTGACCTTGTTCATATTGGTTATCATGTTGATGTCTTCCATCTCTGTCTGAATCTTGGAGATCTCTCAAAGGGGCATAATAATTATACGTGTGAATCGGGCTGCGTTCCCTAGGCCTATAAGGTGCATATGGTTAGTCTCTACCTTCTCTGGGACTACGTTCCCTAGGCCTGTAAGGTGCATATGGTGGATCTCTTCCTTCTCTGGGTCCATAATGGTAGTTTGGGCCTGGACTTCTATCACGAGGCCTGTAATACTCGTGTTGCCCGTATTGGTTTTCTCTTGTTTCATAATGTGTATAGGGATATGCTGGATGTCTCTCTTGTCTATATGGTTCTTGTGGCGGTCGTCTTACATCTCTGGATGTATTCGAAGGTTTTGTCCAGTAGGGTCTTCTGTTATTATTCCTTCTATTATTAGGTTTCTTCCATCCTTGTTGTGGAGTACGTGGTGGGTAGAAAGGTTGTCTCCGGGTATTATATGGAGTATTGTTGCTGGGATGTCTGTATCTGGTATCAGTGATACCCAAACACTGATACCAGATACAGACATCCCAACAACAATACTCCATATAATACCCGGAGACAACCTTTCTACCCACCACGTACTCCACAACAAGGATGGAAGAAACCTAATAATAGAAGGAATAATAACAGAAGACCCTACTGGACAAAACCTTCGAATACATCCAGAGATGTAAGACGACCGCCACAAGAACCATATAGACAAGAGAGACATCCAGCATATCCCTATACACATTATGAAACAAGAGAAAACCAATACGGGCAACACGAGTATTACAGGCCTCGTGATAGAAGTCCAGGCCCAAACTACCATTATGGACCCAGAGAAGGAAGAGATCCACCATATGCACCTTACAGGCCTAGGGAACGTAGTCCCAGAGAAGGTAGAGATCAACCATATGCACCTTATAGGCCTAGGGAACGCAGCCCAGTTCACACGTATAATTATTATGCCCCTTTGAGAGATCTCCAAGATTCAGACAGAGATGGAAGATATCAACATGATAACCAATATGAACAAGGTCAAAATAGATCTTTTTTAGAGAGAGGAATGGATCACCATCCCCCGAGAAGATTAGAAGAAACAAAGAAGAAAAAAAGCCCCACAGAAAAAGAGGTTGCAGAGCAGGAAAGAGAAAACAAAAGGAAAAGGGTAACTTAGGGGAAGGTATTTTCAACCTCACAGACATACCACTAACTCAGGAAGAACTAACAGTGCTGGATAAAGGGCTAAAATACACACCTGTAAAGAATTTAAACAAATTTGAAACATACATTAGTATTCAGAAATATGTAAGAAAATTAAACATTAAGAAATATTTATTGGACAAACCCATTAGTACCATCACTGTGCAAGAAGATCCAGTATTACATAGCAGTCTGAGGAATAAATCCATCTATAACCCTAAACCTAAGAACAGCACCCACATAGAGGTGTTCAAGGACCTGGTAACAGAAGAAATCAAGAACTTAACATACAAAAAAAGAGAAGAACCCAGAGTGATACGGACTGGTATTCAAAAACTTATCAAAAGGAAGAACCTTGTTATCAGGCCTTCAGATAAAGGTGGTGGCATTGTAATTTTAACCACTGAACAATATCATAATGGCATGCTGAAACTATTAGGAGATTCGAATACATATACCATACTCCTCAACAACCCTATATTCAAATGGAAGAAAGAACTTGAACAGGTAGTCCAACTGGGCCTTAAAAAATGCATACTCAATAAGAAAGAAGCTAAATACTTGGTCCCGGAGGCTTGCAGAACACCAATTATTTACGCACTACCCAAAATCCATAAAGATAAAACTAACCCTCCTTTTAGACCAATTGTCAATGGCATAGAATCGATTACAGCAAGACTGGGCGAGTATATTGACAAGTACCTTCAGCCTGCAGTCCAAAGTACGAAAGCCTACTTGAGGGATACGAAACAAATGCTCCAGTTATTAGAGGGGAGAAATGACATCGGCACCATTTGGATGGCTACAGCTGACGTATCATCACTTTATACCATCATACCCCACTTCGCGGCCTGTGAAGCCGCGAAGTGGGGTTTGAGAAGATTCACCAAGCTCCCCCTCCACCAAAGGAAGTTTCTCGTTAAGTGTCTAGATTTTTGCTTGAAACATAGCCACTTCTGGTATTGTAAACAATTTTATTATCAGAAAACAGGAGTAGCTATGGGGGCGAAATTTGCCCCCAGCATTGCAGGACTGTTTATGTCCCAATGGGAAGAGGAAGTGGTGTTCTCAGATCCCCCTAAAGAACTTTGTATGTTTAAAAGGTACATCGACGATATTTTTATTATATGGGAGGGTGAAAGAGATCGTCTAACATCATTTTTTCTCAAACTGAATAATAATGTTAATAACATTACACTGACCTGGCAAATTGAAGAACAGTCCATTCCATTCTTAGATTTGGAGATCTCAGGTATCAACAAACAATATATCACCAAGACTTTTTTCAAAAATGTCGACCGTAACAGCTATTTGCCTTTAAGCAGCTGCCACCATAGAAACTGGCTATTTAACATTCCTAAAGGCCAGATAATGCGATTAAGACGCAACTGCACTCTAGATGAGGATTTTCATGCGCAAGCCCTGGTGATTGGAAAAAGGTTTATAGAAAAAGGATATGACCAAGAATTCATAAATGATAAAACAATGGAGGTAGTACGGATGCAAAGACAGGGACTACTCGAGGATAAGACACCTACCCGTCAACAGGATCAGGTTCCTTTAATCTTTGATTATAACTTCCAACATAAGAAGATTGAAAATATCATATCCCGTCATTGGCATATCCTCAAATCAGATAAAGGCCTGGGAGAAATATTACCAGAAAAACCTGTATTTATATATAAAAGGGCATCTACCCTGAGAGATCGACTAGTCAAAAGAGTGATTGATCCCCCCAAAAAACTTTTCTCCTTCTTCACTGGAAAAGGATTTTATCCTTGTAAACGCTGCTATGCCTGCACCCGAACTAAACACCCGAATGAAAAAGTACTCTCATTTCAAACAGTAATGGCACCAAATTCAATATTAACGAGTTTATTGGATGTAATACCGAAGGTGCGGTCTATGTATTGGAGTGCAGTTGTGGCCTCCAGTACGTAGGCCGCACCAAAAGATTATTAAGAATTCGTATTAAGGAGCATGTTCAAAATATAAAAAATGGCTTCGACAAGCATAATGTCTCTAGGCATTTTGATAAACATCATAATAGAGACCCTAGGCATCTGAAATTTTGGGGTATTGAACCCTACAGGAGACCATGGCGAGGGGGCCACAAAGTGAGGGCTCTAAGCAAATTAGAGTCCAAATGGATATATTCCATGGACACCTTACCACCAAAGGGACTCAATATCGAGTTAGACCTAAATTGCTTCATAAGTGACTTCTAGTATAGAACCCCCTCATCCCCCCGCACTCCTCTCTTTCTATGACTTAATCATCTACCTATGCATTTTACTATGGACTTACAGGCCATTAGTCTAAATTTAAGTTTGTATTTTGTTTTGTTTTCTGCCTGTATTATTTTCTGGTGTGAGTATTGGTATAGTTGGTGTCTGACACCTCCCGAGCTCCAGAGACGTTTTTTGACATTTTTTTGATATTTTTTCATTTTTCGTTGACTACTGTATTCCTCTTTTTTATGTCCACTATTACTATTTAATAGTGAGTTAAAATATTTTAAAAAATTCCCTTTTCTCCCTATTACTTCTCTACCAGCCTGTTCACTATTCTATAATACTATGCAGAGTGCTCCCTGTATCTATATATGGGAGCATTCTGTAATTTGTTACTTTTATTATTATTATTTTTAATTTGATTTTAATTTCAAGCATGCCCCACTTTTTAATAATCCCCCTTTTTTTTATCCCTGCAACTTTGGGCTGACTATGTCCCCATTAGGTATGTTCTATATCTCACAAATAGGTTGTACTATTGATACATTATCCCATTTGACACTGTGTAGTATGGTGGATTCTGTAAATGGCCACCAGTTGCCCATTTTACAGTCCTTATAATAGTACCCTTTAAAATATCGTTATGCTAAACTGACAACCAATACATTTATCCTTTTTTCTTATAAATTTTCTTGGTCTGTTTTTTATGGATTAGGCTATTATCTTTAATATTAGTCGATCGATGTATTCATACATTGAAGCACATATATTTTTTAACGATTTTTCTACCTAAGTATGGTTTTAGACCTCCCCCGCAGCCCTGGGCTGTCTATCCGGTATAACTGTTATCCTATAATTGGCTGCGTTTCATAAGCTTGACACATTGCTCCGTTTGACATTATACATAGAGATAAGCTCTGGGAAAATGGTCGCTGGTTGCTTGCCCTATCCCTTACATTAGCGCCCTTCGGGAAAATGGCCGCCGTGTGTCCATCACACGGGGACCCTTTATAAGCCATGGCTTTCTATCCCGTGCTATCCTCTGAAGAAGTCACGTGACGTGACGATACGTGTCAGGAGCACGGGACGCTGCCACACACTAGCTGGATGTGACGAGCTCGGCGCTCGTGGATGTTTTACCCCCCAGCTGTTTTTAAATGTAAGTGTACGAATTTTTATGAGTGTTTCAATAAATTATATGACATACGGGATTATGCTATGTGCGGTTTTTGTTTTTTATATACCACACTAAACAACTCTGCACAACGGGTGGTGGAATTGGAAGCGGGGAGAGTCCCTCAGCAGATTCAGAGCCTGGGATTATACGAGCTCGGCGCTCGTGGGTTGAGGCGTGCGCTCATTATCTAAAAGTGAGTGCAACCCCCCCTCCCCCTTTCCCCCACCTGTATCTTTACATCAAACGGTATCATACTATATACCACTCGTTCTTTGTTTTCTACATATGATATACGGCATCACCAATCAACGCCACTTGCTGTACCGTTGGACTTCCCCGTCTGCGGGGCCTCCTCTGCATATGCTGTATACCTTACAGCTGTAAGGTAAGGGGCCTGGGAACACGAAGGTGCCCCCACCTGTCAGCACACTGTTTTTTCCTTCCCCCTGGTTCATCATTATCTTATCTATATCCAGGATTGTCACATCTGGTGGTGGGACTGTCGTCATCTTGTTAATTTTACTATTATTTTTATTTTTTCTATTGTATTTTTTCGCCAAGTGTTGGCGGGACACCAACACCAATCACTGGGACTATTTTTATGGACACTTATATTTACTCTTTATTCACATTGTCTATTATTCATGTGTGTACCTATATCATCAGTTGATTATTATATTTATATACACATGGTTTTAGTAATGTCATTGGAGAACTTTTTCATGATATTATGATAGATTTCGGATTTATGTTCCTTTTTTAGCAGATTCACATACCCCTGCACATTCTTTGCTGGTATACATTTCCAGCCTTTTTATTTTCATTTTGGTTTGATCACAGGAATTTATTATACATCATCTAGTGATATTTGTTTGTGCGTATATTCTATTTATATATTTGCATTTGTGAGTACGCTTTCACATTATTTATTCACATTTTTAGGTCATTTAATATTTATTTATCTAGTATAGCCCCCCCCCCTTTCTATCACAGCGCAGCCACCACCCTCTTAGTCTACTATTGTTTTGTCTGTTTTGGAGCAGTCTTGTGCGTTGCAGCAGTGTCCCCTTAGTATAGGATTCCTCTGACAGTGCAGGAGTTTTCTACACAGTATATACAGCTACCTGAAGAAAATTACTGGTGTTCTTTTGATCCTATTAGTACCACAGTCAGGCAGCTAGACTATTTACAGTTAGTGCAGTGCGTCCTGCTCACAGTGTTCAGCTAAACCTACAAGTTAGTGGGGTGCGTCCTGTTCACAGTGTTCAGCTAAACCTACAAGTTAGTGGGGTGCGTCCTGCTCACAGTGTTCAGCTAGATCCGTTCCTGTTAACTTCTTACTGACAGGCAGGCTTGTCTTGTTACAGTATATACAGCTACCTGAAGAAAATTACTGGTGTTCTTTTGATCCTATTAGTACCACAGTCAGGCAGCAAGACTATTACAGTTAGTGCAGTGCGTCCTGCTCACAGTGTTCAGCTAAACCTACAAGTTAGTGGGGTGCATCCTGCTCACAGTGTTCAGCTAAACCTACAAGTTAGTGGGGTGCGTCCTGCTCACAGTGTTCAGCTAGATCCGTTCCTGTTATCTTCTTACTGACAGGCAGGCTTGTCTTGTTACAGTATATACAGCTACCTGAAGAAAATTGCTGGTGTTCTTTTGATCCTATTAGTACCACAGTCAGGCAGCTAGACTATTTACAGTTAGTGCAGTGCGTCCTGCTCACAGTGTTCAGCTAGATCCGTTCCTGTTATCTTCTTACTGACAGGCAGGCTTGTATTGTTACAGTATATACAGCTACCTGAAGAAAATTACTGGTGTTCTTTTGATCCTATTAGTACCACAGTCAGGCAGCTAGACTATTTACAGTTAGTGCAGTGCGTCCTGCTCACAGTGTTCAGCTAAACCTACAAGTTAGTGGGGTGCGTCCTGCTCACATTGTTCAGCTAAACCTACAAGTTAGTGGGGTGCGTCCTGCTCACAGTGTTCAGCTAGATCCGTTCCTGTTAACTTCTTACTGACAGGCAGGCTTGTCTTGTTACAGTATATACAGCTACCTGAAGAAAATTACTGGTGTTCTTTTGATCCTATTAGTACCAAAGTCAGGCAGCTAGACTATTTACAGTTATTGCAGTGCGTCCTGCTCACAGTGTTCAGCTAGATCCGTTCCTGTTATCTTCTTACTGACAGGCAGGCTTGTCTTGTTACAGTATATACAGCTACCTGAAGAAAATTACTGGTGTTCTTTTGATCCGATTAGTACCACAGTCAGGCAGCTAGCCTATTTACAGTTAGTGCAGTGCTTCCTGCTCACAGTGTTCAGCTAAACCTACAAGTTAGTGGGGTGCGTCCTGCTCACAGTGTTCAGCTAAACCTACAAGTTAGTGGGGTGCGTCCTGCTCACAGTGTTCAGCTAGATCCGTTCCTGTTATCTTCTTACTGACAGGCAGGCTTGTCTTGTTACAGTATATACAGCTACCTGAAGAAAATTGCTGGTGTTCTCTTGATCCTATTAGTACCACAGTCAGGCAGCTAGACTATTTACAGTTAGTGCAGTGCGTCCTGCTCACAGTGTTCAGCTAGATCCGTTCCTGTTATCTTCTT
This sequence comes from Lithobates septentrionalis, assembly GCA_037952835.1. Lineage (NCBI taxonomy): Eukaryota > Metazoa > Chordata > Amphibia > Anura > Ranidae > Lithobates > Lithobates septentrionalis. The sequence continues at coordinate 27,482,192 of JBBDGP010000229.1, read as the reverse complement.
ACTGACAGGCAGGCTTGTCTTGTTACAGTATATACAGCTACCTGAAGAAAATTACTGGTGTTCTTTTGATCCTATTAGTACCACAGTCAGGCAGCTAGACTATTTACAGTTAGTGCAGTGCGTCCTGCTCACAGTGTTCAGCTAAACCTACAAGTTAGTGGGGTGCGTCCTGCTCACAGTGTTCAGCTAAACCTACAAGTTAGTGGGGTGCGTCCTGCTCACAGTGTTCAGCTAAACCTACAAGTTAGTGGGGTGCGTCCTGCTCACAGTGTTCAGCTAGATCTGTTCCGGTTAACTTCTTACTGACAGGCAGGCTTGTCTTGTTACAGTATATACAGCTACCTGAAGAAAATTACTGGTGTTCTTTTGATCCTATTAGTACCACAGTCAGGCAGCTAGACTATTTACAGTTAGTGCAGTGCGTCCTGCTCACAGTGTTCAGCTAAACCTACAAGTTAGTGGGGTGCGTCCACCTCATAGTGTTCAGCTAAAGCTACCTGTAGAAGGTTGGTGGTGTTCTCATACTACAGGCAGGCAGTTGATTTTGCTAGCTGCAGTATCAGTACATACATATATATATATATATATATATATATATATATATATATATATATATATATATATATATATATATAAATATATCCCAGCTTAGTGCAGCTACAGGTCATTAGTATGTCTGGAAGGCCAAGAAGGAGAGGCAGACAGTCACAAGCCAATAAGAGAGGGCAAGCAGGCTCTGTGTCTAGTGCTGGTCGTGGAGACGGTGCATCCTCATCAGCACGTGGCCGTGGGACACGCTTGGCCTTTTTTTCGGCAGCTGGCCGTGTTGAGCCGCAACATGCGGAAGACTTGGTCGAGTGGATGACCAAGCCGTCCTCATCCTCCTCATCCTCTCTCACCCATGCCCAGGGTACTTTGTCTGGCAAAGCAGCGGCCTCTTCCCTCGGCTCAATGTCATCAGTGACTCCTTCCCTAGCCCCACCATGTCCTCCTGAGGAGCCCCTCGAACTGTTTGACCACAGTGTTGGGTACATGCTCCAGGAGGATGCCCAGCGTTTGGAAGGCTCTGATGATGATACTGAGCTCGATGAAGGCAGTAACATGAGCACGGACAGAGGGGGTGCCCAAGAAGGACAGCAATCTGGCAGTCATGCTCCCCCTGCTGCAGCATACTGCCAGGTTTGCTCCAGTGATGAGGAGGGAGGGGATGATGAGGTCACTGACTCAACGTGGGTGCCTGATAGGAGAGAGGAGGAAGAGGAGGAGGCGGCACATCACCAACGAGGCAGGATGCCCTCCAGGGGCCAGCCTAAGGGCAGCACATTGACTGCATCACACCCCAAAGCTCCACATGTGCAGGGCGCTGCAGTCTCTGCGCGTTATTCAAAAAGTTCTTTGGTGTGGGCCTTTTTTGAGACGAGTGCATCAGATCGCACCGCTGCTATTTGCAACATATGTCTCAAGCGTATCTCGCGTGGCCAAAACATCTCCCGCTTGGGTACCACATGCTTGACCAGACATATGTTGACCTGCCATGCAGTTCGTTGGCAAGCGTATCTAAAAGACCCACACCAAAGAACAAAGAGGACCTCTCCTTGCTCCTCATCAGCTGAGATTTCCAACCCCACTATACCTTCAGTCCTCTCTGAGACCTGCACTGAGAGGAATGAAGGTGTAGAATTAGGTGTGTCACAGCCAAGTACTTGTTGGCAATCTGCTTTTGGTACACCGACATCAGATTGTACCAGGCAAATTTCCCTGCCGCAGCTGCTGCACCGCCGAAAGAAGTTTGCTCCCAGCCATCCACATGCCCAGCGGTTGAATGCTAGCTGGCAAAATTGCTAGCACTTCAACTGCTGCCTTTTCAGTTGGTAGACTCTGCCCCCTTCCGTGAGTTTGTGGAATGTGCGGTTCCTCAGTGGCAGGTACCCAAACGCCACTTTTTTTCACGGAAGGCGATTCCGGCTCTCTACCGGCATGTGGAAGGCAATGTCCATGCCTCGCTGGACAGGGCGGTCAGCGGTAAGGTGCATATTACTGCTGATTCATGGTCCAGCAGGCATGGACAGGGATGTTACCATAGTTTCACGGCGCATTGGGTGACTCTGCTGGCAGCTGGGAAGGATGCAGGACAAGGTGCAGTAGTGTTGGAGGTTGTTCCGCCACCACGCCTCCAAAATGCTAATGATTGTGACACACCTCTCTCCTCCACCCCCTCCTCTTCTTCTTCCTCCATGGCCTCTTCCTGTGCTTTGTCCTCGGAACCAGCGGTGCTCCGTAGCCGTTCAAGGGGCTACGCAAGTACGCAGGCCAAAAGATGCCATGCCGTGCTTGAGCTGGTGTGCTTGGGGGACAGGAGCCACACTGGGGCAGAGGTTCTATCAGCTCTGCAGGGGCAGGTTCAGAGGTGGTTGACGCCATGCCAACTTAAGGCAGGAATGGTGGTTTGCGACAATGGCACCAACCTCCTCTCTGCCCTCCGACAGGGATAAATGACCCATGTGCCCTGTTTGGCTCACGTCCTTAACTTGGTGGTGCAGCGGTTCTTGGGCAGGTACCGGGGCTTACAGGATGTCCTGAGGCAGGCCAGGAAAGTCTGTGTGCATTTCCGCCGGTCATATAATGCCAGTGCTCGGCTGACGGACCTCCAAAAGGAGTTTAACCTGCCCAAGAACCACCTAATCTGTGACATGCCCACCAGGTGGAACTCAACGTTGGCCATGCTGCAGTGGCTGCACACGCAGAAGAGGGCCATCAATGAGTACCTGTGCAACTATGGCACCAGGACAGGGTCAGGGGAGCATGGTTTTTTTTCCCCACGCCAGTGGGCCATGATCAGGGATGCATGCACTCTCCTGTCACCATTTGAGGAGGCCACGAGGATGGTGAGCAGTGACAGTGCATGCATCAGTGACACTGTCCCCCTTGTCCACCTGTTGGAGCACACGTTGCGTGGAATAATGGACAGGGCACTTGAGGCAGAACAGAGGCAGGAAGAGGAGGACTTCCTTAGCTCTCAAGGCCCCCTTTATCCAGACAGTGTTCCTGCGTGCCCGCCGATCACACAGGAAGAGGAGGAGGAGGAGGAGGAGGAAGATTGTGTCAGTATGGAGGTGGAGCCTGGCACTCAGCATCAGCAGCAGTCTTTAAGGGATCAGTCCCCAGAAATACATGGACTTGTACGTGGCTGGGAGGAGGTGGCTGCGGACCATGTCGTCCTTAGTGACCCAGAGGACTCCGGACCGAATGCCTCAGCAAACCTACGCTGCATGGCCTCCCTGATCCTGCAAAGCCTGCGTAAGGATCCTCGTATTTGTGGTATCAAGGAGAAGGACCAATACTGGCTGGCAACCCTCCTTCATCCACGTTACAAGGGTAAGGTTGCGGACCTTATCTTGCCATCGCAGAGGGAGCAGAGGATGAAACATCTTCGGGAGGCCTTGCAGAAAGGTCTGTGCAACGCGTTCCCAGAGACTGGGAGGTTACAAACTCCTGTTTCTGGACAACGTGTTGCTGAGGCTTCGGTCAGTCAAAGAAGGAGCGGTGGAGAAGGTGGCCGTCTGACCAATGCGTTCAGACAATTTTTTGGTCCGCAGCCCCAAGGTATGATCGGTTCCAGCAACCATCGCCAGTGTCTGTTTTACATGGTGCAGGAATACCTAGGGGCAAGATCAGATTTGGACACCTTTCCCACCGAAAATCCTCTGGGTTACTGGGTCTTGAGCATGGATCACTGGCCAGAGCTTGCACAGTATGCAATTGAGCTACTGGCCTGTCCTGCATCCAGCGTTCTTTCGGAACGCATATTCAGTGCTGCTGGAGGCGTAGTAACCGATCACAGGGTGCGTCTGTCCACCGACTCGGTCGATCGACTGACCTTCATAAAAATGAATCAGTCTTGGATCACTACCAGCTACCAAGCACCTGATGCTGATGTAACCGAATAATTTTTTTTGAAATCTCAGATCCCTTCAAAGACTGCCTATGCTGATGCTGAGTGACTATCCCTGAGTAATTATCCTCTTCCTCCTCAATGATCACGCTGATAACTTGTAAGAACATTTTTGGTTCTGGGCGCCACCACCAGTGCCTATGGCACAATTTTTCAGCCCCTGTTTAACAGGGGCGTGTAATTGCAATTTTTGATGCAATACTTTGCAGCAGGGCTCGTTCCTGCATTCCAACTAGAGTGTCTGTGAGGGGTTGCAGTGTTGTGGCACCAGCACCAGTGCCTAAGGCCCAATTTTTCTGCCCCTGTTTAACAGGGGCATGTAATTACAATTTTTGATGCAATACTTTGCAGCAGGGCTCATTCCTGCGTTCCAACTAGAGTGTCTGTGAGGGGTTGCAGTGCTGTGGCACCAGCACCAGTGCCTAAGGCCAAATTTTTCAACCCTTGTTTAACAGGGGCGTGTAATTACAATTTTTGATGCAATACTTTGCAGCAGGGCTCGTTCCTGCGTTCCAACTAGAGTGTCTGTGAGGGGTTGCAGTGTTGTGGCACCAGCACCAGTGCCTAAGGCCCAATTTTTCAGCCCTTGTTTAACATGGGCGTGTAATTACAATTTCTGATGCAATACTTTGCAGTAGGGCTCGTTCCTGCGTTCCAACTAGAGTGTCTGTGAGGGGTTGCAGTGTTGTGGCACCAGCACCAGTGCCTAAGGCCTAATTTTTCAGCTCCTGTTCAACAGGGGCATGTAATTACAATTCTTGATCTAATATTTCACAGCAGGGCCCTGTGAGGGCTTACAGTGTTGTGGCCACAACAACACCTAAGGCCCACATTTCTGCTGAGTATATAGGGCAGGCCTCTACTTTCAAACATCTAGCTTACAAACGACTCCTACTTGCAAACGGAAGGAGACAACAGGAAGTGAGATGAAATCTACCCCTAGGAAGGGAAATTCTCTCCTGTAAGAGTTACATAGTTACATATAGTTACATAGTAGGTGAGGTTGAAAAAAGACACAAGTCCATCAAGTCCAACCTATGTGTGTGATTATGTGTCAGTATTACATTACATATCCCTGTATATTGTGGTCATTCAGGTGATTATCTAATAGTTTCTTGAAGCTATCAATGCTCCCCGCTGAGACCACCGCCTGTGGAAGGGAATTCCTCATCCTTGCCGCTCTTACAGTAAAGAACCCTCTACGTAGTTTAAGGTTAAACCTCTTTTCTTCTAATTGTAATGAGTGTCCACGAGTCTTATTAAACTCTCTTCTGCAAAAAAGTTTTATCCCTATTGTGGGGTCACCAGTACAGTATTTGTAAATTGAAATCATATCCCCTCTCAAGCGTCTCTTCTCCAGAGAGAATAAGTTCAGTGCTCGCAACCTTTCCTCATAACTAAGATCCTTCAGACCCTTTATTAGCTTTGTTGCCCTTCTTTGTACTCGCTCCATTTCCAGTACGTCCCTCCTGAGGACTGGTGCCCAGAACTGGACAGCATACTCCAGGTGCGGGCGGACCAGAGTCTTGTAGAGCGGGAGAATTATCGTTTTATCTCTGCAGTTGATCCCCCTTTTAATGCATGCCAATATTCTGTTTGCTTTATTAGCAGCAGCTTGGCATTGCATGCCGTTGCTGAGCCTATCATCCACTAGGACCCCCAAGTCCTTTTCCATCCTAGATTCCCCCAGAGGTTCTCCCCCCAGTGTATAGATTGCATTCATATTTTTGACACCCAAATGCATTATTTTACATTTTTCTACATTGAACCTCATTTGCCATGTAGTCGCCCACCCCATTAATTTGTTCAGGTCTTTTTGCAAGATTTCCACATCCTGCGGAGAAGTTATTGCCCTGCTTAGCTTAGTATCGTCTGCAAATACAGAGATGGAACTGTTTATCCCATCCTCCAGGTCATTTATGAACAAATTAAATAGGATTGGTCCCAGCACAGAACCCTGGGGGACCCCACTACCCACCCCTGACCATTCTGAGTACTCCCCATTTATCACCACCCTCTGAACACGCCCTTGTAGCCAGTTTTCAATCCATGTACTCACCCTATGGTCCATGCCAACGCACCTTATTTTGTACAGTAAACGTTTATGGGGAACTGTGTCAAATGCTTTTGCAAAATCCAGATACACCACGTCTACGGGCCTTCCTTTATCTAGATGGCAACTCACCTCCTCATAGAAGGTTAATAGATTGGTTTGGCAAGAACGATTCTTCATGAATCCATGCTGATTTAATATGGGAAAAACATTTCTCCTTTCCACTGATGCTTTCCAATCCTTGTTCCACAAAAGACCCCAAATTTTCAAAAAACATTTGTCATTGGGACAAAAAGTGAGGTGAAATCTTCTGAAGAGGAGGAAAGACAGCAAAACAAATGTCACAGGGGTGATAACCCTTCCCTATGTTTTCCAAAAAGCTTAAAAAAGTTTTTTTGGCTGGAGCTAAACACATTAAAAATGTACCCATTCAAAATTACAAACAGATTCTACTTAACAACAAACCTACAGTCCCTGTCTTGTTTGCACCGCCTGTATACTGCTGTTCAGAGTATATAGGGCCTGGTGGCCCCACACCTTTCCTTATTTTAATTTGGGTGCGGGGTTCCCCTTAATATCCATACAAGACCCAAAGGGCCTGGTAATGGACTGGGGGGTACCCATGCCGTTTGTCTCACTGATTTTCATCCATATTGCCAGGACCTGACATTACATTAAACCCGCAAGCAGTTTTAAATGAGATTTTTTCCTTTAAAAATGACATTTTGTGCAGGAACTGTTCTAAACACGGGAAACATGCACCACTTTACAGGCATACTATAGACACCCCCCAGGTATGATATTTAAAGGAATATTTCACTTTTTTTTTTTTTTTACTTTAAGCATCATTAAAAGCACTGCTCCCGAAAAAACGGCAGTTTTTAAAAGTTTTTTTTGCATTGATACATGTCCCCTGGGGTAGGACCCGGGTCCCCAAACCCTTTTTAGGACAATACCATGCAAATTAGCCTTTAAAATGAGCACTTTTAATTTCGAACGTTCGAGTCCCATAGACGTCAATGGGGTTCTAACGTTTAGGCAAATTTTCGGTCCGTTCGCAGGTTCTGGTGCAAACCGAACCGGGGGGTGTTCGGCTCATCCCTAATCAGAATCCTGAATGGTAAGCAAGACAGTACGAGCAATGTATTCATCACTTAAAATAGAAGCCTGATTAGATGAGAAAACAGTATGGGAGCTATTTATGTTATATAGTTTATGATAAAAAAGAGTGAAATAGTCCAATAATTTATTTTGGGTTGTGAGTTACCATAGGGATGTTTCAATTTTCAGGATGGATACCATGCTATTTTTAGTGTACAGTGCTCTGGCTAATAGCTACCCAGGTTTATCTCCTTCTTTATAGAGCAGGTTACAGATACAACCTCTATTGGCGAGTGAGTGAAAATAAAGGGAGCATGATTAAATCACAAAATATTTCCAATAATATCATAATTTTGATAAATATAAAGGAGGTTGTACAAGGTTTGAACAATCAGATTGTAATGGGTATAGCAAGAGACTTTACACATTGTTTCAAACATTCATTTTTGACATTTAGTTTTAAATGAGTTTTTTCCTTCCAAATGTCATTTTGCTGTCAGACTGTTCTAAACACAGGAAACATGTGCCCCTTTACAGGCATACTATAGACACCCCCCAGCTACGAAATTTAAAGGGATATTACACTTTTATTGTTTGACTTTAAGCATTAATAAAATCACTGTTCCTGAAAAAACGTCCGTTTTTAAAACTTTTTTTTGCATTGATACATGTCCCCTGGGGCAGGACCCGGGTCCCCAAACACTTTTTATGACAATAACTTGCATATAAGCCTTTAAAATTAGCACTTTTGATTTCTCCCATAGACTTTTAAAGGGTGTTCCGCGGCATTCGAATTTGCCGCGAACACCCCAAATGGTTCGCTGTTCGGCGAACTTGCGAACAGCCAATGTTCGAGTAGAACATGAGTTCGACTCGAACTCGAAGCTCATCCCTAGTCACCAGTGACACTAATACAGCGATCAGAAAAATGATCGTTTAGTGATACTGGCGACGGGGGGTGATCAAGGGGTTTAAACTTTATTAGCGGGGGTTAGGGGGGTAATCAGAATAAAAAAAACTGCTTGGTGTCAGTGTGACGGGGGGAGGGAGGGGTGATTAGGGGGTGATCAAGGGGGATCGGGGGGTAAAGGGGGGTGTAATGTATGCCTGGCATGTTTTACTGTGTGTGTAGTGTTTGTGCACTCACATTGCAGTCTTCTCTCCTCGGCGCCGGAACGGAAAATACCGAGCCGAGGAGAGATGACATAATTTCCTCTGCTGCTGTTTACAATACAGCAGCAGAGGAATGATCCCATTGGCTGGGAGCGATCGCGAGGGGGGCCATGAATGGATGGCCTCCCCCTCACCTCCGATCGCCGGGGGACAAACACCGACCGCCTCGGGCACCGGGGGGGGTCCGATTGGACCCCCCGCCCGCGGGAGGCAGATCACGTACAGGTACGTGATTCTGCCTGCCCGTGCCATTCTGCTGATGTATATCAGCGTGAGGCGGTCGGCAAGTGGTTAATGGGATAATAATAAAGCTGCTTTGCTGATACTGATGGAGTTATTGCAAACAAATTTTCAAAGGCTTTTTTTTTTCCAGTGATATCAAGAATAATATTATTATGCTTTTTTTTTTATTTGGGCAAGTTACCACAACACCATTATCCTGTAGTTTTTAAGATCAAAGATACAACTATGTTGGTGTCCCTTGTCAATTTTACATTCTATTTTTTAAAATGTAACTGCCTACTCCTTAACTGTCATTTGAAGTAATGCCGCGTACACACGAGCGGACTTTACGGCAGACTTTGCCCGGCTGACTTTTCAACGTACTTTACAACGAACTTTCTGAATGAACGGACTTGCCTACACACAATCCACCAAAGTCCGTCGAATTCGTACGTGATGACGTACGACCGGACTAAAACAAGGAAGTTCATAGCCAGTAGCCAATAGCTGCCCTAGCGTGGCTTTTTGTCCGTTGAACTAGCATACAGACGAGCGGACTTTTTGACCGGACTCGAGTTCGACGGATTGATTTAAAACATGTTTCAAATCTAAGTCCGTCCAACTTTTGAGAAAACAAAGTCCGCTGGAGCCCACACACGATCAATTTGTCTGGCGAAATCCCGTCCGCCGGGCAAAGTCTGCCGTAAAGTCCGCTCGTGTGTACGCGGCATAAGACACATAGCCAAGTATTATTCTACACAATTTTTTTATTGTGCATTAAAAAAAAAAAAAATTAGACATGCTATCTGCCAATAGAACTGAACCAAAAAGTGCATTCTATGCATCCAAAAATATAGAAAACATACCAAATCAAATCATTATTCATTATCAACCAAAAAAAGTCAAAGCAATAACTCCAAGGCCAATAATAAATAACAAAAAAAAAAACAAAGGCGCTGACACTGTCTGCCCATCCAGCGTGTTTCCCAATTGTGATAGATAAGGGTTAATCGGCATACCCAGAATGTTAATACTTCATGCGCAGACAGTGTCAGCGCCTTTGTTATTAAATTGCTTTGGAATGCGAAGCTAGCCTATAGAATGCCAATGTAAGTGTAAATGAAACAAAAATGTAACTTGTACTTATGTCCGTATGGTGTGATATGTACATATACTCACTATTTCTCTGTTAAATACACTATTCCTAATTTAGAAACCCTTGCTAAAACTTACAACCACCCTGAAGAAGGAGGCTAAAACAACTCCGAAACGCGTCGGGTGCAAGCACATTGGTATCAATATCTATACATTTACAAATGCATGAATCGCATTCCTTTCATTATTTGTTATTGATGTTTTTATGATGTTTTTTGCAATGAATAAATTATTGTCTACATATTATACTTTTTTTCTATACATTTTTTCATATGTGCCTCTAAAGTCCACTAGGGGAATTTCTTGTGTTTAAAGTTTTAATTTTGTGGCTTATGCATCGGTCACTTTATTAAGTTTAATTACATTGAAGCACTCTTCTAAAGAATAACCTGGACTTCTCACCTGGCCTTAAAATCCCTCTCCTCACTAGAGACATTGCTAGAGAGGTGGTCTAGAGGTGGTCTAGATAAGGAATCCTTGATCCACATTTGGTAGGATTGTCCCCTTTTTATTTCCTACTGGTCCAAAATTGAAGACCTAATAAACTGAACTACAGGAACAAAGGTTTCTATTTCTCCCAGGGCCTTTTGCTTACACATGTCTACTATTCCTATAAAAACGTACAAATCCTCCCTAAAATACTTTACTTCATTCAGCTAAATCTCGGATCCACATGCACTAGAAAACAACCTACCCTCCATCATTACTGTATTAAAGTGGTTTTTAAACATAGATTCTATTTTGCCATGGAAGAAGCTAGAAGAAGCTAGGGAAATCACCTGTGGCATTACTTTAAGACAGTGGTCATCAACCCTGTCCTCAGGGCCCACTAAGGCTCGATTCACACCTATGCATGTTGCTTTTGAGCGTTTTTGGAGGGTTTTTTTCATGCTTGCCACGTTTTTGAGCAGCGTTTTTGCCGCAATTTGCGTTTTGCGTTTTTTTTTTTTTACAGTTTTTTTTACAGTCTTAAAAAAAAAAAAAAAAAACAAACGGCAAAAATGCATCAAAAACGCACCAAAAACGCTGCAAAAACACTGCAAAAACGGTGCACTTGCGTTTTTGATGCTTGTCCATTGAATTCTATTACATGCAAAACGCTGCATTTTGCATGAAAAAAAGTCCCTGACCCTTTCCAAAAATGCAGAGATACAAAAAGGCATTGATGTGAACATGTTCCATAGGAACCCATGTTAAAAAATTCCCGTGCATTTCTGCAAAATGCAAAATGCATCAAAAAACGCGCTAGTGTGAATGGAGCCTAACAGGCCAGGTTTACAAGATAACTGAAATACATCACAGGTGATATAATTTGCTGCTCAGTGATTGCAGTATTCTAGTCTGCATCTCCCCAAGGTAATGCATAAAACCTGGTCTGTTAGTGGGCCCTGAGGACAGGGTTGATGACCACTGCTTTAAGAGGCTGCGACCCTAAAAAAAAAGAAAAAAAAAAGATCCTGTTCCTTTAACCACCTCAATACAGGGCACTTTCACCCCCTTCCTGCCCAGTCCATATTTTATCTTTCAGCGCTGCTATATTTTGAATGACAATTGTGCGGTCATGCTACAGTGTAACCATGTGAAATTTTCATAATTTTCTTCACAGAAATACAGCTTTCTTTTGGTGGTATTTAATCACTTCTGGGTTTTTTATTTTTTCCTAAAAAAAAAGACTGAAAATTTTGAAAAAGAAAAAAAGTTTCTTAGTTTCTGTCAGTAAATTTTGTAAATAACGATTTTTTCTCCTTCACTGATGGGTATTGATTAGGCAGCACTGATGGGCACTGATAGACTGCACTGATGGGCACGAATGGGCACTGATGAGGTGGCACTTATGGGCACAGATAAGGCGGCACTTATGGGCTTTGATTAGGTGGCCCTGATGAGGAGGCATGAATATGATGCACTTATGGGTACTGATAGGTGGCACTGATATGTGGCACTGATGAGCCCCGATAGGCGGCACTGATGGATGGCACTGGTGGGCACTGATGGGTGGCACTGGTGGACACTGATAGGTGGCACTAATGGGCACAGATAGGTGGCACTGGTGGGCACAGATAGGCGGAATGGATAGGCGGCACTGATGGGCACAGATGGGCAGCACTAATGGGCACTGATTGGCATTGATGGGTGGCATTGATGGGCAGCAATGATGGGCATTGATGGGCAGCAGTGATGGGCATTGATGGGCAGGAGTGATAGCCAGCACTGACTGGCATCACTAATGGGCACTTATTGCTGGCACTGGTGAGCACTCATTTCTGGCACTGGTGGGCACTCATTGCTGGGACTGGTGTGGGGACTGTGGAGGCTTTATTGTAATCAGAGCACTGATGATCATTGCCCTGATTACATACCTAGATGTACTCTGTCAGTGTGAGGCGAGGAGCGCCAATTACTGGCATCTCCGTGTTTACATATGACCGGCTATGATTGGACACAACCGATCACATGGTTTAAGAGCCACAGCCGCAGCTCTTTACAGAGATCGGGGTAGCACTGTGTCCTAGCAACATGGCACAGTGGCGATCGTCGCGGTGCATGCCCCGCGGGTGTGTGAGAGCTGCCATTCTGGGACGGCATCATATGACGCCATTCCAAAACGAGAGCCGCCGGAAAGTGGTTAAAGTATGTTAAACAGCATAATGCTTGTGCTGTGTAATTTGTCCCTTTCTATGCTGTAAAACACCTAGTTTATCCTGCCTGTTATTGTGTCCCCTTTGTGAACTGGCCATGGTAATCATGGCTGCTGATTCATATACTGTGGTCAGTGTATGTGCCTCTGCCATCCCACTTGTTAGAGTCTCTGCTCTCTCGCCCTCCTTGCCTGTCAGTTCCTACTGTGTGCCAATAGCTATTCTGTGTGGCAGTAAAGTCAGTGAGTACCATTACTGCCAGCCCCTCTGTTATAACAAGGTATAAAACACACTCTCAATGTTTTTTTTAATTATGCTGCTAACTACCTTATTTTAGAGTAACTGCTGTGCAGTCACGTAACCTCCCAAGACTCTCCACCCTCAGCCCCTCCCGCTCTAGTCCTTAGATTGACTTTACAACCACTTTAACCTTCAGATGACCTGGCTACTGTAACCCTCATTTAGGAAATTTTAGCCATAGTGGTTAGTACTCACCCAGTAATTTTTTAAAACTTTTAAAAATGTACTAGATTACAAGTAGCAGATCCTTATGCCTGCTTGCCTTTTTCCCTTTACCCCACCCTTATAACCCTTTTCTAACCCCTTTCCCCATTTCTCCCCCTTTATCCTCCTAAAACTAAATACTTCCTCAAATATCTTACCTCATACTTCCCCCTCCCCTTACTATTTTCTTTGAGTTCTATTTACACCTTCCATTTGAGGTTGTATAATATAATTCCTCTTTGTCATGTATACCTAAAAAATCTAAATACAGATGGAGAAAAAAAATTATGCCTTTAGTAGAGTAGGGAAGTATAAACCCTTGTCAGATTTTTTTTCTGGCTGTGTCCCTGTTGCAGGTGTTGTCTCATTTTCCTAATTAAAAGTAAAACCCACTTGAGTATAATACAAACAAATAAATGATCAAACGATTTGACAATATGATGGGCTATCTCCCATGTAGCAAAAAAATATAGAACAAAAAAGAAAGAAGGTGAGACCACAGCGGTCCCAGGAATGCTATCAATAGAGAGAGTCAACAACGCTATGTGACCAATTATTAAGTTAACTTTATTGAAAATGCACAAAAAATGTATTATTGAAAAGAGTCCCACATATGTGGCACACTGGCTACACAGGTGGGACCCGTTCCTACACGAAACCTACTAACAACAATAAAAAGTATGCAGACTGTAGAAAAGAAAAAAACAACGTTGTATCATTAAAAATAGATGCTAGACATGAAGCCTCCCCCACCCTCCCCGAGCTTTAATCCTCCTTCAAATAATGAGGACCATGAGTGTGGTATTGGAGAATGATAGTCTCTGTGTATGGTAAACAGCTGTTGATTGTCCCAGATCGCTTTTAAAGATATGTGTCCTGAATAGGACTTCAAAGAAATCTGAATGTAGAAAAGTTTCAATAGGAACACACAAAAAGCTGTTACCCAATACACCTGATCTTGTATTGTAGCGACAATGTAAAAATGATAATGATGATCCTGACGGTATAGATATAAAAGGAACCAGTACATCCATGCATAATCAGACAGAAAAGATTTTTCAATTGATCAATCATAAAGCAGAGCACACCTGGGCAATCAAAGTTTGATTCAATTGGTGCAAAGAGCTGCAGGAATCTGATTATGAAGATCCCGAAGCCGTCTCATGTATATCAGTGCACATGTCAGCTGCAAGTCTATGGCATATAAATAGACATAGAAGCCCGTGTGAAGAGAACATACCAGTCCATTTGGGGTTCTTACCCTTCTCTTTGCAGTGATTGCTTGACCAGAGAACGCCTTTCACGCGTCAATTGTAGACAGGTCCACCAGACAGAGACATGCTGTGGTGGGGATGAGTTCCATATATCCGGCAAGGTAATCACTTGTCCGTATGGGGAGCAGTAGGTCTGATTGTATCCGGTTCATCCGACTTAGATGACTCGACTATCCTCAGCTTTCCTCTCTGATAAAACACTGTCAACAAGACAGGACATGAGGGTAAATCTCCTTATTGGAGCCATGGACAGAGGAAAAACCCAACAGGGATCCAAACCTAACAAAAAATAGTTTGTGACTTAACATACAATTTATCACAGCCTTTGGTCCAAATCAGTATGCTGTTTCACATGATAACTGCTTTTATGAATGATTTAACATTTATTCCTTTGGAATGCCTGTCTTTCTCACTCTCAATCCAATGCATTCTGTATGCAGTGTTCATGCTCCTGAAAAAAATAAAGATATTATCAAAACTATAAAAATAAAATGCATGTAATTAATTTTTCTTTTTTAGAGAATGAAAAAATGAACAGAAAAGGTGAAAAAAAAAACAAATGAATAAATCACCCCCATAAAAAAACAGAAAAGGGCAACAATGGCTAATCAGCAACAGAATTTAATCCTGCCACACATAGAGTATCCTTAACAAAGACTGTTGGGCCTATTTCCTGGTTTCCTGTGAATACACTGCATATTAATCATTATATTGAAATTCACAGTAATGGAACACTAAACAGCATAGGGGGTAAACTCCCTCTTTATAGCCAATCTTTGTAACCCCACTCCACTAGTGTATGTTAAAGAAGCAATAATAATCTCTTTCTGAAAATGCTGTGATCTGTCCCTATCAGCTTCACAATACAACTGACAGCAGGCTGTTGGAAGAACATACTTTTTAAGAAGGGGGTTGACACATTTGCAAACCAACATTGCTAGCCACACTACTCCAGCTGACAAATCATGAAATTCATTATGGGGGTTTGCTGTTCAGGTGTACTGTAAACAACCAAAGTTCCTGGTGAACTCTGCATTGAACCCAACTTGAATTTCATAATATTTGCTTGTAACTGTTATGCCCTGTTCACACGGTTGGACATTGATCGGACATTCCGACAACAAAATCCATTGATTTTTTCTGACGGATGTTGGCTCAAACTTGTCTTGCATACACATGGTCACACAAAGTTGTCGGAAAATCTGATCGTTCTGAACGCAGTGATGTAAAACACGTACGTTGGGACTATAAACAGGGCAGCAGCCAATAGCTTTCGTCTCTTAATTTATTCTGAGCATGCGTGGCACTTTGTGCATCGGATTTGTGTACACACGATCGGAATTTCCAACAACGGATTTTGTTGTTGGAAAATTTATAGCAAGTTCTCAAACTTTGTGTGTCGGAAATTCCAATGGAAAATGTGTGATGGAGCACACATGCGGTCGGAATTTCCAACAACAAGGTCCTATCACACATTTTCTGTCGGAAAATCCGACTGTGTGTACAGGGCATTATAGTTACATCCTTGCTGTTCCTGCTGATGTTTGCTTGATCATTAAAAAAAAAAAATGTGGATGCGTGGCCGACCAGAGCTGTAGATGGACGCTTAATACCTCAGCTCGTCTCACAGGGGAGAGATACCAGCTACTCAGGCCGCACAGCGAAGCTCATCCAGAGCCATCCTAGCCTCCAAGACACCGGAGACCATGGCCAGCACATCTAGGAAGAGAAACCCGGAGTATCAACCAAAGAAACTCACTGAATTCTCATACAAGCCGGCGGAGCAGGTCAGTGATCTCCAAGATGGCGCCGGCCAGGCCGCGCCGCGGGACACATACACGGATCTCCAGGACGAATTCCTGGCAGATCCTGCCACATCAGACCCCCCAGCCTTACCCCCTCACCCCCCGGAGGGAGACAACCTCCTGAATAGCCCTGCTAAGGCTAAAATGAGGATCGATGCGCCGCCGCAGCGGCCGCCCATCCCACAAATTGAGGCCCAGGCTTTCAACTCCCTTCTCAACAACCAGGCCCTGCACTCATCCATGGCAGCTTTCCCCACCTCAGGGCAGCCTGTTATGGATACCACGTTAAAGGACATGCTGCTATCACTGCAGACCTCCCTTATGACAGATCTCTCCTCACTTTTTGCAAAAATCTCCTCAGAAATACACATAATGGATGACAGAGTGACATGCATTGAAAATGATATGAGTGACTGCACTACCAAAGTGAATGAGGTCATGGATGTATGTGCCGATATGAGAGAGGAACAGACATGGATCCGCGCCAAGCTGGCCGATTTAGAGGACAGATCTCGCAGGAACAATATCAAACTGCGCGGAGTCCCTGAATCCATATTGCCTGCAGACCTACCACGCTATGCGAAAGAAATGATGCATGTCATAGTCCCAGAAGCATCCCCCAGGGACATAATCATCGACAGAATACATAGAATAGCCAAGCCATCCCACCTAGCTGCATCCATCCCCAGAGATGTCTTGATGAGGGTCCACTTCTTCCACGTCAAAGAGAAACTCCTGCTGGGGGTCAAAAACAAATCTCCACTGCCTGCTCCGTACACGGGAATCCAATTTTTCCCGGACCTATCTAAATATACTCTCCAACGAAGGAGAAACCTGAACCCGATCACCAAAGGGCTTCAAAACCACAAAATACCATACAAATGGCGTTATCCAGCAACTATTCTGGTCACTAGAAATGGGCAATCCCACTTCATACATGACCTGCACAAAGGCCTACACCTCCTCCATAACTGGGGAATAATTCTGGAACACCCCAAGAACCCACCAACGCGCAGCGGCACATCCCAGGCCCGCAGCCGCATGGATCACCACCCCAGCTGAGGTGGCTTCACAGTTAATACCGTAATAGGCCTAACCACGACACCGCACATCCCCTGGAGTTAGACAAATTGTTCCACTGATTGCTCAGCTCCTCTTGATACTAACTGTTTATACCCCCAATTAGAGGTTGAAGTGGTGTGATACACCTCCTCTACGTCTCCCTGTTCACTTTTGCAAAGTTACCCTTTCAGCGGTTTGCTCATTGGCACTGTATCGTCAACTGTGATTAACTTTTTGCTCTATTTGCAGCTCTATTACCCTCCCCCTACTGGCTCCAGCGACCGACCACCATCCACCAACTGCTACCGCCACCAAGATCCTCTGGCAAGTAAACCAGGTCAACTAACTGTAAGTGACTTCCCACACCAACCTAACTACACCTCCTAACACCATGCCACTAAAAATATTATCGCTTAATGCTAAAGGCTTGAACCATCCAGCCAAACGTCACTCTCTTTGGAAATCTGCCAATGCTCTACAGAGCGACATCTTGTGTATCCAAGAGACACATCTGATAAACTCAGACTCTCCATTATGCATCAACCGCCAGTTCCCACACATCTTCCATGCCTGCCACTCCACCAAATCCAAGGGCGTCATGATTGCAATAAAGGACACAGTGGACTTCCAACTATCCAAGATACTAATTGACCCTGAAGGTCGCTACTTAATTTTAGTATGCTCCATCAACAAAATTTCTTATACTCTTTCCAACATTTATGCACCGAACTCCCACCAAAAGAAATTCCTCCATAAGGTTCTACGCCTAACCAATCAAATAAAAAAAGGTCACCTAATCCTATGTGGGGATTTTAACATTGCCCCCGATGTCATCATGGATACTACGTCTCCGGCGAAGAGGCGTTTATCGCCACTGAAAAATCTTTTGTCCTCACAGGAACTCTTTGATGTATGGCGCTGCCTCCACGGCTCAGAAAAGGACTACACCTACTTCTCCCACGTGCATAATTCGTATTCACGAATTGATTTATTTGTCACTGATAAATGGCTTCTCCAGAAAATATGTAAATCTGAAATCCACGCCACAACATGGTCAGACCACGCCCCAATATCTATTACTATCTCAGAGTCCACTCCACAACGCAACACATTCCTGTGGCGTGCAAACAATTTCATACTACAAAATGAAAAATACACTACAGAAATATCCAATCTTCTCACTGAATTTTTTTCTATAAACAAAGGCACAGTGTCTGACCATGGGGTGGTATGGAGTGCCCATAAGGCCTATATTAGAGGTATGTTGATTAAACTGAGCTCCCTTCACAAAAAAAAGAGGACGCAGCGTTTAGATGAACTAACAGCCCAAATCACCTCCCTAGAACAACAACATAAAGCCAACCCCCAACCCCCACAAACCATCCAATTATTGAATCTACGGCAAGAACTGAAAACCTTGCTCCTCCACTCATTCGAATACCTCCAGCGTAAATTAAAAGCCACTTCCTACGCCACCTCCAACAAGGCAGGTAAAACACTAGCACTGAAACTCAGAGGCAGAAGACTCAAATCTAAAATATCTCAGATTATCCACCCCCACACGAACATCCCCCAGTCCAATCCTCAGGAAATAGCTAACGCTTTCAGCGACTACTATAGCGACCTTTACAACTTAAAACGCGAAGCTAATACACCGCAACCAACATCAGCTGAGATAAACCGTTTTCTCCAATCTATTCAATTACCTTCCCTAACAGGCACTCAACTAGATGACTTAAATAAGCCCTTTTCTGAACAGGAAATTCAGACAACAATTGATTCCCTACCTAATGGGAAAGCCCCAGGACCAGACGGCCTAACAGCCGAATACTACAAACAGTATGCCCCACAGATAGTCCCACATATTACTGAGCTATTTAACAACGCTGCCTCCTCTTCCAATCTGCCGAATGATTACTTGAATGCACTAATAGTCACGATTCCCAAACCAGGGAAAGACCCGGACTCCCCCAAAAACTTTAGACCAATAACCCTACTCAACCTTGACCTGAAAATCTACGCTAAGACAATCGCCACACACCTTTTAGATATTATACCCACCCTCATACATAGGGACCAGACAGGATTCACCAAAAGAAGACAGGCACCAGATGCCACCAGAAGAATGATCAACTTGATACACCACGCGGAATCCACCGGAACGCCTTCTCTGCTCCTGTCCTTGGATGCAGAGAAGGCGTTCGACAGGGTTCACTGGACCTACCTAGAATTGGTCCTTCAGAAATTTGGCTTCAGAGACCACATCCTTAGAGCCATATTAGCTATGTATACAACCCCTTCGGCCCAAGTATTCACGGAAGGTATGCTTTCAAAACCATTCCCAATCACAAATGGAACGCGTCAAGGTTGTCCACTGTCCCCACTCATCTTCAACTTATTAATGGAACCTCTAGCACAACACATCAGATCCAACACTATAATATCCGGAATACAAATAGGTCCCGTCACCCACAAAATCAGTCTCTTTGCAGACGACGTTATCTTAATACTCACTAATCCCACAACCTCCCTGGCAGAAGTACAAACCACATTAAATTGGTTCAGTAGAGTATCGTACTATAAATTAAACACTTCCAAATCTTCCATCCTTGACATCAATCTGGATGCCACCACTAAGAATCTACTTCAGACACAATACTCCTTCACATGGGCAGACAAGGTAATCACATACTTGGGAATCCAACTCCCGAAAAATACAAAGAATTTATACTCATCTAACTTCCTCCCACTCCTTCACAAAATCAAAACTGACTCACAACAAATCACAAAACACGAGCTCTCATGGTCGGGAAGGCTAGCAGCCTTTAAGATGACATGCCTACCTCAAATACTGTACTACTTCCGAACACTACCAATCCCAATTCCCGTCTCGTTCTTCAAATCTCTCCAATCAATTTTCTCCAAGTTTCTTTGGAACGGGAAAAAACCCAGATGTGCACACGCCAAATTAATTAAACACAGACTGGCGGGAGGCACAGGATCCATAGATTTTAGAGACTACTACCTAGCGGCCATACTTGCACAACTTCCAGAGTGGTTCCAACCCACTACTCAATCTCTGTGGGCCCAGATGGAAAATCTTTCTCTGGTACGCCCAAACCTAAAAAACTGGTTAATGAGCACCCCTTTGGGCTCTTATGTCTCACCCTCTATCTCCCCGACCATGCAGGCCTCAGTCTATGCCTGGGGAAAAATGCTCGCCCTCTCAGAATGCACCCCCCCAACACACACCTCCACATACCCTTGGAGTCACTACACCACCTATCACCTGATCTCAGACTCACCAACTGGTCCATCAATGGAATACACTCGATACACCTCCTTTTACAAGGTAATCAAATTAAATCCTTCTCCCAACTACAAAAAGAATACGATCTGCCTGACGGAGAAAGATTTACATTCCTTCGTATACACCACTGCCTAAGTAAACTTCCTCGCCCCCTTTACAACATACCTCAAAAATCCTGGCAATTCCTCACAAGCCCCATTCCAAAGCCCAAAGGTATATCCTACTTCTACACCCTGCTTCAAGGGAAAAGATCCTTTAATAAGTTGGTCCCCCATTGTCAATGGGAAAAAGATCTTAACACCACCTTCTCTGACGCACAATGGCAACTAGCTCTCAAGTCCACCTACAAAGTAACCCAATGCTCATCACTTTGGGAACTCACTCAAAAAATCTCGCTCCGCTGGTACCTAACCCCAGTAAAGCTAGCTGCCTTCCACTCCCACACTCCCCCGACATGCTGGAGATGCAAAGCATCTAGAGGGGACATGTTCCATATTTTCTGGGCATGCCCCCTCATCAGAAAATTCTGGTTAGATACGTTTGATTCGATAGCCAACTGTCAGTACTAGGATCCCTTTAGGACCCAGCACAACTCACCTGACACAGCCTTTACCTGGGAAACAACAATGATTGGCCAGCTCACCTTTAAATAACATGCATCAGCATTCAATCATTGCTCGTGTTAGAGTTTACCTGTGTTTGATCCAGTTGATATCTGCTCTGTGTATTTCGTGTATGACCCGGCTCGTTTGACCCTGTTTGCTTGCTTCTGATTCGGTACCGTTTGGACTCTGATCTTCCTGTGTATGACCCAGCTTGCCTAGACTACGTTTTTGCCTGATACCACTAGTACCTTCATCTGCAGCAGTGAACTACAAGCACCAGACATCTATGCTCCACCTGCAGCGGTGAACTACAAACACCAGACACCATCAATCCTCATCTGCAGCGGTGAACTACAAGGTCCAGCAAACATCTACCTACAGCTACAGCGGTGAACTACAAGTCCCAGCTGACCTGCTCTGCTCATGGTATGTGCTCTTGTTCTTTGAACTCTTTGCATAATCAGAATACCTGAACTGTTACCTGTTATATGCTCTACCCTGACATTAACACGAGCCATACATAATAAAGGAAACCTATCATGGATCCTGAGCAGGCTCAGTTGTTTGCACAGGAACTTTGCCGCTTATCCCATCAAGTTCAGGAAATGGCCACAGAGCTCACCAAGGTGCAATCTCCTTCTATTAGCACTGCTACAAAAACTCCATCTGAACCAAAAATTCCTTTGCCTGACCGGTTTTCTGGTGACCGTAAAGGGTTTTGCAACTTTAAAAACAGCTGCAAATTATATTTCAAGTTAAGGCCATCCTCGTCTGGCCCTGAAACTCAGAGGGTTCAAATCATTATCTCTCTACTACAGGGTGACCCCCAGGCTTGGGCCTTTAACCTGGAACCAAACCATCCAGCCTTGCTAACAGTAGATGCCTTCTTTGAAGCCCTAGGGTTGCTTTATGATGATCCAGATCGTGCTGCTACTGCAGAATCAACTCTGCGTAACTTAAAGCAAGGAACTACCACAGCTGAAATGTATTGCTCAGAGTTTCGCAGGTGGGCCCCGGAATCTGGCTGGAATGATGCAGCACTCCGCAGCCAGTTTAGAATGGGCCTTTCAGATGCAATTAAGGATGCTCTGGTCAACTTCTCCTACCCAGCCTCACTGGAGGAGGCTATGAGTCTAGCCATTAGAATTGACCGCCGCCAGCGAGAGAGGAGACGAGAACAAACTACAGCTGTGGCAAACTATATACCTCCCTTGCCGCCTGACTATTCCACCTCCAGTGCCAAATCTGAGGAAGAACCTATGCAGATAGGTTCCACCCGGTTATCTGCCCAGGAACACACGCGCCGGCGTAACATGGGTCTCTGCTTGTATTGTGGCCTCAAGGGTCATATGCTCCATTCGTGCCCTACACGTCCGGGAAACTCCAGGACCTAGGTAATTGCGGGGAGGTTACCTTAGGTCTGCTCTCATCTCCCCAGGGGGACAATCGTATTCTTTTACCCGCTGTCGTTCACTTTGGGACAGGAGCTCATGAACTGCTGGCCTTGGTAGATTCTGGAGCCGCTGAGAATTTTATTGATAAGACTCTGATTACCTCTTTGTCCTTGGAAACTCATGCTCTAGATTGCCCAGTCCGCCTGATTTCCGTGGATAATCGTCCTCTCTCACAAGATCTAGTGCTCCAAGCCACGAAGCCTTTCCAGTTACAATTGGGGGCTTTGCATTGGGAGAAGACTTCATGTCTTGTTATTGACTCTCCATCCACTCCTTTGATCCTAGGCCTCCCTTGGCTTCAGAAGCACAATCCTGTAATTGACTGGCGAACAGGAGATATTCTGGCTTGGTCCAATCAGTGTAAAAAGAACTGCATCCAGCACCCTGTTCGACTGGCTACCTGTCAAGTGGGAATGGAACAGATTCCACTTTGTTATAAGGACTTTCGGGATGTGTTTTCTAAAGGGATTGCTGACACTTTACCACCTCATCGCAGTTATGATTGTCCCATTGACCTCTTGCCTGACACTACACCTCCACGAGGGAGAGTCTTTCCACTGTCTGAGCCAGAGAATCTTGCCTTGCAAGAATACATCCAGGAAAACCTAGCTAAGGGTTTCATCCGTCCCTCCACTTCTCCCGCAGGAGCAGGATGCTTCTTTGTCCCAAAGAAGGATGGGGGACTGAGACTTTGTGTTGATTACAGAGGTCTAAATAAAATAACTGTTCCCAATCGGTATCCTCTTCCTCTCATCACAGAATTGTTCTCTCAAATCCAGGGAGCCAAAATCTTCTCCAAACTGGACTTAAGGGGAGCTTATAATCTGGTGCGCATACGTGCAGGCGACGAGTGGAAGACAGCCTTTAACACCAAGGATGGTCATTATGAATGTCTTGTCATGCCTTTCGGTCTCAGAAATGCACCAGCTGTCTTTCAGAACTTTATGAATGACATTTTCCGTGACATGTTGGGTCGCTTCATGCTTGTATATTTAGATGACATTTTGATATATTCTCCCAATCTTGAAATACATCAGAAACATGTCTGCTCAGTATTGGCCCGATTAAAGACTCACTCCCTTTTTGTAAAGCCTGAGAAATGTTCATTCCATGTTAAACAAGTACCTTTCCTAGGCTACCTAATTTCTGACACAGGCCTCACCATGGATCCAGCCAAGATTCAAGCCATTTTAGACTGGGCACCACCTTCAGACCTGAAGGCAGTTCAGCGCTTCCTGGGCTTTGCAAATTTCTATCGAAAATTCATTAAGAACTTTGCCACCATTGCACATCCCATCACCTCTCTCACCAGGAAGACTCCGACTACCCTTAAATGGACTACTGAAGCCCAGGCAGCCTTCACTCAGTTAAAGAAAGCCTTTACCTCTGCACCAATCCTACGCCATCCTGTTCCTGAGCTACCTTTTATTGTGGAGGTAGATGCATCTGAAGTAGGGGTAGGGGCACTTTTGTCACAAAAGGATCCTGTAAATGCCGCCATCCACCCCTGTGCCTTCTTGTCTCGGAAATATTCCCCAGCAGAGCGCAATTATGATATAGGCAACAGAGAACTTCTAGCCATAAAGCTCGCTTTGGAGGAATGGAGACATTGGCTGGAGGGAGCTCGCTATCCATTCATAGTTCTGACTGACCACAAAAACCTTGAATACATCCGTTCTGCTAAAAGACTGAACTCACGTCAAGCCAGGTGGTCATTGTTCTTCTCCAGATTTGACTTCACAATTTCATATTTACCAGGACCAAGAAACATTAAGGCTGACGCCTTGTCTCGCAGCTTTCTTTCAGAGTCTCCTCCTCCGCTTCCTCCACAACCCATTATCTCTGAGGATAGGATTTTGGCTTTCACCCAGACTGACATCTCTGAGGCCTTGTTACCTGCACAGGCTGAAGCCCCTCCCTCCACTCCCTCCGGTATGCTTTTTGTGCCCCTGGCTCTTCGTTTGCAGGTATTGCAGCAGGTACATGCATCAAAACCTGCAGCACATCCGGGGTTTAGACAAACTTTTGAGATTATCTCTCACAACCTCTGGTGGCCATCGATTAGGCAGGATGTGTTAGCCTTCGTCCAGGCCTGTGAAGTTTGTGCCAGAAGCAAGAGCAGTACCTCTAAGCCGCCTGGTCTCCTACGTCCTCTACCAATACCTACCTGTCCCTGGACCCATTTATCTATGGACTTTATCACTGACTTGCCTCCGTCCCAGGGATGTTCCACGATCTGGGTGGTGGTAGACAGGTTCAGTAAAATGGCCCACTTTGTTCCGCTTCCGAAACTTCCATCTGCTAAAGAACTGGCATCTTTATTCATTAAACATGTTTTCAGGCTCCATGGGGCACCAATCAACATTGTCTCAGACCGTGGCTCTCAGTTTATAGCCCAGTTTTGGAAGGCCCTTTGCTCTCAGCTGGGGATTAAGTTATCATATTCTTCAGCATATCATCCTGAGACAAACGGCCAAACAGAAAGGACTAATCAGACTCTAGAGAAGATGGTACGTTGTCTGATGGCCAATGATGAGGTGGAGTGGGTCAACGTCCTGCCATGGGCAGAGTTTGCCTTTAATAATTGTGCCAGCACATCTACAGGGACCTCTCCTTTCTTCTGTGTTTACGGGTTGCATCCTCGTGTGTGCTCCTTTGATCTTCCACCCTCTGATGTGCCAGATGCCAACACCACAATAGAAAATTTCTCCAAAATCTGGTCCGATGTTAATCATGCTATTTCTCGCTCTGTGCTGGCTTTTAAGAAAATGGCGGACAAGAGGCGCTCAAAGGCACCAGGATATAAAGTTGGTGACAAAGTGTGGCTATCATCCAGGAATCTGTCCCTGCATGTTCCATCTAAAAAACTTGGCCCAAAATTCATCGGGCCCTATGAAATTTCGGAGATTGTTAATCCTGTATCCTATAGATTAAAACTCCCCCCATCCATGCGCATTCCAAATGTCTTTCATGTTTCATTGTTGAAACCTGTTCATTCCAGCCTCCAAGTAAATGAACCAGAACCTGTGGATGTGTTGGACAGTCAGGAATATGAAGTGGCATTTATTCTTGATTCCAGACGAGTGCGCAATTCCTTACAATATCTCGTTCATTGGAAAGGTTTCGGCCCAGAGGATCGATCTTGGGTCCCAGCTCGTGATCTTCATGCTGACCGACTTAAGAAGAAGTTTCATCTTCGTTATCCAAGTAAGCCTGGGGGTGCAGGAGCAACCCCTCGAGAAAGGGGGGGTACTGTCAGTACTAGGATCCCTTTAGGACCCAGCACAACTCACCTGACACAGCCTTTACCTGGGAAACAACAATGATTGGCCAGCTCACCTTTAAATAACATGCATCAGCATTCAATCATTGCTCGTGTTAGAGTTTACCTGTGTTTGATCCAGTTGATATCTGCTCTGTGTATTTCGTGTATGACCCGGCTCGTTTGACCCTGTTTGCTTGCTTCTGATTCGGTACCGTTTGGACTCTGATCTTCCTGTGTATGACCCAGCTTGCCTAGACTACGTTTTTGCCTGATACCACTAGTACCTTCATCTGCAGCAGTGAACTACAAGCACCAGACATCTATCCTCCACCTGCAGCGGTGAACTACAAACACCAGACACCATCAATCCTCATCTGCAGTGGTGAACTACAAGGTCCAGCAAACATCTACCTACAGCTACAGCGGTGAACTACAAGTCCCAGCTGACCTGCTCTGCTCATGGTATGTGCTCTTGTTCTTTGAACTCTTTGCATAATCAGAATACCTGAACTGTTACCTGTTATATGCTCTACCCTGACACCAACATTACAAAGTGTCATATCCCACCCTCACCAGAGCTGGCGCTCCTAAATTTAACCATAGAAAACATACCTGGACCTCTCAGACACACAATAACCCATATTCTCTTAGCTTCCAGACTCAATATAACAAGGAATTGGAAGTCCGACATACCCCCAAACATAAAACAAACCATTGACCTGGTCTCACTCCACTTTAGCTACGAAATGACGGTGGCCACCAGCAATGGTCGTGCCACACAAGCCAGTAAACAATGGTCACCCTGGACTAACTGGACCAATGCTGCACCCCAAGCCCAGAATCCCTAACTCAACCTTAGACCTTCTTGACCGAGCAATCTGTTTACCATATCTTAGACATGCGACTTAAATCTTGACTACTACAGAAACTTAACACCGTATCACAATTGAAACTGCCTGTGCTTAACAAAGTTCATGTGGGAGCCACTCTCCCTTTGCAGCACAAAGAGATCCCAAGAGGGGTGCTGCGAGAGGAGAAGGGGCCCTAATTGCAAAATACTGCAACCATAGTACAGTGAAGTGTTATACCTATGATCATTTGAGCGCGCTCAAACCAATGACAAGCTGCTGAATATTACGTATAATCTCTGTTTGCAAGTTCTTTGCTTTATTTCAAGTTATACTCTACGTCGTTGCACGACGTACAATCTTTCAATTGTACTCTGTATTTCACTGCAAAAAAAAACAATAAAATAATTTGAAAGAAAAAAAAAATGAAAAGTGGTGCGTGCAAAATTATTCGGCCCGTTTACTTTCAGTGCAGAAAACTCACTCCAGAAGTTCAGCGAGGATCTCTGAATGATCCAATGTTGTCCTAAATGACTGATGGTGATAAATAGAATCCACCTGTGTGTAATCAAGTCTCTGTATAAATGCACCTGCTCTGTGATAGTCTCAGGGTTCTGTTGAAAGCACAGAGAGCATCATGAAGACCAAGGAACACACCAGGCAGGTCCGTAATACTGTTGTGGAGAAGTTTAAAGCCGGATTTGGATACAAAAAGATTTCCCAAGATTTAAACATCCCAAGGAACACTGTGCAAGCGATCATTTTGAAATGGAAGGAGTATCAGACCACTGCAAATATACCAAGACCTGGCTGTCCCTCTAAACTTTCAGCTCAGACAAGGAGAAGACCGATCAGAGATGCAGCCAAGAGGCCCATGATCACCCTGGATGAACTGCAGAGAACTACAGCTGAGGTGGGAGAGTCTGTCCATAGGACAACAATCAGTCGTACACTGCACAAATCTGGCCTTTATGGAAGAGTGGCAAGAAGAAAGCCATTTCTCAAAGATATCCATAAAAAGTCTCGTCTAAAGTTTGCCACAAGCCACCTGGGAGACACACCAAACATGTGGAAGAAGGTGCTCTGGTCCGATGAAACCAAAATCAAACTTTTTGGTCACAATGCAAAACGATATGTTTGGCGTAAAAGCAACACAGCTCATCACACTCAACACACCATCCCCACTGTCAAACATGGTGGTGGCAGCATCATGGTTTGGGCCTGCTTTTCTTCAGCAGAGATAGGGAAGATGGTTAAAATTGAGGGGAAGATGGATGCAGCCAAATACAGGACCATTCTGGATGAAAACCTGTTGGAGTCTGCAAAAGACCTGAAACTGGGAGGGGGATTTATCTTCCAACAAGACAATGATCCCAAACATACAGCAAAATCTACAAAGGAATGGTTCACAAATAAATGTATCCAGGTGTTAGAATGGCCAAGTCAAAGTCCAGACCTGAATCCAATCGAGAATCTGTGGAAAGAGCTGAAAACTGCTGTTCACAAACGCTCTCCATCCAACCTCACTGAGCTCGAGCTGTTTTGCAAGGAAGAATGGGCAAGAATTTCAGTCTCTCGATGTGCAAAACTGATAGAGACATACCCCAAGCGACTTGCAGCTGTAATCGCAGCTAAAGGTGGCTCTACAAAGTATTAACGCAAGGGGGCCGAATAATTTTGCACGCCCCACTTTTCATTTTTTTATTCGTTAAAAAAGTTTCAAAAATCCAAAAGATTTCGTTCCACATCACAATTGTGTCCCACTTGTTGGTGATTCTTCACAAAAAATAAAAATTTAATATCTTTATGTTTGAAGCCTGAAATGTGGCAAAAGGTTGAAAAGTTCAAGGGGGCCGAATACTTTCGCAAGCCACTGTATATATATCTATATATATATATATAGATGTATAGATATATATCTATATATATAGATATATATATATATAGATATATATATATATATAGATATATATATGTATATATATATCTATATATATATCTGTGTATATATATATCTATATATGTGTATATATATATATATATATATATATATATATATATATATATATATATATATATATATATATATATATATATATATATATATATATATATATATATATCTGGAGCAAATGCACTTGTAGAGTGCACATGCATTTTGCAAAGTGCAACATATATTTGCTTCTTAAAAATCAACACCACAGAACATTCTAGCAAATTATTAGGGGGGGGTTTGAAATCAAGCTAATTATATGCACACTATTTGGATAGAGTTTAGGTGGGGGGGGGGTTGGGAAATCAAGCTAATTGCTAATTATAAGCACACTATTTGGATAGAGTTTAGGTGAGGGGGGGGTTGGGAAATCAAGCTAATTGCTAATTATAAGCACACTATGTGGATAGAGTTTAGGTGGGGGGTTGGGAAATCAAGCTAATTGCTAATTATAAGCACACTATTTGGATAGAGCTTAGGTGGAGGGGGGGTTGGGAAATCAAGATAATTGCTAATTATAAGCACACTATTTGGATAGAGTTTAGGTGGGGGGGTTGGGAAATCAAGCTAATTGCTAATTATAAGCACACTATTTGGATAGAGTTTAGGGGAAACAAAATACAATGCAGCTGACTAAATACATTCAAACTGAGTAGACTAGGTGGATATGTGCCCAGCATTGTATGCTGGGGAGGTTATTGAAGGCAAATATACATGCATGACAAAAAAGAACAGGAAAAAAATCCAGCATGCGTGAGGAGAAAAAGGGGACATTCACACTATATTGCAATGATGGTAAGTAGTGTTTGGTTTAAGAAATGCATTACATTATCAAAGATTAAATAAAAGAACATGTGATGCTAATAAAAGAAAAAATCTTACCTTAATATAGTCCTTCTGCAGGACCTGGATGATGGCAGAACAGGTCTCTGGGATAATGATCCCCAGAGCCTAGGGGGAGATGCCTGTCGAGAACTTGAGGTCCTGCAGGCTTCTCCCTGTCGCCAAGTACCGCAACATGGCAACTAGCCTCTGCTCCGGAGTGATGGCTTGCCTCATGCAGGTATCCTGCCTGCTGATAAAGGGGGTCAGCAAAACCACCAAATGGTCAAAAACGGGGTCCGTCATCCGGAGAAAGTTCCTGAAATCCTCAGGATTATTCTCAAGGATCTCACGGAGCAATGGCATGTGACAGAACTGGTCACGCTGGAGCAACCAATTCTTGGTCCATGAACTCCTCCTCGCCCTGTTCATGGACTGGTCTTGGTCTGAAGAATAAACTACAGCACCAAACACATACATTGCACGAGCTCGACGACGAGTACGTACAGGTAACATGGCTTCAAAACGGTCGGCTGGTCAGAACGCACTTAACAGAACGCACTGAAGAACAGCAAGGCCTGTGAAGAGCGACCTGAAAATCAGGAAAGGGCGGACAATAAAACAAAGATTTCTCAATGCCAACTGACCAAACGCATTGAAAAGCAGATACAAACCTCACAAGCACAGACTGAACAACAGTTAAAACGAACTGAAAAATACGAGTCTCACAAGCGCGAATCGTCTCTCACCAAACTTCTACTAACACGAGATAAACACGAGATTAGCAGAAGGAGCCCAAAGGGTGTCTTACAGGCTATTGAACTTCCGTTTTATAGTCTCGCTGGACTTGGTGTACGTCACCGCGTACTAGGCTGTCAAACTTTTGTGTGGTCGTGTGTAGACAAGTCTGTTCGTTAAAAAGTCTGTCGCAAGTCCACCGAAAGTCCGCCGGAAGTCTGTCGGACAGGCTGTCGGACTTTTGTAGCTGAAAAGTCCGACCGTGTGTACGCCCCATAAGATCTGACTGTGGAACTAATTTCGTTGGAGCCTATCGAGAGTTACAGCTTAACTCTTGGCCAATCCAAGACCTTTTCGCTGAAAAAGTGCTGTACATGGATTTTCAATCCTCCTCATTCTTCCCACATGGGTGGCTCATGGGAGAGAATGATAGGCATCACACATTAAATATTGGACTCTATTCTTATGGAATTTAATTCATACAAGACTTACTCACCAGATTCCAACTACCTTCCTGGCAGAGGAATCTGCCATAATTAATTCAAGATCACTTGTTCCAGTGTCCAAAGACCCAGAGACCCCAACTATCCTTACCCCTGCTACTTTTCTTACCCAGAGGCTTGGGTCTGTTCCTGTTCCACCTGGAAACTTTAAAACAGGAAATCTGTGCTATGACCAGTGGAAGTGAATACAACACCTCGCCAACTGCTTCTGGAATTTTTGGAAGATGGAGTATGTCTCTACTCTGCAAGGACGCAGGAAATGGCAATGGCTGAACCCTAATATACAAGTTGGAGATCTTGTTCTGCTTAAGGACCAGCAAGCTGAAAGAATCGAATGGCCCATGGGACTTATTGTAAAAAGCGTTCCTAGTTATGACGGTAAGGTATGTAAGGTGGAGGGGAAGGTTTCAAGATAAGGGACTGTAAAGACTTTCATCAGA
This sequence comes from Lithobates septentrionalis, assembly GCA_037952835.1. Lineage (NCBI taxonomy): Eukaryota > Metazoa > Chordata > Amphibia > Anura > Ranidae > Lithobates > Lithobates septentrionalis. The sequence goes on along the minus strand of JBBDGP010000229.1, from coordinate 27,451,274 downwards.
CCTATCACAGAACTTATTCTGCTCTTGCACTTTGGAGAATGAACTTGTTTGCCTACGCTGCTGGATCCTACCTATGACTTCAAGAGGAAAGTATCTTGAACTTTAGTTGACATAACTTGAAGCCTTAAATTAAGAGTAATTGTTATTGCATTATATGCATGTTCTTTTTATGTCTTTCAGGTCTTTAAGAAATCTAGCAAATTACACTGTTTGTTATTTGCAGTTGCATTACTACCGTTCTGATGTATATAGTGACATTTACCATGCCAGACGGGGAGTGTGCTGCCCCAACGGGGCATAGAATTGATATAGATTGTTTTCCTAACCATTTTCTATGGCCGTTTATATTTAGTTCACATGCTGCCATCACCACCTTTTGTGGTAATGCACTTGTTTTCTCAAGTTTATTTTCCCTGATGTTATTACAAACTTCCTTTGTATGTAATGCTCCACCCTTCTTCCTGTGATTTCACTTCCTGTGTCATGGATGCAGCTACAAGCCACATGTAGCAGGGCACATGTATTCTGCATAGAAGGCTACAGACAATATCATCTTTTGACTGCATAAATACCACAACCTGTTCGTGTGTTTGTATCCTGTCATCTGCTGTAACCTGATGTTCAGAATAAAAGCACCTCTGTGGATGGAATTGGTGAGTTCAAACTATCTGATGAGGACTGTCCTCAGTGATTATATCTTATACAGGCCAGGCATAGAGGTCTCACAAGGGATAAATCGCTTCACAACAGTCAGAATAGTACCCTTACCTGTTTACCAAAAAAAGCAGTGAAATTTAAATAAAACAATAGCCGGTTTTTGACAAGTCCTTTATTGTAAAATAGCTCCAAGCTGTCTTCTTCCCTGAGCCGTCTTCTCCTACCGTTGTCTCTCCCACCGCCATCTTCTCCCTGAGCTGTCTTCTCCCTGACCCGTCTCTCCAGCCGTCACCGTCTTCTCCATCTGCTGTGTTCTTCTGCACCGCCAGTTACACGCTAATAAAAAAAGCTGCTTCTTTTCTGTGGTGGTCGGCCTCCGTTGTGTGGCGTTTCTTACATAGCTATGGGGCGGGCTCTCTGGGTGACGTCATCGGATGGCCACAGAAGACTGCCACAGAAGAAGAGCGGCTTTTTTTTATTAGCTGGTAACCGGCTGCGTGGAAGAACACAGCAGCAGGAGAAGATGGCGGTGGCATGAGAGACGGCCTGGGGAGAAGACAACTCGGGGAGAAGAAACATCAAACACCAGTAAATGTATTTTCTATGTATGATTGTGCTGAGCCCAATAGGCTAGTGGTCAGCACTTCTACCTTGAAAAACTAAGGCTTTAAAGGACTCCTAATAAACAATAAGTCTAGAAATCATAAAATGTGCGTATCAAGTCCTTGATTTGTTATACTTATTGAGGCAGCGCTAAGTGTCCGATGTTATAAAACACTATATATAGAACAAATGTTTGAAGAGACAGGAAAGTTCAAAATTAAAGATGCAGTCTGTGGATGTGAAGGTAAACGTAGAAATCCTTTCACCAATAGCGATCACCGCGTGAGGGGGTCACCCCCCGTGAGATTGCACTCACCACAATATCAGTAATCACAAGCCTTTGAATAATGATCTTTAAATCTTTGCCGTCTCCTTAATTCAACCACCAGGTGGTGCAAGACCCTCTCGGTATGTATAACATGGGGAAAAAATGAAATGCCATATAGTGTAATATTGCTTAAGACCGTTTATTAAATGACATACAAAATCACATTCCCCATTTAAAATATGCGTACCAGATATATATAAAAACGAGCATTGAAAAGTGCACTGTGCCTGTATTAGCGTCCCCTGGGAGGAGTTCCTGGATGCGAGCTGTACACGGCTAATCCGTTCGCTTCCTGGTTACCTTCCGTGGAGCGCAAACGTCACTTCCGGTTGATTACGACCTTGACGCGTTTCGTCACTTCCGGACGTCATCTGAGGGCGTAATCAACCACTCATGAGGCCGGCTTTATATATCAATGATCAGTTTTAACAGCGAATGAGGGAGGCAGAAGAACCGGCCACTCCCACTGCTCTATCAAGGCTCCCAGAGCTGTCAGCAGAGGAGGACTCTGGCTCATACTACACTGACGCTGTTTTAAACTGATCCTGCCGACAGCATTAGAAAAATAGTGACTCTTACATCTTGTTTTAAGATTTCACATCCACATAGGATACTTATATCCTATGTGGCATTCCAATACATTTTCTACATATAAGTAGAATGCAAGGATGTATAACAAATATGCCAGATATATATACAATCTTAATGGTGGGAAAAAAACAAAACAAATGAAACACAAATAGAAATAACGCAATACCAGGAAAGGTAAAATACAGACCGCCGACTGACCCACATCCTCCTTTGTATTTACCCTCTACCATTACCATTCGCTGACACCCATCCAGGGTGTAAGCCCTCATAGCGGATATGAATGGATGAATATAATTTATTAAAATAAATAAATATAAATAAACTATTAAACAAATCTACTGTATTAATGTATTCATCTAATCTTCAAAGACTTTCAATGAAAATATATATGTTAATTAAAACCATACATATTATTTATTAAACAAGGAGGATGTGTTCAAAATGGCTTTATATTCCTTTATGAGATTCAGATTCCGATCATTGCAACTACTGTTCAAATTTAACTACACTCTAGTAAAATGATAAAGTATGTGTATATAAAACGTTAAAAAATGATAGATGTCCAAATATAAAATTATAATAGTTCTACGACATTTAAAATGTATTTAAATGTATCTAAATACCATCTTGATGTGATGTTTAAAATTTATATGATTAAATTTTAAAATAATAGATTATTAAATATATCAACAGGGAATATATGTACTTATACTGAAAGGTAGAAAAGAGTGTATTATGTATCACTAATAAAGCAATTAATGTCTAGCTCTATGTTTAGGCCTCGGGGGGAGAGCACATCCACGGAATAGATCCACTGGGTTTCGTGTTTTGACAGTTCACGAATACGGTTGAGACCTCTCCAGTGGGTTTGGAGTTGCTCTATCCCCCAAAATTCCAACCCCTTGGGGTCCCTGTTATGTTTCAACCTGAAGTGCAGAGACACATTATGGTCTTTCATAACCGTTTTTTATATTGTTGATGTGCTCTGCAATCCTGACGCGTAACAGCCTTTTGGTCCAGCCTATATATAACAGGCCACAGGGACACCTTAGTGCATAGACTACATAAGTGCTATTACACGTAATAAATTGCTTTATGTCGAAAGAGCGTTTATTTACTGGAGATATAAAGCTATTGATGCCCCTCAGAGGTCTGGTGACTTCCCTGCATGCTTTGCACTTTCTGCACGCAAAGAACCCATTGCGGTCCCAGAACGTCTGGGGTTTTGGGGGGGGATCTAAAACTTTTTTGACAATTCTATCTCCAAAATTCACAGATTTTCTATAAATGAACTGCGGTACAGGTGGAAGTACATTGGTCAACTTTTTATCCATTAGGAGGATGTGCCAGTGTGCTTTGAAGATATTTTCAACTTCTTTGTATTGGGAATGAAATTGTGAGATAAATCCCCATTCATTCTTTCGCGCACTTTCTTTCTTTAAAAGTTTCTCCTGAGTTAATTCTTGTAGGCATTCAGTTCTGGGTAAAGTGGCCACTTCCTCTACCACTTTCTGTAGTATTTCTGTTTTATATCCTCTAGCCTCAAACCTTTCTACGAGGATCCTTGATTGTAGATGGAATTGCGTATCTTCAGAACAGTTTCTTCTCACCCTCATGAGCTGTCCTTTCGGAATATTTTTAAGCCAAAGAGGGTGGTGGCCACTGGTGATAGGTAGATAGCTATTCCTATCAGTTTTTTTAAAAAATACCTTGGTCTCCAATTTGTCATTCTTTCTGTATACAGTAACATCTAAAAAATTGATTGTTTCATTGTGCCAGTTCGAGCTCAATTTAATATTATTGTCATTACAATTTAAAACTTGTAAAAACTGTTCAAGTGACTCTATTGATCCTGCCCAAATAAAAAACAAATCATCTATAAAACGTTTATAAAAAATCAGTTCCGGACGTTGGTCTTTAAAAATGGTCTTGTCTTCCCACTCTGCCATAAATAAGTTTGCAATGCTCGGCGCAAATTTTGCGCCCATTGCTACGCCTCTCTGTTGTGTATAAAATTTATTGCCATACCAAAAATAATTATGGCCGAGGCAAAAGTCGAGAGCATTCCTTAAAAAAACTTTTTGATTAAAAGGTAAATCATCTCTTTGGCAGAGGGCCCAATTTAATGCCAATAAAGCATCGTCATGTTGTATTATAGAATACAACGACGCTACATCGGCTGTTACCAACAAAACTTGTGGTTTGTCCGTCAAATCCACTGCCTGCAAAAAATTAAAAAAACTTTTTGTGTCCCTCAGATACGACCGAGTATTCACCACACTTTTTTGCAGAAAACAATCCAGATACTGCCCCATTCTTGCAGAAACTGACTCTATACTGTTTACTATAGGTCTTGCAGGGGGGTTCATGGGGTCTTTGTGGATCTTGGGCAAAGTGTATAAAGTGGGTATACGATTACTTGACGGTACCAAATATCGCCTCTCTTTCTCGTTCAAAACCCCACTTTTCGATCCCATCTCCACAAGGGTTTTTAATTGATTTTTATACACTTTAGTTGGATCTTTCTCCAAAGGCCTGTACGTCACTTGATCAGACAACATTTCAATAATTTGACCATGATACACCTCCTTCGGGAGTATCACCACTCCTCCTCCCTTATCGGCAGGCCTTATAATGATGTCTTTCCTTTTTTCCAGGCTGGAGATGCCTTCACTGATGTGCCTCATGTTTATTTCTTTCTTTGGTTTAAGATATTCTAAATCACGTAGGATCAGTCCTTTAAAGACCTCCACTTGATGATTTGGATTGTTTAAGGGGTTGAACAGAGACTTATTTTTCAAGCCACTGTTGATCACTTCGTTAGGTTTACGTACAACAGTGGTACTGGGGGGAGGGTTACTACCCAAGAAGTATTTTTTGATGTTCAATCTTCTAATGTATTTGTGAACATCAATAAAGACGTCAAACTTATTAATGGGCTTTTTCAGGCCACATTTGAGACCAAGGTTTAAAATGTTAGTTTCTTTCTGTGTTAATTGAACTTTGGATAAGTTGAAAATACCCCTACTCGGACCCCCTTCTTCTTTTTTTGGATTCTAGATCCTGCCCTACAGCCTCTGTGTTGTTTTTGTCCATGGCTGATTGCTGAGGGTGGTTCTTTTGTAGTTGCTGTTCCTTCCAATAAGGCATTTTTTGATAAGTCCAGGGTTGTGGTCCTCTGTGCTGGGTTAGAGGTTGAGGGCCTCTGTACTGAGGTAATGGTTGTGGATCCCTGTACTGATTTAAGATTTGAGGGTACGAAGGGGGTCTCCCTCTGTGTGGAGGTCCCCCCCGTCCCCTCCATTGGAAGCCCCTCCCTCTTCCTAAAAAAGGACGGGTTTGAGGTTGATGATCATGATAATCTGGGTTTGTTTGGTACCCTTGTAATGGCTGGAATCTGTTGTGTAACGGTACATTAGTCAACCCAGGTACCTGACGACCCTTTTGAACATCTCCCCTTTGTTTACCGTGTTTCCTCAAACCGATAGAGCAACTCCAAACCCACTGGAGAGGTCTCAACCGTATTTGTGAACTGTCAAAACACGAAACCCAGTGGATCTATTCCGTGGATGTGCTCTCCCCCCGAGGCCTAAACATAGAGCTAGACATTAATTGCTTTATTAGTGATACATAATACACTCTTTTCTACCTTTCAGTATAAGTACATATATTCCCTGTTGATATATTTAATAATCTATTATTTTAAAATTTAATCATATAAATTTTAAACATCACATCAAGATGGTATTTAGATACATTTAAATACATTTTACATGTCGTAGAACTATTATAATTTTATATTTGGACATCTATCATTTTTTAACGTTTTATATACACATACTTTATCATTTTACTAGAGTGTAGTTAAATTTGAACAGTAGTTGCAATGATCGGAATCTGAATCTCATAAAGGAATATAAAGCCATTTTGAACACATCCTCCTTGTTTAATAAATAATATGTATGGTTTTAATTAACATATATATTTTCATTGAAAGTCTTTGAAGATTAGATGAATACATTAATACAGTAGATTTGTTTAATAGTTTATTTATATTTATTTATTTTAATAAATTATATTCATCCATTCATATCCGCTATGAGGGCTTACACCCTGGATGGGTGTCAGCGAATGGTAATGGTAGAGGGTAAATACAAAGGAGGATGTGGGTCAGTCGGCGGTCTGTATTTTACCTTTCCTGGTATTGCGTTATTTCTATTTGTGTTTCATTTGTTTTGTTTTTTTCCCACCATTAAGATTGTATATATATCTGGCATATTTGTTATACATCCTTGCATTCTACTTATATGTAGAAAATGTATTGGAATGCCACATAGGATATAAGTATCCTATGTGGATGTGAAATCTTAAAACAAGATGTAAGAGTCACTATTTTTCTAATGCTGTCAGCATGATCAGTTTAAAACAGCGTCAGTGTAGTATGAGCCAGAGTCCTCCTCTGCTGACAGCTCTGGGAGCCTTGATAGAGCAGTGGGAGTGGCCGGTTCTTCTGCCTCCCTCATTCGCTGTTAAAACTGATCATTGATATATAAAGCCGGCCTCATGAGTGGTTGATTACGCCCTCAGATGACGTCCGGAAGTGACGAAACGCGTCAAGGTCGTAATCAACCGGAAGTGACGTTTGCGCTCCACGGAAGGTAACCAGGAAGCGAACGGATTAGCCGTGTACAGCTCGCATCCAGGAACTCCTCCCAGGGGACGCTAATACAGGCACAGTGCACTTTTCAATGCTCGCTTTTTTTTATATATATCTGGTACGCATATTTTAAATGGGGAATGTGATTTTGTATGTCATTTAATAAACGGTCTTAAGCAATATTACACTATATGGCATTTCATTTTTTCCCCATGTTATACATACCGAGAGGGTCTTGCACCACCTGGTGGTTGAATTAAGGAGACGGCAAAGATTTAAAGATCATTATTCAAAGGCTTGTGATTACTGATATTGTGGTGAGTGCAATCTCACGGGGGGTGACCCCCTCACGCGGTGATCGCTATTGGTGAAAGGATTTCTACGTTTACCTTCACATCCACAGACTGCATCTTTAATTTTGAACTTTCCTGTCTCTTCAAACATTTGTTCTATATATAGTGTTTTATAACATCGGACACTTAGCGCTGCCTCAATAAGTATAACAAATCAAGGACTTGATACGCACATTTTATGATTTCTAGACTTATTGTTTATTACATGTTCAAATTTTAAGGCGGCTGCTTGGGTCTGCTGCATCTGATTGCGAAGTGATTCTGAGGCGCGGATTGATGTGAGGCAGAGGCGAGTTTTTTCATTGTCCACACATTTCACAGTTTGGTTTAAAGGACTCCTGGATTTAAATCCCACAGAAAGATAATAAATGATTGCATTGGTAAAAAAAAGGCGAATGACTATTAGGCAATTAGCCAAAGCAGCATATGCTGAAAATAGGTGAATGCCAAATAGCCAATGCACTTTAATTTGGCTGATTCTATAATATTAACTCTTCAAATGCATGCAATGGTATGTAAGTATTCAATCATATTATGGTGTGGAATTCCAAACACCACACACTAGCTAACAGGCAGTTTACATTTCTTTGTTTGTTTATTTTAATTTGCTTGTGCACTGAAAAAATAAACACAGCTGGTGGATGGTAGGTTGGCTGGGATTTGAACTCATACCATGAGTGCTGTGGAGACATCTGAGCAGACCACCAAGCCATTGTGCTAAGTACACTGTGACCTGCATAATAGTGTAGTATGATTAAAGAATGAACATAAATAATTACCGCTTTATAGTCATCTAAATAAAAAAAAATGAAAAAATGAAAAAAGCAACATACAACAAATAGGTAGCCTAAATGTTCAATACATGTAACTTTACAGAATAGCAGACATTACTCTGTAATAATCATTCATAACTGCATTTGTTAGCAAAAGAAGGAAAAAAAACTAGAAATACTAATTGCAATATACATCAATAGATGCACATGAGGTAGAGCACATCTCACATAAAAATGTTTCTTTCACATACATGGATCATGGTTGCAGTGCAGTACTATATAATAACTTAGTAGAAATTGGCATTTGCATATACGCGGAATTGCTAATTAGCGCTGATTTACGAATTTACTAACGTATGTTCGCCACTAATATCGCTTTTTCATTCGCACATTTGCCTGTTGAAATCTTAATTGCTTAAAATGGGTACTATTATATGTAATAGTGCCCAGTACTTCCCGGTGCTATAGTAAATGACCCTCATAGTCGCCCAATTGGACAGTGCATTAAGGTCGGCTTGTAAATTGGAGACATCCTGTAAGGACGTTATTTCACTGCATAATTTGGTGTCATCTGCGAAGACTGAAATGGTACTTTTAATCCCAGACCCTATATCATTTATAAAGGTATTAAAAAGTAAGGGTCCCAACACTGAACCTTGGGGTACACCACTAATAACCTTCAACCATTCAGAGTAAAAATCATTAACCACTACTCTCTGGTCTTTTAACCAGTTTTCCATCCATTTACAAACTGATCTTTCCAACCCTGTAGACTTTACCTTACACGTTGGTCGTGTGTGGGGAACTGTATCGAATGCTTTTGCAAAATCCAAGTATACCACGTCCACAGCCATCCCTCTGTTCAAGGTTTTACTTACCACCTCATTAAAAGAAATCAGATTTGTTTGACAACTTCTGTCTTTCATAGTTACATATTTACATAGTTACATAGTAGGTGAGGTTGAAAAAAGACACAAGTCCATCAAGTCCAACCTATGTGTGTGATTATGTGTCAGTATTACATTATATATCCCTGTATGTTGCGGTCATTCAGGTGATTATCTAATAGTTTCCTGAAGCTATCTATGCTCCCCGCTGAGACCACCGCCTGTGGAAGGGAATTTCACATCCTTGCCGCTCTTACAGTAAAGAACCCTCTACGTAGTTTAAGGTTAAACCTCTTTTCTTCTAGTTGTAAAGAGTGGCCACGAGTCTTATTAAACTCTCTTCTGCGAAAAAGTTTTATCCCTATTGTGGGGTCACCAGTACAGTATTTGTAAATTGAAATCATATCCCCTCTCAAGCGTCTCTTCTCCAGAGAGAATAAGTTCAGTGCTTGCAACCTTTCCTCATAACTAAGATCCTCCAGACCCTTTATTAGCTTTGTTGCCCTTCTTTGTACTCGCTCCATTTCCAGCACATCCTTCATGAGGACTGGTGCCCAGAACTGAACAGCATACTCCAGGTGCGGCCGGACCAGTGCCTTGTAGAGTGGGAGAATTATCGTTTTATCTCTTGCGTTGATCCCCCTTTTAATGCATGCCAATATTCTGTTTGCTTTATTAGCAGAAGCTTGGCATTGCATGCCATTGCTGAGCCTATCATCTACTAGGACCCCCAGGTCCTTTTCCATTCTAGATTCCCCCAGAGGTTCTCCCCCCAGTGTATAGATTGCATTCATATTTTTGCCACCCAAATGCATTATTTTACATTTTTCTACATTGAACCTCATTTGCCATGTAGTCGCCCACCCCATTAATTTGTTCAGGTCTTTTTGCAAGGTTTCCACATCCTGCGGAGAAGTTATTGCCCTGCTTAGCTTAGTACAGAGCAAATACAGAGATTGAACTGTGTATCCCATCCTCCAGGTCGTTTATAAACAAATTAAATAGGATTGGTCCCAGCACAGAACCCTGGGGAACCCCACTACCCACCCCTGACCATTCTGAGTACTCCCCATTTATCACCACCCTCTGAACTCGCCCTTGTAGCCAGTTTTCAATCCATGTACTCACCCTATGGTCCATGCCAACGGACCTTATTTTGTACAGTAAACGTTTATGGGGAACTGTGTCAAATGCTTTTGCAAAATCCAGATACACAACGTCTACGGGCCTTCCTTTATCTAGATTGCAACTCACCTCCTCATTGAAGGTTAATAGATTGGTTTGGCAAAAACGATTCTTCATGAATCCATGCTGATTACTGCTAATTATATCGTTCTTATTACTAAAATCTTGTATATAGTCCCTTATCATCCCCTCCAAGAGTTTACATACTATTGATGTTAGGCTAACTGGTCTGTAATTCCCAGGGATGTATTTTGGGCCCTTTTTTAAATATTGGTGCTACATTGGCTTTTCTCCAATCAGCTGGTACCTTTCCAGTCAATAGACTGTCTGTAAAAATTAGAAACAACGGTCTGGCAATCACTTGACTGAGTTCCCTATGTACCCTCGGATGCAAGCCATCTGGTCCCGGTGATTTATTAATGTTAAGTTTCTCAAGTCTAATTTTAATTCTGTCCTCTGTTAACCATGGAGGTGCTTCCTGTGTTGTGTCATGAGGATAAACACTGCAGTTTTGGTTACTGAAGCCCCCCGATTCACTCGTGAAGACTGAGGAGAAGAATAAATTCAATACCTTCGCCATCTCCCCATCCTTTGTAACCAGATGTCCTTCCTCATTCTTTATGGGGCCAATATGGTCTGTCCTCCCTTTTTTACTGTTTACATACTTAAAGAATTTCTTGGGATTTTTTTTGCTCTCCTCCGCTATGTGTCTTTCATGTTCTATCTTAGCCATCCTAATTGCACCCTTACATTTCTTGTTGCATTCTTTATAAAGTCTAAATGCTGAGGATGATCCCTCAACCTTGTATTTTTTGAAGGCCTTCTCCTTTGCTTTTATATGCATTTTTACATTGGAGTTAAGCCATCCAGGATTTTTGTTCACTCTTTTAAATTTATTACCCAATGGGATACATTAGCTATTGCCCTTATTTAATATGCTTTTAAAGCAAACCCATCTCTCCTCTGTATTCCTTGTTCCTAAGATTTTATCCCAATTTATGCCTTTTAGCAAGGTTTGTAGTTTAGGGAAGTTGGCTCTTTTGAAATTCAGTGTCTTTGTGTTCCCTTCATGTTTCCTATTTGTGTGATTTATACTGAAACTAATTGACCTGTGATCGCTGTTACCTAAATTGCCCCGTATTTCCACATCCGTGATCAGGTCTGTATTGTTGGTAATCAGTAGATCCAGTAATGTTTTATTTCTATTTTGATCGTCTACCATCTGACCCATAAAATTGTCCTGCAAGACATTAAGGAACTGGCGAGCCTTAAATGAATGCGCGGTTCCCTCCACCCAGTCTATGTCTGGATAATTAAAATCCCCCATTATGATAACACTTCCCATCCTTGCTGCTAATCCAATTTGTGATAGGAGATCCGTCTCCACTTCCTCCCTCAGGTTAGGGGGCCTATAGCATACTCCCAGTATTATTTTCCCCTTAGCTTCATCCCTTTGGAGCTCTACCCATAAAGATTCCACCTCCTCTCTAGCTCCCTCAGTGATGTCATCTCTCACATTCGCTTGTACATTATTCTTGATATATAGGCATACCCCTCCCCCTTTTTTACCCTCTCTATCCTTGCGGTACAGGGTATACCCTTGAATGTTTGCCAGCCAATCACGAGAGCTGTTGAACCAGGTCTCTGAAATTCCCACAAAATCCAAATCCTCCTTGTACAACAGTATCTCTAGTTCACCCATCTTGTCCGCCATGCTCCTGGCATTAGTGAACATGCCACATAGTTTAGAGCGGTCGCATATTGTCCTCGTATTGGGTGTTTCGAGATTGCAACTAGGACTTGCTACTATATTCACCTTGTGTTTTTGTGCTTTGGTTAATCCATGCTGTCAATAATTAAATTGATTTAAAAATAACAAACAGAATCACAGTAAAAACTTATTCAGAGCTGGTAAAGCTTAGTATTACCAAAATCCATTACATGGTGTTGAAATTTCTCAATTTAAGGCAGCAGAGAATAACTAAAATGCTACATGCAAGCATAGATTTGAAAAAAATCACTCCAGAAACATTATGACTTTGCCTGTTTGTAATAGTTTAATTATAGTTTATTTATAAATATATATGATTTAACACTTGCATGTAACAAGCTTCTGCAGGAAAAGTAATTACTTTGCTATTATATTTCCATGGGGAAAATATAATTCAAACACAGATGAACAAATAACACTGTATATATGAACAAATGTGACTGATGTAGTTAACATAGTTTCAAATATTTTCCAGAGAAAATTAGATTGATACACTTTAATAGAACAAAACAGGATTATCTAGGAAACAGTAAAACTATACCTTATAGCTTATTTTTGTTAGCATAAATGTGAACACCTTTGCTAAAAATCCATATATTCAGATGATATGCACATACAGTAAAATAGTAAATATGGGACTGTTTGTAAAGACAGTAAAATAATATTTTAATTTCACTGAATTATGCACCAATTCACCACCAGAATTCCTACCACAATAATACCACCTTGAATCAGACTTCCACCCAACCTATCCTTTTATTGTTCCTCCTCCCTCCCTCTTACAGAACTCAAAGTTGTATTATTTTCTGGAAAGTACAGTACCTTCTTAAGCTGCAAGGCAGTGCTTCTTGCATGTTCACCTTTTTAACCATCAAGCATTACATACAGTAGGTCAAACAAATGCAAAGTGATTTCCAAGCTCATACTTACCAACCAGCCAGCGACCAACCAAATTATTTAATCAATAAATTTAATCCCAAATATCGGTTGATTACTAGCAAACACCGACACCTAGGATAAATTAGCAGGCGCTCAAAAATGCTCCAGATGTAACTAGCTATACCACCATAAATGACAATATCTGGTGATTAACACGTTCTCTGGAAATAAAAATGAAAAGGATATATGTATAAGTGTGAAACAAATATGCAATGTGTAATGATGGTGATACCCTCTATCAAGGACTCAATCACCTATATGTGACACACCTCCAAAAATGAAATTCAAATTACAACAATATAAATAAATAAATAATGCGATTATATACCTTGCAGTATACAATAGTGGTGACACCCTCTAATAGTATTGGTGATCTGAGTGTAACAAGCTAAATTAATAACATACCTCAAAAATAAATGTAAATAGGGACATAATGAAATGTGCTACTACAAAATAAAATAAAACGGTGATGTGATCTAATAAGTGAATCTATCATCTGCGTGTATCACACCCCTATTCAGCCAAGAATTGACTAGATGTAGTTGATCAGGGTGTGACTAGTGATATAGTGGTGACACCCTCTAGTAGTGGGTCAATTATCTGTGTATGGTACACCGCATGAATGGCGGACCACACAAAAATAAAAAACCTGCAAAAAAGAAAAATATTATAAATAGAACCTCTTATAATGTAAAAATAGTGGTGGAAAAACATGTATATAAGTGACAGCCAAAAATCGTGCAAGTAGTTCAATTCATGCTGCAAAGTTCAACAACTCCAAAAACAGTTCATGAATGGAACCAGCCCTTAATAGAGGCTGTAGGTGATTAAAGCTGGTGACGAAAAAATATTCAATCAAATGTCCCACACAAATGATTCCTCAGTGATAGATGTCAAAAATGATGAGTAATTCCGTGCTCCTTCCACCTCACCACTGTGCTAGTGAATCGCACTCTCCAGACATGCACTCACCAAAATGAAATGCCAGCACTTTCATGCAAGGCAAAACAAGCTTTCTTTACCACACTCCTGGGTAAATATTGCATACGAGGCTCACAAGGATGATGTTCAATGGATCCACATAAAAGAGAATGAATGCTCCAATAGTGTAATTCCGCAATGAAAATTTATTAAAACTCATGCAAAACTTCACACATAGCACTCACATTGTGTAAACCTAAAACAAGCTCAGACCGTGTAATGCACAGCAAACTTCAACTCAGTGGATTCGACAATAACAATGGTCACGGCGGACCCGAGGTGTACAACTGCTGGATGTACTCTCACCCCTCCCTCGGGAAACCTCCGTCCCTCCGTGCGCTCGTATCCTACTCTCCTGTGTGGCCGACAGCAAGTACGTCACAACTCACAGCCACGCCCCGACATGTTTCGTCATGGAACGACTTATTCATGGGATTGGCTGTGTTCGCTGCCACTCAGCTCTTTTATCTACTCTCAAGTATCCGCCCACTGGATTACGTCATGCGCATGCGCACACCTCGCGTCCCCGTACGCTGGATACAATGATGTCTCACAAAGCAGAGAAAATCACGGGAATCAGGCACATACAAAGTTCCACTATCGAAAATACAATTGACAAGATAATGGTCAATTGTCGAATCCACTGAGTTGAAGTTTGCTGTGCATTACACGGTCTGAGCTTGTTTTAGGTTTACACAATGTGAGTGCTATGTGTGAAGTTTTGCATGAGTTTTAATAAATTTTCATTGCGGAATTACACTATTGGAGCATTCATTCTCTTTTATGTGGATCCATTGAACATCATCCTTGTGAGCCTCGTATGCAATATTTACCCAGGAGTGTGGTAAAGAAAGCTTGTTTTGCCTTGCATGAAAGTGCTGGCATTTCATTTTGGTGAGTGCATGTCTGGAGAGTGCGATTCACTAGCACAGTGGTGAGGTGGAAGGAGCACGGAATTACTCATCATTTTTGACATCTATCACTGAGGAATCATTTGTGTGGGACATTTGATTGAATATTTTTTCGTCACCAGCTTTAATCACCTACAGCCTCTATTAAGGGCTGGTTCCATTCATGAACTGTTTTTGGAGTTGTTGAACTTTGCAGCATGAATTGAACTACTTGCACGATTTTTGGCTGTCACTTATATACATGTTTTTCCACCACTATTTTTACATTATAAGAGGTTCTATTTATAATATTTTTCTTTTTTGCAGGTTTTTTATTTTTGTGTGGTCCGCCATTCATGCGGTGTACCATACACAGATAATTGACCCACTACTAGAGGGTGTCACCACTATATCACTAGTCACACCCTGATCAACTACATCTAGTCAATTCTTGGCTGAATAGGGGTGTGATACACGCAGATAATAGATTCACTTATTAGATCACATCACCGTTTTATTTTATTTTGTAGTAGCACATTTCATTATGTCCCTATTTACATTTATTTTTGAGGTATGTTATTAATTTAGCTTGTTACACTCAGATCACCAATACTATTAGAGGGTGTCACCACTATTGTATACTGCAAGGTATATAATCGCATTATTTATTTATTTATATTGTTGAAATTGGAATTTCATTTTTGGAGGTGTGTCACATATAGGTGATTGAGTCCTTGATAGAGGGTATCACCATCATTACACATTGCATATTTGTTTCACACTTATACATATATCCTTTTCATTTTTATTTCCAGAGAACGTGTTAATCACCAGATATTGTCATTTATGGTGGTATAGCTAGTTACATCTGGAGCATTTTTGAGCGCCTGCTAATTTATCCTAGGTGTCGGTGTTTGCTAGTATTCAACCGATATTTGGGATTAGATTTATTGATTATTGTTTTTGGTTATGATTTAAGTGGGCAGCTCCTCATTTCTTATTTATTAGATTGTAATCTTATTTATTAGATTGTAATTTTATTAATTTTTTGTTATCACTTTCACTAGTGTTTATACAATTTTCAATAGCTTTAAAGGGGACTTTGGCGCGGTGGAGTTGTTCCTCGTGCAGAGGGTGAGAGCACTTAGGACACTTGGTTGTTACAACCAAATTATTTAGTCTGCAAATTAGTCCACACACATTTGCAAATAAATGTGTAAGCTGCAGGTCCCATCAAGGTACCCTGTTTTCTGTAGTCCCAACTCTAACTTATGGGAGTCTCCACAATGGAAGTACATGCATTTTAATGGATAGGCAGAGGGCAGGTGAGCCTGGAAGGAACTCACCCCTCCTTAAAAGGTACAGGGGCACACTGAACACACAGCAAAGAGTTATATAAGCCCCATTCTGTTTCCTTGCATTGCCACACATCCCAGAAGGCATTAGTTTAGAGAGCACACAAGAGCCACAAGATTTGGCAGGTGTGCAGACATGTCATCCTTCTTACTGTGGCTGTGGATGCACAGGGAATCTGCCACATGTGCACAGATGTTGTGGGTCTCTACAATACCCCATTACAAAAAGTTAGCAGCCTCTGTGCTGCTAGATTCTTATATCAGGGTATTTTTTAAGATGTTGGTGCAGAAAAAGGGACGAGGGGGGTAATGATGCTGAGATTAAGTTTCTGTTCAAAGTAAAATTTCAGCGCAGTTCTAACTAAACTAACTTAAAATGTTCCCTCCCACCTCCTACTACCTATGCTGTCCAACCTGTATAAAAAGATATGTATACTTATCTATTTTTAGTCCACTCTGTTCACGTGAACCACAGCTCTGGCTCCCCTTGTCAGTCAGTGGCAGCTGCGGGGGAGAGGAGGGAGCACTTACAACAGCTGGGACATGGGAGCCCATGAGAGACTTTGCAGCTCATCGAATGGCAAAACTTTGCTAAGAGCTCCCCCCTCTCCCCTGCAGCCGCCCCTCACTAACACAGTGGATCATGTGATCACAGCTGACTAAAAATAGGTAAGTATAGACATCTTTTTAACACAGGTTAGGCAAGATAGGTAGCAGGAGGGGAGAGGGGACATTTTTAAGGCTAGTTAGTGCAAGGCTGGAATCATACTTTAAGGTACTTTAAAATATAACTAAAGGCAAAACTTTCTTTTTAGTTTTTGATAGAATAGAGAGAGATTCCCCTGTTTACCTTTATCACTCAAACTGAAAGTAAAAGAAAATTCCAAATTATGGGTTGTCCCCAGATCCGGAATTGAAAGTAAATCTTTCAATGGGGACACTAGTTCTAGTGACTATGGGGATAGTCAGAAATGCCCTCACTTTGGAGGGAGTTCCTCTTACTTCCTATTTTGGCTATGGGATTGGAAGTGAAGAGAAATCTCCACAATGGAACACAGATGGCAAAAAATGACACAGATTATAACCTTTCTTTACCCTTTCCAATATGAAAAAAAAGTTTTGCCTTTAGTTCTACTTTTATGGTAAGTAACTTCCCTAGCTTTCCTCAATTAAATATAATGGATTACTAAGTTTAGGAAATGTTATGTGTTTATACATTTGCAAACTATGTACTGAACTGCTTTCTCTATATTTTCTGTTATAGTTATATCAGCACAGCCAGACCCCCTCTGTCTCCAATTATCCTATATTGAGTATTAATATCAGGTAGATGGCTCCTTATACATCATCTCTAAATTTAATAGATTAAACTAGGTGTAGGGCGACCAAAAATCTTTACCCAAAAAATACAATTTGGTTACTAAGTTTACCCTTTCAGTTCTTATCTTGAGTAAAGATCAGGTGGATTGCTCTTTCTCTCTATGCCTCTTCTTCAGTTATAAACTAAACCAGGCATGAGGTAGCTTAATTATTTGGAAAAGTATTTGTGAAAATGTTATATATTGGCCAAATCTCCTGTGTTATTAGTACAGCTATACCTTAAACCTTGGAACTTAAGCCATACAGCAGGACTTCCATAATTTGGTAAATGTTTTGCAACAAATGTTCTGGTAACCGACAAAAGGATGGAATATTTAACTCTCAGTGGTTTAGAGTTTTTTTTTATTGTGGATTTAATTTGTTAGCATAAAATCAGTTAATAATTAGCACTGTTCATTTTCTTATTCACAAATACCTTTTTGCTTTTCTTGAGTTATGACAAAAAACAAAGGAAGTAGTGCACCCTCATAACTGGACAAAACTGCCAAAATATATATTTCCATAAAAATGTGTAAATAATATCATTAAACCATTTGTGATTAGAGCCCCTATCCCTCTTCTGTCTTTTATCAGTCTTTTTACATTCTCTGAAAGGAAGCTGCTATCAAAGTAAATAAATTACCCAAAAAATGTTTAAAATATTTAATTTATGAGTTAGGGGTTAAACTGCTAGGATTTTTATATAAAAATGAACATTGTCTACACCTTTAGCAAATAGTTTCCAAGGGATCAAAGTTTACATTCTACCATCACCAACTGGACTTTAAGAGATATGTGACCAGGGGCGTTGCTAGGTGACAAAAAAACAGGGGCTTCAGCCCAAAGTCCGAGCCCAGCACCAGGGGGGTGTGGGGATGTTACCTACCTGACACGCACTGACCTACCTGGTGCGCACTGACCAACCTGACATGCACTAACCTACCTGATACTGACCTACCTGGCATACACTGACCTACCTGACATACACTGACCCACACTGACCTACCTGACATACACTGACCTATACCTGACGCACACTGACCTACCTGAAACACACTGACCTACCTGACATACACTGCCCCACACTGACCTACATGACATACACTAACCTACCTGACATACACTGGCATACTTGACATACACTGAGCTGCATTGACCTACCTGACATACACTGATCTACCTGACATACACTGACCTGCACTAACCTACCTGACATACACTGACCTACCTGACATACAATGACCCACACTGACCTACCTGACACACACTGACCTACCTGACACTGACACACACTGACCTACCTGACATACACTGACCTACATGACACACACTGACCTACCTGACACACACTGACCTACCTGACATACACTGACCCACACTGACCTACCTGACATACACTGACATACACCATCCCACACTGACCTATCTGACATACACTGACCTACCTGACATACACTGACCTACCTGATACACACTGACCTACCTGACACTGACCCACACTGATCTACCTGACATACACTGAGCTACCTGACACACAGTGACCTACCTGACATACACTGACCCACACTGACCTACACTGACCTACCTGACACACTCTGACCTACCTGACCAGACTTCAGGTGACGTGACCTCCTCCTGCAGCTCAGCCGTAGTTTGAGGCATGCCCATCGCACACAACAGGCACTCCAGGCAGCCAGAGCAATGGTGACAGGACAGAAGAGGAGAGCCGGGCACCAAGTGGGGATCTTCTGACAGTGGCATGGCGGGAACATTGTAATTCCCGCCTTCTGGAGCCTGCAGCATCACACATCCCGCGGTCCCTGCATTGGACCAGTGGGACGTCCATCATAGGCGCTGCAGGCTCCAGAAGGCAGGACCTGCTATGTTACTCGGCCGTGCTCGGGGTCAGATCGGTCCCGGCTTGGCAGCGGCACTCGGGGCTAATAATAGAACCGTGCATGCCCGAGACCCGGGGCTTTCTGGGGACCCACTCGGGACTCCGGCCACCGTTAGCCCCCCCTGCCGATGCCACTGTATGTGACATATTCTAGTTCCTTAAATGGTTTTAGTTTACAATGATAACATAAGGTAAATGCTAGTTTTCAGGATGTCATGCTGATATTCCTGTGCTGAATCACTGACCTGGAACAAATATGGACCATATAACCATGATATTAAACAATTTTGACTTTTGCCTGACTTTACTTATCTGAATAATTAGTGATTTCAGGTATGTGGTTCAAAAAGTAATGAAACTAGTGGGCTTAGCATAACAGACATGTGATTAGCATTTTCAGTAGAACATCAACAATGGCAGCCCCAAAAACAACCAGCCAGAGACACTGGGTGACGTCAGTGACCAAGTACGGTCATGACCATTTTTAGTCTGTTATGTCACCCATCATCCCTTAATGTTTTTTTTTTTTTACAAACAAAAGCCAGATGGCGGTCTGTCATTTGCAGCACGATTAGCAGTGAAGAAGAATTGTCATATAGTTGGTCATTGTGGCAGGAAATCATTATGTTTAATAAAAATTTGGGATGAGCTTAGAACTTTGGCTATTCAGGCGTTCAGACAAATGCAATGGTTGCTGGCACCCGCTGTGTCCCTAGCAACCGCCACCATCACTGGCACATTACATTGCATATTTGGTCAATCATGTACTATCAGCTGGGACCTCCCTGCTGGTAAGATGTTTGTACCTAAGGTTATGTCTGACGCCTATATTAGTAAATTGTCTGGTCATCCACATCCACCGGTCTGACCCTCCCTTAATAAGGATGTGGCTCTTTTTGTGAAATGTTTGAAGTTTGTGTGTGTTCCAAGTCTCCTAGGACCAGATCTGCTGGCTACCTGTTACCTCTATTCATTCCTACTTACCTGTGGACTTGATTTGATTTTTTTGTGGATCTCCCTCCATCTCAGGGCACTATTATTATTTAGGGTTATTGTTGACAGTTTCAGTAAGGTGTCACATTTCCCTCCTCTCTTCAAGCTCCCCACTGCTCATCAGCCTGATTCAGTCTCATCAAAGATATTTTCAGGATTTATGGCTTTCCAGTTAATATCACCTATGATCATGGCACTCACATTGTTTTGGAAAGCCCTTTGTTCTATTCTTTGTATTTATCTTTCTATTTCCTTTTCTGAACCCACCAACTAGTCTTTAGAAAATTTGCAGCTGCTTGACTCTAATAGATAGACAGAATGTGCCTATTTTCTACCTTGGGCTAAGTTTGCATATACAAATCAGAGACACTGATTTTTGCTTTCCCTTCTGCATCTATAGTAAACACCCCAGAACATGTTCTTTCTCCAATCTGTCATTCACCACTCTGCAGGTTGATTCCACCAGCAGAATTTGAGGCTACAAAATGGAGAATGAAAGATCCATAGAAGTCTGCAATGACAATCGATGGAGGCAGACTGTTATGGATATCCTGGCATTCCACAGAACATAGCTCAAAGCTACAAGATTTAGCATAGGCCTTGGTGTTATGGCTGCAGGCTGATAAGTAATCTGAAAGTTGAAGAACGTGTAGAATTGACCACCAGATTTGACTGAAGTTGGTATTCTGGACTTTGATCTGGTCGCACTGTATCTTTGCAAACAGCCACAGCAGGTGCTAACTTCCCAATATAGCATGTACCTGTAACATTAGTAGGAAGCCAGGTGCAAGCTTTATTTCCACAAATATAATATGTATGGATGGTATCCCTGCTCCTAAAATAACTGGAAAGCAATAACATGGAATCTCAGGTAACCGATATTTTCACATATTGGGAACTGTGAGCAATTTGTACTATAAAGGGTTCTATTTAGTTCTGGATCTGGGATATAATAATATTGACCATAGTTTCCTCCATAAACTGTAATTTTTGCTCCGTTGCAATCTGAATTGCCCAACCGTGTACATTTAGTGTTAAACGGGCATGTAATGTTTAAACAAATCTGAGCGTTTATCTGTTTTCAAACCATCAAAGTTACTGATCTGTGCTCATTAGATGTGGAGACTATGTATGAGCCATTTATTCTGGTCCTGTTTAGATCAGTGAAGTTGAGAGGCATTGCTATCATGGGTATTGTTCCTGTTTGATGTAAGTGAGAACACACCCAGCAGTTACTAGCGTTGCTATGGGTTGCATACAGTTTTAACATTTGTATGAAAGGGTTATTTTTCCATGTCTCAGTTCTCACAAACAACAAAAAGAAAAGAAACACCATCATAATTTTTTCAAAGGATATCATCACTTCAGGTTTTTCTTGCAATGACTGGCGTGAATCCGGGTGGGCTTTCCTTCCAACTTGACAGCGGAACCGGTTGTCAAAAGCACCAAATGTGGTCCATCAAATTTTGGTTCTAGCAGCTTTCTGATGTGTCGTTTGACCACCACCCAGTCACCTGGTCGGATTTCTGTGAATAACTGAAACAGAATCTGGGTCGGGGATAGATTTATAAATGCCTTCATATATTTTATTCAATGTTCTTTTCAAAAATCTAAACATATTCTAACAGATTAGAGTGAGAAGCCTGCAACTGTTGGGGAAAATATAGCCCTGTTTTGGGTGGCCCTCCAAATAAAATCTCATAGGGGGACAGCCCATGTGGTTGTTTAGGGGTAGGTCGTACAGAATATAGGGCTAATGGCAAAGCTTCCACCCATCCTTTTCCTGTATCTGCTTTAATTTTTTCACATCTGTTTTTCAAAATTCCATTAAGTCTCTCAACTTTACCACTACTTTAAGGTATATGGAAAGCTTGCTGTATGTGAAGGGCTTCCATTACCTCTTTCATTACTTCCCCAGTAAAATGGATTCCTCTGTCACTCTCAGTAGTTTCAGGAACTCCATATCTACAAACTATTTCGTTCAAAATTGTCTTTGCCATTGTTTTTGCATTTGCTTTAGTTACTGGCCAGCTCTCGGGAAATATGGCTTAGAAGAATGCTTTTGGGGAACATGGACAGGCCTCCCTGCATTGTACAGAGCACAAGTGAGACATGAAGCACAAAACCTGGCTGCAAATGCACTAAATCCAGGTGCTATCCAATAGCAGTCAGCAGGTGCCACCATTGCACCCTTAGTAAGATGACTGACGCCATGTGCCATTTGTGCTAAAACTGGGTACAAACTCCTTGGTAGACACCACCTGTTGTCCACAGGCCCTGCTGATTTTGGGTAGCATTACATTTGATCCACTTATCCTTCTCTTCATCAGGGGCATAGGTGTGCACAGCCTCTTGCATTAGGGTGTGCACCCTAAAGCTCAAATACATATGCATGTGTATGTGTACTGATGGTGTCAGTAGGGCAGTGGACAGTGTAATTTTGTTTATTTTCTTTTCCAAAAAATTATTTTCTTTTGTAACATTTTTTTTGGGGATGAAATATCAGTGGTCTAAACAAGGGGGAATATGCACCACACAAGGCGATTAGGGTGTGCTCAGGCACACCTGGCACACCTTGTGGGCACGCCTATGATCAGGGGCCTGGTTCTGCAACTGAATTAGTGTTTCTACATCCCACTGTTCTTGATGAGGGGAATCTGTCCCCGCTACCTGGGCGACCCCTACAGTGGGTGTGACTCCAAATGCCTTAAGGTCAGCATCCTTTGGTCTGCTAAAACATTTCCTCTGGCTGTTATGTCATTTTCCCTTGCATGCACTTTTACCTTCAAGATGGCAACATCTGTTGGTTTCTGAAAGGCCTCAAATAGCCGCTCTATGAGTTTTGCATGTCTCACTGCCTTCCCTGCACTAGTCAGGAGGCTCCGTGCTTTCCAAATAGGCCCAAAATCTGCTGTCAGTGTAAATATTTCCCCTTTGATTCTCTAGGAGATGACATGCTTTGACTACAGCACACAACTCTGTTTCCTGTGCTGACACCTGGGGTGTCAATGCTTCCTGATGTAAAATGGTGTCTGTAGTGGTTACAGCAAACCCTGCGTGTGGCTGACCATCATCAGTGTAAAATCTGGAACCATCTACGAATAAGTGTGTGTCACAATCTGATAAAAGCTCATCTTTTGCTGGTGTGACAAAGGCCCTTTCTACCTCCATCAGAGCCATATAATCAGGAGAAAAACTTTCAGGTTCTACATCAGTACCATTTGTTGCATCTTCCTCATCAATTATAGGAAGAAGAGTAGCCGGATTTAAAGTAATACATCGTTTGATTGTTAAATTCGATGGAGCAAAAAGAGCAGACTGGTACTTGTCAAATCTACTGGCAGACACATGTCTGGTATTTACTTGATTCATGATTTCCTGTACTGCATGTGGCACATACAGGATCAGAGCCAAATCTAGTACAAGCTCATTTACTTTGTCTAGCAGCAAAATGCAGGCTGCTATGGCTCGTATACAACTGGGGGAGCCTTTGATGGCAGGGTCTAATGAGGCTGATACATACATCACCTCTGTTTGTCTCCATGTAGCTGGGTGAGTACACCTGCAGCAAATCCATTAACTTCATGACAGAACAACGAGAAAGTTTTAGTATAGTCAGGATGTCCAATGGTGGGAGCTTCAGACAAAATTTGAATAAGCTCCTTCATCTGCAATTCATTGTCCCATGTGAGTTTGAAAGGGTGTCTAGTGGTAGCCTCATATAGAGCAGCCATAGGTTCTGATGCATTTGGAATCCAGTCCCTACAATATCCCATTAACCACAGGAAGGCACGTAGTTTCTGTACATTTTTTGGCTTTTCAAATTTTTTGTAGAGTTTTAACTCGATCTGGGGTTAGGTGACGGATTCCATGTGAAATGCAGTGACCCAGGAAGATCACTTTCTCTTGGCAGTATTGTAGCTTATCTTTGCTAACTTTGTTGTTACTGTTATAGAGAAACATGAGAAAGCTTACTGTTTCTCTGCTACAAATGTCCTTTGTATCAGAACAAATAAGCAAATTGTCTATGTACTGAAGCAAAACTTTTGGGCATCATGGGTAAATGAAAAAAGGTGCCAGCAATCTGGGTGCAGGGCACTGAAAAGAAAGCATTTGCAAGATCAATCACTGTAAGGTGCTGGAGGCAGGTATTCCACTTAGTAAAGTGCGGGGGTTGGGCACGATCGGGGTATCTGCCTCAATTATATTGTTAATGGCTCTCAAATCATGCACCATGCGGTATGTCACTTGCCCACCTTTCTTGTCTGGCTTCTTTGCAATTGGGAACAGGGGTGTATTGACTTGTAACTTAATTGGTACAATGTAGATATTTGCCAGCACACCAAGGATCAGCACATGGTGGCGTCCAAACGGTTTAATTTATTGCATAAACACAACACAAGAGGTGCAACGTTTCGGAGTCACGCAGGACCCCTTCGTCAGGCATGTGTCATCACATGCCTGACGAAGGGGTCCTGCGTGACTCCGAAACGTTGCACCTCTTGTGTTGTGATCATGCAATAAATTAAACCATTTGGATGCCACCGTGTGCTGATCCTTGGTGTGCTGGCAAATATCTACATTGTGACTTGAACCAGTATCCAGCTGGTTGTTGCTGCAGTACCCGACCTTTAAGAGCTTATACCAGGAACGTGTGCGATGGGAATATGAAACATTAATTGGTACAACAACCCTTGCTGCTTTCAGTTGAGTGATTTGATCCTTTATCCCCTCAGTCTGAGCAATACTCAATGGGTACTGTTTAATTTGTGGGAGATGGGCTCCTGGTTTAATTTTTATCATGACTGGGGTGCAATCCAGCAGACCTACATCATATTTGCTGGTGGCCCATAATTCAGCGTGAATCACTTTCAATTCTGGTGGAAATGGCGACGTGGAGTCTTGGATTAAAAATACTCCACAGGCAGAATTTAAAACTTCTCCTGACAGACTACTGACCACTTGGACTCCTGTAGGAGTGTAATCTATGTTTGCTAAAATTTGGTTCAAAATGTCAGCTCCCAAAAGATTGGTAGGAACTGTGTCTGAAACTAACACTAGTGACAATTTCTGTTTGCTGTCCTAGCCTGAGTTTAAGTGGCTTGGACTCAACCAAATCAGTAGAGGTCCCGGTTAGGCAAACACCAGAGATAACATTTGTAGATAATAATCCTGGAGGTAAGTCCTCTATTTTAAAAACACTTCGGCTTGCACCAGTATCGATTAAGCAGGTTAATTCTGTTTCTCCTCCAGGATAGGGGAGTTCTTGCAAAAATACTTTTACTCTGGCCTCGGGACCATTGTCTCCCCTATTTAACATGATTGATACTGGCATGCCATTTTCCTATGCCTGGTCCACTGCTTTTGGCAGAGAACTGGGATCAGCATGAGGTGCTTCTAAGCTATTTTCCAGTCTACGGTCAGAAAGATGGCAGAATTTGGCTATGTGTCCTTCCCCATTACAATTGTAGCATATAATTGGTCCCCGATCGCCATGATTTCTGAAATTTCCTTTGCCTCTTCCTCTTCCTCTCTGCTTCCCCATGTACATAACCTTGGGTTTGCTGTCTTTTTGGTTAATCCTGTTTTCTGTGGATAACAGGATAGGCAGAACGTCTCAAATAGACATATTGCCTGCCTCAGGCCTTGCTGTGTACAACTTTTCTTTCAACTAGGGTATTAAACCATCAAGAAACCTTTGTTTCACCAGTTGTGTAGATGGACTTGCAGTTTCTCCCGCCTTCTCTTCCTCTATTTTAATGCCTGCTTCCTCAGCCATATCACTTAACCGCCGCTGCTTCCTCTTTCCCTTGCTTAGCATTCATAAATTCAGCATGTCTGGTTTGTGCATATATTTGGGGCAATTTTTCTTTCAATTTCTCACAAACCTCCCGTCCACTAGTAGGTGTATGGGGTAAATCCGCGCAATGAATTGAGTATTTTAGTTGTGGATATGGCTGCTGCCTCTACACATACAATACCACCTAAGTGGAAAGTATTAGAAAATGGTAAAAAAGCAGGAGTAGTATGGCGCTGCCCTTATGGAGACAAAAAGATATTTTTCTTCTTGGTAGTAAATGTGTTACCTAGTGACCTTATTCCTAAAGAATTGCTTCTAAAACCTGTATGTGTCAAAAGGTTGAATAAAAACTGTGACTGGTGACGGATTTTTTCTATTAAAAGTGAAAAATGCAACATATGGTGCTCCAATTATTCAGCAAAGGTGCATTGTGCGCTTTAAATTAGGTAATAAATTAGGTAGATAGTTGTGGATATGGATACAAAACCACCTAAGTGGAAAGTATAAAAAGGAAAAAAGAAGAAAAAAAAGAAAAAGAAAACAGGAGTAGTATGGCGCTGCCCTTATGGAGACAAAAGAACTTTTCCTTTAAAATAAACAATAGCTCTATAATTCCTAAAGTATAGCTTCTAAGCCTGTGTGCGCCAAATAATTAAATAAAATCTGTGACTGGTGCTGAGTACTACCTGTTAAAGGTACCGCTTACTGCGATAGCCAGCTATAAATAAGGGTGGTGGCAAGTTTTTTGAGATCACCTTGGTGTGTGTATTGGTCCAGCAACGCACCAGCACCATTGCAGCCATTGTGCTATTTGCTGGGTGTCTGGTGTGCCCTGTACCTTTAAGAAGGGATGGGCTGCCCTTCAGTCCACCTGCCCTCATTTATCCATCAGAATGCATGTGCCTCCACTGTGGGGACACTCATATTTTAGTGTTAGGACCACAGATATCAGGGTGCCGTGACGAGGCTCTGTGGCTTACGCATGCGTTTGCAAATGCGTGCGGACTAAACCCCTGTTTTTAACGCATACTGTTAGACAGGTTAATTTGGTTGTCTGCGAGCTGGTGGTAAGTAGGCTTGGAATTTTTTCCTGGGCATTCCCCAGGCCTTGTTTATATCTGTTTGTAGCCCTCCAATGCCGCTTACTGCTATAGCCAGCTATAAATGAGGGTGGTGGCAAGTTTTTTGAGATCACCTTGGTGTGTGTATTGGTCCAGCAATGCACCAGCACCTTTGCAGCCATTGTGCTATTTGCTGGGTGTCTGGTGTGCCCTGTACCTTTAAGAAGGGATGGGCTGCCCTTCAGTCCACCTGCCCTCATTTATCCATCAGAATGCATGTGCCTCCACTGTGGGGACACTCATATTTTAGTGTTAGGACCACAGATATCAGGGTGCCGTGACGAGGCTCTGTGGCTTACGCATGCGTTTGCAAATGCGTGCGGACTAAACCCCTGTTTTTAACGCATACTGTTAGACAGGTTAATTTGGTTGTCTGCGAGCTGGTGGTAAGTAGGCTTGGAATTTTTTCCTGGGCATTCCCCAGGCCTTGTTTATATCTGTTTGTAGCCCTCCAATGCCGCTTACTGCGATAGCCAGCTATAAATGAGGGTGGTGGCAAGTTTTTTGAGATCACCTTGGTGTGTGTATTGGTCCAGCAATGCACCAGCACCTTTGCAGCCATTGTGCTATTTGCTGGGTGTCTGGTGTGCCCTGTACCTTTAAGAAGGGATGGGCTGCCCTTCAGTCCACCTGCCCTCATTTATCCATCAGAATGCATGTGCCTCCACTGTGGGGACACTCATATTTTAGTGTTAGGACCACAGATATCAGGGTGTCGCGACGAGGCTCTGTGGCTTACGCATGCGTTTGCAAATGCGTGCGGACTAAACCCCTGTTTTTAACTCATACTGTTAGACAGGTTAATTTGGTTGTCTGCGAGCTGGTGGTAAGTAGGCTTGGAATTTTTTCCTGGGCATTCCCCAGGCCTTGTTTATATCTGTTTGTAGCCCTCCAATGCCGCTTACTGCGATAGCCAGCTATAAATGAGGGTGGTGGCAAGTTTTTTGAGATCACCTTGGTGTGTGTATTGGTCCAGCAACGCACCAGCACCTTTGCAGCCATTGTGCTATTTGCTGGGTGTCTGGTGTGCCCTGTACCTTTAAGAAGGGATGGGCTGCCCTTCAGTCCACCTGCCCTCATTTATCCATCAGAATGCATGTGCCTCCACTGTGGGGACACTCATATTTTAGTGTTAGGACCACAGATATCAGGGTGCCGTGACGAGGCTCTGTGGCTTACGCATGCGTTTGCAAATGCGTGCGGACTAAACCCCTGTTTTTAACGCATACTGTTAGACAGGTTAATTTGGTTGTCTGCGAGCTGGTGGTAAGTAGGCTTGGAATTTTTCCTGGGCATTCCCCAGGCCTTGTTTATATCTGTTTGTAGCCCTCCAATGCCGCTTACTGCGATAGCCAGCTATAAATGAGGGTGGTGGCAAGTTTTTTGAGATCACCTTGGTGTGTGTATTGGTCCAGCAACGCACCAGCACCTTTGCAGCCATTGTGCTATTTGCTGGATGTCTGGTCTGCCCTGTACCTTTAAGAAGGGATGGGCTGCCCTTCAGTCCACCTGCCCTCATTTATCCATCAGAATGCATGTGCCTCCAC
Source organism: Lithobates septentrionalis (assembly GCA_037952835.1). Classification (NCBI taxonomy): domain Eukaryota; kingdom Metazoa; phylum Chordata; class Amphibia; order Anura; family Ranidae; genus Lithobates; species Lithobates septentrionalis. Next base: position 27,422,587 of record JBBDGP010000229.1, on the reverse strand, counting down.
TGTGGGGACACTCATATTTTAGTGTTAGGACCACAGATATCAGGGTGCCGTGACGAGGCTCTGTGGCTTACGCATGCGTTTGCAAATGCGTGCGGACTAAACCCCTGTTTTTAACGCATACTGTTAGACAGGTTAATTTGGTTGTCTGCGAGCTGGTGGTAAGTAGGCTTGGAATTTTTTCCTGGGCATTCCCCAGGCCTTGTTTATATCTGTTTGTAGCCCTCCAATGCCGCTTACTGCTATAGCCAGCTATAAATGAGGGTGGTGGCAAGTTTTTTGAGATCACCTTGGTGTGTGTATTGGTCCAGCAACGCACCAGCACCTTTGCAGCCATTGTGCTATTTGCTGGGTGTCTGGTGTGCCCTGTACCTTTAAGAAGGGATGGGCTGCCCTTCAGTCCACCTGCCCTCATTTATCCATCAGAATGCATGTGCCTCCACTGTGGGGACACTCATATTTTAGTGTTAGGACCACAGATATCAGGGTGCCGTGACGAGGCTCTGTGGCTTACGCATGCGTTTGCAAATGCGTGCGGACTAAACCCCTGTTTTTAATGCATACTGTTAGACAGGTTAATTTGGTTGTCTGCGAGCTGGTGGTAAGTAGGCTTGGAATTTTTTCCTGGGCATTCCCCAGGCCTTGTTTATAACCATTAAATTCAAGCATATCTGGCTTATCTTGTCATTCAAGGTGTACATATTTGGTTGTTAATACTGTCCATCCATACTTATACCTATTTTATCTCTTTACGGTCATACAAATATACTAGACACAGGTAGAAGATTCCTGAAGCCATCTATCCCAGATCTTGTTGTACTTTGCTGGGCAACCTCTATTGATATATATACATTTCTTGTATGGTAGGGTATTATTTATCTCCACCTTCCATTCCACTATTTTGGGGGTCTCTTGTCTCCTCCACTTTTTAGCTATAACCTTTCTTGCTGCAAAGAGTGTTTCATGTAAAAAGGTATTAGTGTATTTATCGGTTGTGTCTGGAACTATACCCCAGAGGCACTGTTTGGGGTCTAGGGCTAGAGGTGAGCCCATCATGTCGTGTAAAAATGCTACAATTTGTTCCCAGAAGCCTTTTATCTTAGGGCATGCCCATATAAGATGGAAAAAGGTACCTGTCTCTCTCCCACACATCTGACATGTGGTGTGAGGTATGCTCTATGAAGAATATAAAGCTGCGTCAAACGATCTGAGAGTTTAGGGGATACAGTCTTACAGGCTTCCAATGCTTCCCCCCACTCCTCATCCTCCACCGGTCCCACCTCCCTCTCCCATCGTGGTTTAAGGCCATATGCTATTTTAGCAGCTACAGGGGTTAAGAGCAAGTTATAAAATGCCGAGATCAATTTTTGAGAATCTGTCCTCTTAATTATGGCAATGAGCACATTAGGTGCAGGACTAGGGCAGGAGTCAGGGAATTGTGATTGTGTTGCGTGACGGATTTGTAAGAATCTATAGAACATCTGGTCCTGTATTGTAAATTCTTCTTTAAGTAAGTCGAAGGTTTTAAGTTGTCCATCTTTTAATATATGATGCAGGTAGAATATTTCCTGTGTGGACCATATAGATGTGTCCTGTATTTTATTAAACTCCTGAAGGTTTTTGTTATGCCATAATGGCGGCATTTTTCACTTGTAATAGAAAAAATCCGTCACCAGTCACAGTTTTTATTCAACCTTTTGACACATACAGGTTTTAGAAGCAATTCTCCAGTCCACTAACCATCTTACCTAGATTTTTGACGTCTACGCCACATTCTTTAAGTATATAGCCAGACATGTTGCTTCCCACTGCTTTAATAAGAAGCTGATGAATAGGGATGAGACGAACACCCCCTGTTTGGTTTCGCACCAGAACATGCAAACAGGCAAAAAATAGTTCGAACACGAGAACACCGTTAAAGTCTATGGGACACGAACATGAATAATCAAAAGTGCTAATTTTAAAGGCTTATATGCAAGTTATTGTCATAAAAAGTGTTTGGGGACCTGAGTCCTGCCCCAGGGGACATGGATCCATGCAAAAAAAAGTTTTAAAAACGGCAGTTTTTTCAGGAGCAGTGATTTTAATAATGCTTAAAGTGAAATATTTCTTTACATTTCATACCGGGGGTGTCTATAGTATGCCTGTAAAGGGGCACATGTCTCCCGTGTTAAGAACAGTCTGACAGCAAAATGACATTTCAAAGGAAAAAATTAATTTAAAACTACTCACGCCTATTAATGAATTGTCGGTCCGACAATACACATAAAAGTTCATTGAAAAAAATGGCATGGGATTTCCCCACAGGGGAACCCTGGCCAAAATGTAAAAAAAAAAATGGCATGGGGTCCCCCTCAAAATCTATATCAGACCCTGCAGGTCTGGTATGGATTTTAAGGGGAACCCCGCGCCAAAATTTAAAAAAAAATGGCGTGGGGTTGCCCCAAAAATCCATACCAGACCCTTATCCGAGCATGCAACCTGGCAGGCCGCAGGAAAAGAGGGGGGACGAGAAAGCGCCCCCCCTCCTGAACCGTACCAGGCCACATGCCCTCAACATTGGGAGGGTGCTTTGGGGTAGCCCCCCAAAGCACCTTGTCCCCATGTTGATGGGGACAAGGGCCTCATCCCCACAACCCTTGCCCGGTGGTTGTGGGGGTCTGTGAGGGGGGCTTATCGGAATCTGGAAGCCACCTTTAACAAGGGGACCCACAGAACCTGGCCCTCCCCCCTGTGTGAAATGGTAAGGGGGTACAAAAGTACCCCTACCATTTCACAAAAAAAGTGTCAAAAATGTTAAAAATGACAAGAGACAGTTTTTGACAATTCCTTTATTTAAATTATTCTTCTTTCTTTCTTCTTTTTTCTATCTTCTATCTTCCTTCGGTTTCTTCCTCCATCTTCTTCTTTTTCTGGTTCTTCTGGTTCTTCCTCCGGTGTTCTCGTCTAGCATCTTCCTCTGCGGCAAAACTTTTTTTTTGCATTGATCCATGTCCCCTGGGGCAGGACCCAGGTCCCCAAACATATTTTATGACAATACCATGCATATAAGCTTTTAAAATTAGCACTTTTGATTTCTCCCATAGACTTTTAAAGGGTGTTCTGCGGCTTTCAAATTTGCAGCGAACACCCCAAATTGTTCGCTGTTCGGCGAACAGCCGATGTTCGAGTCGAACATGAGTTCAACTCGAACTCAAAGCTCATCCCTACTGATGAATGTCAGTAGCAGAAGCCTCATATACTTCCTGTGCAGTGCTAAGTTTGTTTGCAAATCCAATTGGATTCTTTCTAGGATCTCCCAATCTCTCTAATATGGCTCTCATTTCTTGGGGACTAGAAGGTACATGCCATTTAATTTGAGACTTACTGTCAACACCATTACCTTCAAAAACGAATTGCGTTCTGACAGGATAAACTGCAACAGATTGCTCTGTGCCAGGGGCAGAGGGGGTGGCATCTCCCTTCCTTCTCTCTTCATCTTGCTGCCACAATTTAGAAATTATGGTTTGGAAGTTCAGACTCTATCACTTTTTCTCTGGCCAAAGCCTTAAGTTCAGAGAGATCTAGTTTTGCATATGTGCCTTTTGATTCATGCCAATCATCTGTTTCTAGGATACGAGCCAAAACCCTCTTTGTAGGTTGATATGGGGCTGTTAAACCTCTGCTCTCTACTATATTGCCCAGCTCATCTTTTGTGTGTTCCATGTAATCTAATTCTTTTGCTTTTGTGCGTGGACCCCTTAAAGCCAAACTGGCATCCACATAAGGTGGGGGGTCCTCCTCTACAGAGTCTTCTGGCCAAACGTAGTAAATTTGGGCAGTACTTTTATTAAACATCTCCGTCAAGCCAGTTTGATTTGCTACTTTCGCTTCTGTCTCCCATGTGCAAGCTATTCTCCACGTTCCTTCACTGCACAGTAGTGGACCATAATCGTGCAGAAAAGTTTGTAAATAAATTTTAAAGGTGACTTGACGGGACTTCCCTGTGATGTCACGGGGAATGCCACAGGGAAGTCCCGTCATGTCCCGTGCGTCAGAGGGGGGTGGGGTCACCGGGTGGCCCCGCCCCCCGTTATTTAAGAACCGTCAGACGAAGAGACGCCGTCGCACAGCGGGAGCCTCCCTCCATGCCAGCATGGCTGCGGAGCGGCCCGGAGAAGAAATGAAGAAGGAAGAAGAGATGAAGAAGAAGAAGAAGAAGATGAAGAAGATGAAGAGAAGAGCGGGAGCCTCCCCCCCAATGCCATGGGTGCGGAGCGGCCCGAGGAGAAGAAGATAGAAGACGCCGCGGAGGAGATGCTGGACGAGAACGCCGGAGGAAGAACCAAAAGAGCCAGAAGAACCAGAAGAAGATGAAGGAAGAAAGAAGAAGCATTTAAATAAAGGAATTGTCAAAAACTGTCTCTTGTCATTTTTAACATTTTTGACAGTTTTTTTAGTGAAATGGTAGGGGTAAGTACCCCCTTACCATTTCACACAGGGGGGGGGCCGGGATCTGGGGGTCCCCTTGTTAAAGGGGGCTTCCAGATTCCGATAAGCCCCCCGCCCGCAGACCCCCACAACCACCGGCCAGGGTTGTGGGGATGAGGCCCTTGTCTTCATCAACATGGGGACAAAGTGTTTTGGGGGCTACCCCAAAGCACCCTCCCAATGTTGAGGGCATGTGGCCTGGTACGGTTCAGGAGGGGGGGGGCGCACTCTCGTCCCCCCCTCTTTTCCTGCGGCCTGCCAGGTTGCATGCTCGGATAAGGGTCTGGTATGGATTTTTGGGGGGACCCCACGCCGTTTTTTTTTTTTTTTTTGGCGCGGGGTTCCCCTTAAAATCCATACCAGACCTGAAGGGCCTTGTATGGAATTTAGGGGGACTCCCACATAATTTTTTTTTTTTAATTTTGGTTCGGGGTTTCCCTGTGGGGAATTCCCATGCCGTTTTTATCAATGAACTTCTATGTGTATTGTCGGCAATGCAATAGCCGCGGGTAGTTTTAAATGTGTTTTTTCCTTCAAAATGTCATTTTGCTGTCAGACTGTTCTAAACACGGGAAACATGCGCCCCTTTACAGGCATACTATAGACACCCCCCAGGTACGAAATTTAAAGGGATATTACACTTTTATTGTTTGACTTTAAGCATTATTAAAATCACTGCTCCTGAAAAAACGGCCGTTTTTAAAACTTTTTTTTGCATTGATTCATGTCCCCTGGGGCAGGACCCGGGTCCCCAAACACTTTTAATGACAATAACTTGCATATAAGCCTTTAAAATTAGCACTTTTGATTATTCATGTTCGTGTCCCATAGACTTTAACGGTGTTTGCGTGTTCGAACAAACTTTTTTCCTGTTCGCATGTTCTGGTGCGAACCGAACAGGGGGGTGTTCGGCTCATCCCTATTCCTGATGTAAGGCCTCTACATTAAGGCCAAGTTGAGGGTTAATATAACAGACCTTAACCTTAGAAGCTAGAAAAGGTGTTGCAAAGAAGAGGGATGCCCAGATGTTTTGCACATGAATGGTCAATGAAGAGACATGTGGGGGTCACAATCCAAGAAAACTGAGAGAAACTTGGAATAAAAAGAGATTTGAGCAAGTAGAAGAAAATTTATTTCTGATAGGCCTAGAAAATTATGAATTATATACAGAACACCTGTGACTAAAATGTATGAAAAAGTACAAATATATATAAAACTGCAGCTCACCACATGTACCCCTGTTCATGTATGTTTATAAATTATAGGTAAAAGAGAACTGTGCTTTCCAAAACTCGTAGGTGAAAATCTAAAAACTATTTATTCTTAATTGGTACCCAATATTTTAATAACATGGCTGTATAAAGTGTGAGATGTGTTTGGCTATAAGACAGGAAGTGAAGGGAAATCTCCACAATGGAATGTCGAAAAAACATTTGACATGGGTTATAACCATTTCCTACTCTATCCAAAATAAAAACTTCTAGAGCCTTCCTCACATGGAGATGGACACCACCACTTTTTTTATGCCCTGTCTCTCTAAAATAGCAAATAGCGAAGAATATTAACAGCCCAATCATATAAAAAACAAGCCAAGATTCTGCAATATTATTTAAATAATTATGTTTATAACACCTAGTTTTCCCATTTTGATTGTCAGATTTGAAAATAACACCCATCACTCATCATTACATTTTGCAGTTAGATATTCTATATCATGTTTGTTCTACATTTAGAACTTTATTCATCATTCATCATATTTTTGTAACATTGAGATGGTCTTATTACCTGCAATAACCCTTCCCCATCTTCTCCCATTTCATCTTTCAGCAGTGACTGACTTCTTTCTGACCCATTATTTTGAAACTTACCCTTTCCCCCTGAAAGAGTATTTAACCCATCCTAGTTTAAGTACTCCTCCAATCTTCTCATAAACTTCGACCATAGCACAGCAGAATTCCCTTCCATTTAGGTGCAAACCATCTTTATTGCATAGGTTGCACCTCAACAAAAAGTTACCCCAGTGCTCTAGAAACCAGAATCTTTTTTTCTTTCACTAAGACCTATTTTTGTGTTGCACACAACAGGCAATTTTCCACCTTTTATAACTTTGGAGGGCATTCCCTTTAAACATATAGCCAAGTTATTTAAATCATCTCATAATGATTCTTTACTTTCCATGTATTTAGACCAAGAAAGCTGGGTTATGTACAGTCCTTACCAGTAATCTATCCACCAAGTCACATGCCAACCCCTGGCACGTGGGAGATTTGGTTAAGGTAAATACTACTGACAAATCATTCTATCATCTTTCTGATTATAGAATTCCTTATAACTGTCATCGTTTTAAGTCAGGGGTCTTCAAACTGCGGCCCTCCAGGTGTTCAGGGACTACAATTCCCATCATGCCTAGTCATGTCTGTGAATGTCAGAGTTTTACAATGCCTCATGGGATGTGTAGTTTTGCAACAGCTGGAGGGCCGTAGTTTGAGGATCCCTGTTTTAAGTCTTCCTGCATTATTCTTCTTACCACTAGTTGGCATGCTCTCCCAGATGTTAATAGGACCAATAACATCTAAGGTCTGCCTCTTCTAGGTTTACCCCCATACAGTTAAGCAACAAATGCAGCGCTCAATGGGACCAGTACCAAAAGAACTTTGGCAATAGTAGTACTCAATATAGTTCATTTATTGGTTGCACAATTAAATTAAAAAACAACTGTCCAATGAAAATGATGTAGTTAAAATCAAACAAAATAAAATAAAAATCATTTTCATAGTTGAAGTACTCTGAATTATAAGGACTTTGATAAAGCGCAGGGCGTGAAACATGTACATCACAGTCTCCACAGTAACAATGAGCCTGTGACCCACCTAACACCAGGACACCACTCTAGGACAAGCCTTGTTACGGTCTTTCCGGCCTCGATCTTTGCCTCCGGGTCTTTGGAGCTAGTGCACGTCACTCTGAATGCCATCCAGGACGTCAGATTTTAGCAGATTGTAGCTTGCTGGATCGCTGTACCAGCCTGCTTGCCTGCCTGTTTGTTTACACCCAGCAGCGTGGACTACAGTACACCATCTGCAGCACAGTGAGTGTGACATCTCCAGTAACCAGTAGTTGTATTTTAGAGAGCTGTGTCTCTCCACTCTGGTCTTTCTCTACACATTGAGCCACACCCAGCAGCATGGACTACAGTACACCATCTGCAGCACAGTGAGTTTGACATCTCCAGTAACCAGTAGTTGTAATCTAGAGAGCTGTGTCTCTCCACTCTGGTTTTCCCTACACATTGAGCTATCTAGCTATCCGGTTATTATCTGGACAATGGAGTGTACCTATTGATGTTAACCCTCTGTCACCAGGAAGTGTGGTGGTATCACATATATTATAATTCGGAGTACTTCAACTATGAGAAGGATTTTTATTTTATTTTGTTTGATTTTAACAACATCATTTTCATTGGACAGTTGTTTTTTAATTTAATTGTGCATCCAATAAATGAACTATATTGATTGCTACTTTTGCCAAAGTTCTTTTGGTACTGGTCCCATTGAGCGCTGCATTTGTTGCTTAATTGTGTCTACTTTTTCCAGAAGTTGGCAGCTGCACTGGGGTACGGTCATTTATTTACATTGTTTATGACAAGACTATATATGTCTCTTATGACTGCCAGTTTTTAGCGCTTAATGACTTTATTGTTTTTACCCCCATACAGTACCTGTTCAGTCAGCTTGGCACATTTGTTTAGGTGCTCATGACCTGTCATGAAAAGGTTCACCCATTGGTGGTGCTGTCAGTCTCTTGGATCGCAGTACCAGTGTCCACCAGCGGGTGTCTTCCAACACCTAAGACCTATAATAAGAGGACTCACCTGCTGGTGGCACTGTTGGATCCTTGGGCCGTAGTACCTTTGTCCACCAGTGGGTGTATTCCAGCAGTGTGGAGCGGCAGCACCTTCTGCGCTCAGGTGTTACGTGAGGTCATTTATTGGCAGCCTTACAAAATACCCGGCAAGCCCGGGTCATAGGTTATTTGAGGATGTGCAGCCTTTGATTCAGTTATGTGCAAAGCCAGCCCTGTCATGTTTGCCCGAAGGAAGTGATGACTTCTCTCCCCCCTTCAATTGTGGCCAAGTTGAATCCCTGGTATGGCTGTTAGAGGATGACCTGTTTTTTTTATGAACATTATTCCTCTTGTCCCCAGCAGGTGTTATCTGATTGCATTTGTTCAGTACAATCTCTGATTAAACAGGCTGTATGTGAACCAACTTTTGTTCAATCTGTGCTACAGGCATGGTCAGATCTCTTGTATTTAGCCAAGCCACAACAATCCAGCCCTGCCATTAGTCACCTGCCTTCCCAAGAATCTATCTCCCCGTCACCCATGGCAACCTCAGCTACAGCCCAGTATACACAGCTTCCCACCAGGTACTATTACCGAGTCTGTACTCACTTCACCTATCCTGCTTTCAATCCACCTGCCTCTTCTCTTCCACCTGTAACAATTCCACAAAACCCCCCTCCAGCCACTACTCCCTGGTCTTCCTTTTGCCCAGTTACATATTTTTCTTACAGCCCTGCAGTTACCTGCAAAGCTACAGTGGCTAAACCAAAAAAGAAACGGAAGTTCTTTCCAACCCACACAATTCTGCCAATAACCCAGTCTACCTCCACACTGACCAACCTGCCCCAGTCTACCTTCACGTCAGTTGAGCCTGATGACCCACCTAATTCTGACGTCCCAGTGCCTGCTACCCAGTCTGACGTCCCAGTGCCTGCTACCCAGTCTGACGTCCCAGTGCCTGCTACCCAGTCTGCAGTCCCAGTGCCTGTTACCCAGTCTGACGTCCCAATGCCTGTTACCCAATCTGACGTCCCAGTGTCTGCTACCCAGTCTGATGTCCCAGTGCCTATTACCCAGTCTGACGTCCCAGTGCCTACTACCCAGTCTGACATCCCAGTGCCTGCTACCCCGTCTGACATCCCAATACATACTACCCAGTCTGAAGTTTCAGTACCTGCTGACTGGTCTGATGACCTTGTGTCCATGTTCCAGCCTAAAGTTTTGCTGCCAGTGTTCCAGTCTGATGTGCCCGCTTCCCAGTCTGATGATCCTCTGTCTGCTGCCCAGCCTGATGTGTTCCTGTCCACTGCCCAGCCTGATGTGTTCCTGTCCTCTGCCCAGCCTGATGTATTCCTGTCCGCTGCCCAATCTGATGTGTTCCTGTCCGCTGCCCAGCCTGATGTGTTCCTGTCCGCTGCCCAGCCTGATGTTTTCCTGTCCACTGCCCAGCCTGATGTTTTCCTGTCCGCTGCCCAGCCTGATGTGTTCCTGTCCGCTGCCCAGCCTGATGTTTTCCTGTCCACTGCCCAGCCTGATGTGTTCCTGTCCACTGCCCAGCCTGATGTGTTCCTGTCCGCTGCCCAGCCTGATGTGTTCCTGTCTGCTGCCCAGCCTGATGTGCCAGTGTCTGCTACTCAGCCTGTTGTGCCAATGCCAGTACCCGCTGCCCAGTTTGAGGTCCCAGTGCCTGCTACTCAGCCTGATATCCCAGTGTCCATGTTCCAGTCTGATGCTCCAGTGACTACTGTCCAGTCTGATGTACCTGTTGTTCAGCCTGTTATGCCAGCACCTGCTGTTCTGCCCGATGTACCAGTGCCTGTGTCTGTTGCCCAGTCTGAAGTTCGAGTACCTGCTGCCCGGTCTGATGTCTCGGTGCCTGCTTTCCAGTCAGATGTGTTCGCTTTCCAGCCTGATGTACCTGCTTTCCGGTCTGATGTGCCACTGTCCGCTGCCCAGCCTGATGTGTTCCTGTCCGCTGCCCAGCCTGATGTGTTCCTGTCTGCTGCCCAGCCTGATGTGCCAGTGTCTGCTACTCAGCCTGTTGTGCCAATGCCAGTACCCGCTGCCCAGTTTGAGGTCCCAGTGCCTGCTACTCAGCCTGATATCCCAGTGTCCATGTTCCAGTCTGATGCTCCAGTGACTACTGTCCAGTATGATGTACCTGTTGTTCAGCCTGTTATGCCAGCACCTGCTGTTCTGCCCGATGTACCAGTGCCTGTGTCTGTTGCCCAGTCTGAAGTTCGAGTACCTGCTGCCCGGTCTGATGTCTCGGTGCCTGCTTTCCAGTCAGATGTGTTCGCTTTCCAGCCTGATGTACCTGCTTTCCGGTCTGATGTGCCACTGTCTGCTGCCCAGCCTGATGTGTTCCTGTCTGCTGCCCAGCCTGATGTGCCAGTATCTGCTACTCAGCCTGTTGTGCCAATGCTTGTGCACGCTGCCCAGTTTGAGGTCCCAGTGCCTGCTGCTCAGCCTGACATCCCAGTGTCCATGTTCCAGTCTGACGCTCCAGTGACTACTGTCCAGTCCGATGTACCTGTTGTTCAGCCTGTTGTGCCAGAACCTGCTGTTCTGCCTGATGTGCCAGTGCTTGTGTCTGCTGCCCAGCCTGAAGTTCCAGTACCTGCTGCCCAGTCTGACGTCTTGTTCCTGCTTTCCAGTCCGATGTGCCTGCTTTCCAACCTGATGTGCCTGCTTTCCAACCTGATGTGCCCGCTTTTCAGCCTGATGTGCCCCGCTTTCCAGCCTGATGAGTCCGCTTTCCGGTCTGATGTGCCCACCTTCCAGCCTGATATTCTGGTACCTGCCTTCCAGCCTGGTGTCTCATTGCCTGCCTTCCAGCCTGATGTTGTGATATTGGTATCTCAGCCTGAAGTTTCGGTGCCCGTGTCTCAGCCTGCTGAACTGGTGCCCGTTACCCAGTCTGTTGAATCGGTGCCCATTGGGCTTGCTCCCCAGCTCGATGACCCGGAGTTTGCTGCCCAGCTCGATGACCCGGAGCTTGCTGCCCAGCTCGTCGACCCGGAGCCTGCTGCCCAGCTCGACGACCCAGAGCCTGCTGTCTGCTCTGATGTGCCCACTGTCTGCTCTGATGTGCCCGCTGTCCAGTTTGAAGTACCCGATGCCCAGTCTGACTTGCCCTCATCTCAACCTTCCACATGTACTCATTAACTGTTCAGTGAGCAGTAGATTCCTGTCAAGGTTAGCAAATTCTTTCTGTACAGCATTTTGTTCCTTCTGATCTTTATTCAATTTTCTAAAGAGTTGACTTACTTATATCTGCCATAGAAGCACTCATTCTGAAGCTGTTGCTTAATTTATACATACATGTGACATACTGGGCATTGAAAAAAAAAAAAACAACTTCAACCTGGCTATCACTCATTATCCCAGTTCCAATGCATGTACGCTTCTTATAGAAAAAGGAAAATATTGCTTACAGTTTTAAACTGGCACAACTGATTCCATGGATTGGATTCACCAATGGGGATTGCGGTATTGGAGATTGGAAACATGACAGAAGAAATCAAATTGGACTGTGTGTGTGATATTAAAGATGATAATTTAATGCAATAACTGCATTATAGCTTTTTGGATGAAGTGAATTATACGGTAGCACTTTACATGGTTTTATACTATTAAAGTGTGTTTGTATTTTAGTAGCACATTAGTATTTTATATTTTTGCACCAGTGTATGTAATAGTATGTTAGGTAAAAGTTACCAGTGCACTTACTAGGAAAGTGTTTGTTTAAAAACCCTGGGTTTTTATAGGAAAATTATCATATTACATAAAGGTTTTAAACATCTTTTGTTTTCAATTCTTGTGTTTTTATCTCCACTTAGTTAATCCACTTTGTTCACAAGCCACTGTGGCTTGAAGCATTTTGTTTGGAAAGGATCCCAGTAAAGCACCTAAATTAAAAATAGAGCATAAGTATGTACTTAGAATTTGCATAAAGTTTTTATAGTACTCATTTGAAGTACTATAAACTCCTGGGGATTTCTTGGCTTGTAGATAATTGATAACCTTTATAATCTCAGTTGTTGAGAATTGGGTGTTCATTTGTTGAATTACGCTTGAGATAATGCTAGTAGATCAATAGAATTGAAATATTTGTTTTCAGATTTGGTAGGTGGCTGAGAAGTTCTCATATAATTTTTCAAATTATAAAACCAGCTACAGTAAATGTGTTTGCAATCTTTATTTGGTTAATACCTTTTATGCTGGGAAATACACTTTAGTTTTACTTTTTTTTAAATATATTTTATTCACTTTGAAAATTACCAAAATAACAACATACAAACAACAACAAAAATATACACATACGAATAACAAAATAAACACATAAAAACAAAATCTTCATTAATTAATGAATAATATGTGAGAGAAAAAAATGTGTACTAATAAAACTAATGTAATGGCTTTCAGTTCCAGCTCTACATGGAACGGTGGTGAGGCAGTGGAGCTCCTGCTGAGCTCGATAGAAAACAGCCTGTAAAGCCTACACAGGAGCACCACCACAGCTTTGAGTGCCTGCACGGATCATTTTGTGTAGCGATCTCAGCCCCACTCCAATTCCCTGCCTCATCAGTCCTGTCACATGGAGCAGTGCTCGGATGACATCATGGCAGGTGCTGCTGCTGGTACAGGGAGCGGCGGTGCTCTCCCCTGTCCCCCAGCTTTTTCTGCCACTGAGACAGACACATCCTATGCCCACATAGCTGAGGCAGTGGCTGTACTTCTTACACCCACTATTACTGCTGCTATGGGCTCTGACCCAAGGTATTGAGCAGCTGCATAAGACAATCCCAGCCTTTGACTAAGTTGAGCACAGGATCTCCTCCTTATAGTATGAACTACAGCAAGCGACAAAAACTCTCCACCTACATGATAAAGTACAGGCACTCTCTGCGGGATGAATTGGAGGACTTGGAAAATTGATCCTGGTGGAACAATCCACATTATTGGATTGCCAGAATCTTATAAAACAAGTTCACTAATGAGCCTATGTTCTATTACTATTGTCGATGCGCTGGGGATGGACGGTTGCTACATAATCGACTCAGCCCTCCAAACAAGAATAGGAAATTCCAAAGGCTAGTTATTATGTGGATTATCAGTCGATTCTGCAATGTTATCAGCACCATCATACTCTTCATATTGATTTTTGCAAATTACTCTCTGGAAGTCTCTCGCAGACATAACGTTTTTGCTCAGGTATGCTCTATTCTGTTCCCTAATTGCAATAAATGTACCCTTGCCTATCCGGCCACCCTACACCTTACAATCCCAGATGGGGACGCTCTCACTTTTTGCTCACCATCAGATGCAGAACAATTTCTGCATTCTAGCCATGTCAATCTTCTGAAAGAACCACCTTCAGTTAGGAAGGCATCTCTCTCTCTTTCATAAAGTCCAATGCAGTTCATGCAAAGAGGTATCTAAAAAGGTTAGCTATGGACTGCACATCAGCCAGGACACAGTCAATGTACATACAGGGCTAGTGCTTAGCCCGATGTTCGAGACAAACGTAAGTTCAACTCGAACATTGGGTGTTCGTCTGTTCACGAACAGCGAACATTATGCAGTCTTCTCAGCGAATTCGGAAAACCACAGGACACCGTTAAAGTCTATGGGACACTAACATTAAAAACCAAAATTTTAAAAGCTTATATGCAAGTTACCATACCCATTCACATGGGGGGAGCGGGATCTGGGGGTACCCTTGTTAAAGGGGGCTTCCAGATTCCTATAAGCCCCCCACCCGCAGACCCCCACAACCACTGGGCATGGGTTGTGGGGAATAGGCCCTTGTCCCCCATCAACATGGGGACAAGATGTTTTGGGGGGGACCCCAAAACATCCTCCCCATGTTGAGAGCATGTGGCCATGTACGGTTAAGGGGGGGCACTCCCTCGTCTCCCCTCTTTTTCTGCGGCCTGCCAGGTTGCGTGCTTGGATAAGGGTCTAGTATGGATTTTAGGGGGACCCCTATGCCATTTTTTTTCATTTTGGCACAGGATTCCCCTTAAAATCCATACCAGACCCTCAGGTGTGAGCACTTTTGATTTTTCATGTTCGTGTCCCATAGACTTTAACGGTGTTCACTTGTTCCTACAAATTTTTTGCCTGTTTACATGTTCTGGTGCGAACCGAACCAGGTGGGTGTTTGGCTCACCCCAATATAGAACAATAAAAAAAATAGCAAGATCAAGGTCAGGAAGAATATAGAAGAAATTACCAATTCATCACAACAGAATGAGCAAAAATAAATCCCTGCATCAAGACCGCAGTATTACATACATATCACCTTGGGGGCCGGAGAGAGAAACAGGCAATAAAAAATATCTTAGGTGATCGGGCCTATGCCCAAATGAAGGGTGAAAAAAGGTAGGTATGGCGCTGTTCTAGGATGTAATTACTGCCTGGGTTGGGATATCACTGTGCAACACTTTGTGTGACCTTGTGTTAATTCTCAAGTGAAACCAAAATAATTAATTGAAAATAATAAAATTATGCTCCAAACAATATATAAATAATATACTGTATTTATCAGCATATAACACACACAGGTGTATAACACGCACCTTCATTTTAGGAGGGAAGTTTCAGGAAAAAAACTTAAATTTTAAATAAAGCACTTTAAAGCAAAATAAGGGTCAGTGCCCATCAATGCAGCCTCACCATTGCCCATCTGCATCCTCACTATTGCCCATCTGCAGCCTGATCAATGCCATATGCAGCCTCACAATTGCCCATCAATGCAGCTTGATCAATGTCCATCTGCAGCCTCACAATTGACCATCATTTAGCTTGATCAATGCCCATCTGCAGCTTCACAATTGCCCATCAGTGCAGCTTGATCAATGCCCATCTGCAGCCCCACAATTGCCCATCATTGCTGCTTGATCAATGCCCATATGCAGACTCACCATTGCCATGAATGCAGCCTGATCAATGCCCATCTACAGCCTCACAATTGTTCATCAATGCAGCTTAATCAATGCCCACCTGCAGCCTCACAATTGCCCATCATTGCTGCTTGATCAATTCCCATATGCAGCCTCACCATTGCCATTAATGCAGCCTGATCAGTGCCCATCTGCAGCCTTACCTCAGATTACTGCTGCCTCAGAGGGGACAGGGAGGGGGGCGGGACGAGCGCCGTCAGATTACATACAGCGAGAATCTCCTGTTTCCTCGGCATCCTCTTTAACACAGAGTTCTATGATAGACAAAACACTGGTCCAATGCTGGCCCAGGAGACGGGACTTCCTATTACAGAGGTGCTGATTAAACAGGAGTTTCTGGCTGTATGTAATCTGACAGCTCTCGTCCCGCCCCCCCCTCCCCAATCCCTCCTACACACATTTTGCACCCGATTTTCAGGGTGAAAAAGTATGTGTTATACGCCAATGAATACAGTAAATAAATAATTATAAATGTGCCAAGTGCAAAAGTTCTTCACTAGTGTAATATGGTTCTCATAATACAAATATGCAGGACTGGTTATCGTGCTTATATACAATTTATATGAAATTTAAATAAATAATCTGTGATCATATATAGGGATGGGCCGAACGGACCCCTGTTCAGTTCGGACCAGAACATCCGAACACTGCGAACGTTCGGACCCGAATAACGAACCCCATTAAAGTCAATGGGACCCGAACGTCAAATATCAAAGGTGCCAATGTTGAAGGCTTAAATGCAAGTAATTAGGCATACAATGGTTATAGGGGTCTGGGTCCTGCCCTGGGGGTCATGGATCAATAAAAAAAAAGTATGTGAAAAACATAATTTTTAAATGAGCAGTGATTTTTTGATTTTTATAGTGAAAGCCTAAAAATTCCTTCCAATATAGTACCAAGGGGGTCCCCTTAGTCTAACTGTAAAGTGGCAGATCTGCTCCATGTCTAGAATCTGTTGCAGTAATAATTGAATTTATAAAGCCAAAAAAAAGACATTTTTCCTGCAAGCTGCCTTTATTTTGCTCACCAACAGCTGGGGAGCCAGTGTGTATGATGAGGCCACAATGTAGTGCACTGGGAACAAGATTAGAGATTTTTTGCATACATCCTGGTGTCACTTTGACTTTGGATAGAAGTAACGGGTGCGTTAAAATTGGTCTTTGGGTTTCGGTGGCGCCTTCCCACCGTAACCCTATAGAGATAATCTTGACGAAAGCAAGAATTAGCCTTGCTGTAAAAAATTGCAATGATATGCACCTGTCAAACAGGTGCAGAAAAATTGGTCTTTGGGTGTCGGTGGTGCCTTTCCACCGTAACCCTATAGAGGTACTCTTGATGTAAGCAAGAATTTGCCTTGCTGTAAAAAATTGCAATGATATGCACCTGTCAAACAGGTGCAGAAAAATTGGTCTTTGGGTGTCGGTGGTGCCTTCCCACTGTAACTCTATAGAGGTACTCTTGATGTAAGCAAGAATTTGCATTGCTGTAAAAAATTGCAATGATATGCACCTGTCAAACAGGTGCAGAAAAAATGGTCTTTGGGTGTTAATTGTGCCCATGAAACCTATAACAAAAACATTCTTCCAGATGAAATAATTGAACACCCTCAAAGCTAGGCAGCCTCAAAGTCCTGCAGAGATTCCACATCCCAAAAAGACTTAATCAGTGACTTCGGCATCATGGGCTTCATAGCTGGTAATCCAGGACTGATTCATTTTTATAAAAATCAAACAGCCCACAGAGTCTGTGGACAGACGCGTTCTATGATCAGTAACGAAATCTCCTGCAGCATTGAATGTCCGTTCTGAAAGCACACTGTATGCAGGGCAACCCAACAACTGAATAGCATACTGGGCAAGTTCTGGCCAGTGGTCTATTCTCATGACCCAGTAAGCCACTGGATTGTCAGCTGGAAAGCTCTCCATCTCTGTTTTGGCCCCGAGGTAATCATCCACCATGTGATGCAGACGCTGCCGATGGGATGTGGAAGCTGACAGCCCTGGGCGGCAGGGACTAAAACAATTCTGAAATGCCTCACTTAGGCGAATGCCTTCTCCAACCCTCCTGTCTGGACCAACGGAAGACTCAAAACAACGTTTTCCACCACACTGTAACCTACTAGAGTCAGGAAAAACATTCAATAAAATCTTTAATGTGTCCTCAAGAGATTTTATCCTCTGCACTCTCTGTGGGGATGGGATGAGTTCAGAGACCTTCCCCTTATAACAGTGGTCAAGGAGGATTGCCAACCAGTAATCATCCTTCTCCTTTATGCCACATATTCTTGGGTCCTTTCGCAGGCTATGAAGCATTAGGTTGCCCATGCGCCTCAAATTCGCAGAGGCTTGAGAAGCAGACTCCTTGGGGTCACTCAAGATGACAGCATCTGGAATTTCCTCCTCCCAGCCATGTACTACTCCCAAGGGTTCTGGGGTTGGAAAGCCATCGCTTACAGATTGACGCATGACTTCCTCTTCTTCAAAGCCTATGAAAGTGCCAGAATCCTGCTCCTCATCCTCCTCCCCTCTCTCCTCCCGTGTTTTCTGTGACATAGGAATGATGGTGTCTGCATAAAGTGGGCCTTGAGAGGAAAGGAAGTCCTCCTCTTCCTCCTGCTGCTCTGCCTCCAGTGCTCTGTCCATAATGCCATGCAGAGTCTGCTCCAGCAGGAACACAACAGGGATTGTGTCACTGATGCATGCACTGTCACTGCTCACCATCCTTGTGGCCTCCTCAAATGGTGACAATACAGTGCATGCATCCTTAATAATCAGCCATTGACATGGGGAAAAAAAAAGCCGAGGTGGCCTGAGCCTGTCGTCATGCCGTACTGACACAAGTACTCGTTGACGGCACTCTGCTGCATGTGTAGCCGCTGCAGCATTCCCAAAGTTGACTTCCACCTGGTGGGCATGTCACAAATCAAGCGGTTTACGGGAAGGTGCAATTCCAGCTGAATTTCAGCCAACCGAGCACTGGCTGTGAATGACCACCTGAAATGGCTACAGACTCTTCTGGCCTGCTTTAGTACATCTTGCAACCCTGGGTACATACTTAGGAAACGCTGCACCACCAAATTGAGGACATGTGGCAGGCATGGCACATGTGTCAACTTTCCCTGTCTAACGGCGGACAGGAGGTTTGAGCCATTATCGGACACCACCATTCCTGGCTCCAGCTGGCGTGGTGTGAACCACCTCTAGGCCTGTCCTTGCAGAGCTGCAATAATCTCTGCTCCGGTGTGGTTCCTGTCCCCTAAACACACCAGCTGAAGCACTGCATGGCACCTTTTAGCCTGACTCTGGGAAAAGGCCTTTGAATGCTTAGGGGGTACCTGATGTTCATAGGACAATTCTGCAGAGGAGGGCATGGAAGTGGCGGAGGAGGAGGAGGAGGAGGAAGAGGGGGTAGAGCTCACAGGTCTGGCATCATCACCACTAGCTGTATGGAGACGTGGGGGCACAACAAGCTGCAGCACTGAGCCCTGTCCTGCATCCTTTCGAGTTGTAAGCAGCATTACCCAGTGTGCTGTGAATGAAATATATCGTCCCTGCCCATGCTTGCTGGACCACGTGTCAGCAGTAAGGTGGATTTTATGGCTGACTGCCTTGCCCAACAATGCCATTGTGGTACAGCACATTGTGTGAATTCACGGAATGGGCCAGAGTCCACCAGGCTGAAAGGCACAAGTTGGAGAGCCAACAGCTTTGACAAGCTTGCATTCAGGCGCTGGGCATGTAGGTGGCAGGGACTGTATTTTTTTCCGCTGTAGAAGATGGGGCAGAGAAACTTGCCAAGAACAGTTTACAGCTGGTGGTGTGCTGCTAGTAGATGAGCTACTAGGACCTTGGAGACCCTGTGCCATACCATCATCCCTGTCAGTGGAGGCTGCTGAAAGCTAATGACTCGGTATTGCAGGGGCAGACTGAAGTGGGTAAGGAGGAGGGACAGATTTGTGCCCCTTTTGTGTGGCTTTTAGGTGCTCTTGCCAACGGGCTGAGTGGTTGGACGTTAAATGCCTTGTTAGGCATGTGGTACCCAAATGGTTGGTATTTTTGCCACGTTTGATGTGCCTGTGACACAGTTTGCAGATAGCAACAGTGCGTCCTGCTGCAGATGTGCTGAAAAAGGCCCAGACAGCTGAGCTGTGGGGAGTGGGCCAGGAGATAACAGCTGCAGAATGTGATGGAATAGGGTGGCTGCTCTCTACTCTTTCTTGATGCCGACCTCCTTGGGGTTGTGCCACCTCACCTTCAGTTTACTCCTCTGCTCTATCTTGCACCCAAGTCGCATCAGTGACCTCATCATCTCCATCTCCTCCATCTTCATCATTACCACTGGAGACAACTTGGCAATACGCTGCGGCTTGGGGAACATTAATGCCAATTTGTCTACCAGTGTTCCTCCCTCTCTCTAGGCTTATGTTCCTGTCATCCTCAACCTCAGAACCAGCATCTGAATCCAGTAATGTCTTGGCATCATCAAGGAGGAAGTGGCTGACGCTGTGGTCAAATAACTCAGCTGACTCCTCTATGGCTGATGTTAGGGCTATGGCAGGAATAGATGTGGACAAGGAGGCAGGTTTATCCACTCTGGCAACTGCAGGGGACTGCACACTTGTCTCTGCTTGTGTGACAGAGGATGCGGAGGATGAGGAAGGTTTAGTAAGCCAGTCCACCACCTCCTCTGCATGCTGTGGCTGGATAGCACCTTTGCCTGTGGACACATTTGTTGCTGGCCCCCTTACAGTGCCAAGGGAACATCTGCATCTCCTTGTTGTTCTCCCAGACATTATTGGGAGGGAGGTGGTGCTGCTTATAAGCAAATGTAAAGGATAAGTTGAAATCTGTACGTAGATGCACTTTAAGCAATGTAAAGAGGTGTTTGGTGCCCTTTAATTTGAGTACTCACACTACACAGACAGACTCCACGGATACAATATAATATACTGCAAAATAATGCGCCAAATGTACAGTGACGCACAGAACTATATGGCGTTACACTAGCAGTAATGCACACAGAAGTAAATAGCGTTAAACTGGCAGTAATGCACAAAACTATATGGCGTTAAACTTGTAGTAACGCACACAGAATTATATGGCGTTAAACTGGCAGTAACGCACGCAAAACTATATGGCTTTAAACTGGCAGTACCGCACGCAAAACTATATGGCGTTAAACTGGCAGTAATGCACGCAATACAATAAGGTGTTAAACTGGCAGTAACGCATGCAAAACTATATGGCGTTAAACTGGCAGTAACGCACGCAAAACGATATGGCGTTAAACTGGCAGTAACGCAATCAAATAGACGGTGTTCAACCATCACTAGATATAAGCTATCTGAACTGTCCCTACTCTAGCTATATACTAATGTCAAGATTACTGACACAGTCTCACGGTCAGGTCTTACGGTCTCACTACACTACACTGAAACTATCTGAGCTGTCCCTACTCTAGCTGCACACTATGAAAAGCTGAATGATGGTCCTCCTCACTACACTCACACTATCCCTAGACTGACACTAAACTAATATTCTCCACTGACAATTGAAGCAAAATAGCACAGTATAGCACACTAACTAACTAATAGCACTGAACAGAGCCCTGTTCTATCTCTCTCTACACCAAGATCACACTGAAAATGGCTGCCATTGAAAGAATACTTTTAAACTGTGGGGCAGGAATGAGCCATGATTGGACAAAGTCATGATGACAGTGTCCAATCATGACTCTGACAATGCTCTGTGCCCAGATTGGCTGAAGCTTTCACTGCTTCAGCCAATCACGGCTTGCAATGCACTGTTCAGTGCCGCAATGCCTTGTGGTCGGTTCGGGGGGAGCAAACAAACGGTCGAACGACCCGTTTGTTCGGCTGTTAAACGAATGTCTGAACAACAAAAGTTTGTCCCAAACTTATGCTCGGGCCGAACCATTCGCCCAACCCTAATTGTTATGCCCGGGGGAAGCTCTTTGTGCTCCTTAAATCATCTTTGTTCATGCCCTCAAATCCCCCCCCCCGGCTACAATGAAAATGGAGTCCATTTACCAGAGGCTGATTTCCACCACCAGAAGAATCTATGGGTGGATACATTTGTGGGCTTCTCAGCTGACGGGAGTCCTTATGCCACGTACACATGAGCGGATTTTCCACGTTTTTTCCGACGGATGTCCAGTCAAGCTTGCCTTGTATACACACTGTCACACACAAGTTCTCGGAACTTTCAACCGTCAAGAACGCGGTGACGTATAACACTACGACAAGCCGAGAAAATAAAGTTCAATGCTTCCGAGCATGCGTCAAATTGTTTCCGAGCATTCGTAGGAATTTTGCGCATCGGAATTTGTACAGACGATCGCATTTTCGGATAGGAACTTTTTCCGACCGAAAAAATTGAAAACCTGCTCTCAATCTTTTGCTGGCAGGAATTCCACCAGCAAAAGTCCGATGGAGCATACACACGGTCGCATTTTCTGACCCAAAGGTCTCATTGGTCTTTTGCTGGCCAAATTTCCGATTGTGTGTATGCAGCATCATTCTGCTTCATATACACCTTTCCTATGCCATTCAGTCACTGACAGGGAGGAGTTATGCCGTAAAATTTCTATAGGCCCTCACTTGGCATCTCAAACTATCCAGATAGCTAAAATTTACACTGCAAATTCTCCGGGTAACTCTTTTTAATAATATGCCAGCCTGGATTTTGCAAATCCCTCGCTGTTACATATTTTTGGGAGGGGATTTCAACACAGTGTTGCATTCTGGAGAAGATCGTAAGTCCCATAATCAGCCCTGCCCCCAATCCCAGGACAGATCGGTACCTACACTTATTTCACTTACCCATATCATTTCCGCATTAAATTTGATGTCTGGCATTTAGCCCAGCCGGTGGACAGGGAATACACTTTTTACTCTCCATCCCAGGATTCCTTAGCCGGGCTTGATTATTTATTTTTCTCTTCCTCCTTTTTCTATCACTCAAGATACTACCATCCACGATTTGGTCATTTCGAACCATAGCCCTATTTCTCTAATCTTGACAGACCCATTGGCACAGGAGGTCCCTAAACTGGTGCTTCCCTGCTTATTTAGCCCCCAAGGAGGATTTTTTGCATGTTTTATGCACTGGTGGGAATATGAATCCTTCAATAACGGTCACATGACTGATCCTAATTTATATTGTGAGACTGGTAAAGCTTTTATTTGTGGCAAAATTATTGCTTACTTCACCTCTTTAAAAAATCCTCCATGTGCAACTATAAGAAGACTAGTGAAGCACTCAGGATTACTCAAATGAATATTACTACTTCTACTACTCCAGAACACAAGGAAGATTGGCACACAACTAAATGTAATTTTGATTTGTGGGCAGAACAACAGGAACAAATCAAATGTTCCTATTCAGAATTCATCTCCCTTCTTTAACTAGTGGATTATTTCCTACTCCTTTTCTGCTGTTGGTTTTGTTTGGTATATGCTGTCTTTCTCCCACTTCATACTTATAACTGCTTCTGCTTGTCTCAAAGTGGTGTATGGATAGTTTTTTATATAGTACTTAGACCAGTGTGTATTCAAAATATCTTCCTAGGCAACTCATTTTGACAGATATCCAAGCCTCTAGCTGTTTTTTTTTTTTCTGCTATACGTAGGACAACTTCTCTGTATGATGCCTTTAAGTCACATATGTTTGTTGCTCATTGTTTGAGACATATCGTAAGCCTATCTGTTATACATATTGGTGTCTGAATGCTGAATGTACCTATTCTCTTTCCTATGGCCATCACCTTGTTGGATACATTGGATTTATATACTAACATTGATTTTGTACATTTTAAAATGTAATAAATATATAAAAAATGATGATGATTTTTGTAAGACAAATGATAAATACAATTACACTACAAATGTTTGTATTTGTCTGCAATTTCTAAAGCCATTGGCATCTGCAATTTTTTATTTTAAACACTACACATAATAGACATTACAAGCAGGGCCAGATTAAGAACATCATGGGCCTTGTGCTGAGGATTTTGGTGAGGCTTTTTATAAAAATGAATAAATAAATAAAATAAAAATGCAAACAATTTTTTTGTTTTAACAAATTAAATTAAATAGAGAGAGGGAGAATGAGAGAGAGAGAGAGAGAAAGGGGATGAGAGAGGTATATGCTGGGCATACTTGTACATTATGGCATAACCTACCTCAGGGCCTCTATAAAGTAGTAATTTTAGCAGTTTACTACCGCTTTAATATCATAAGATCCCAGGAGCCTCTCATGGGGCCCCCTACTGACCCGGTGGCCCTTGGACAGTGCCCAAGTGCATAGTTGCCAACATTTCAAAAATATTTTAAGGGACACTTTTTTTTACCAGTGGTATATTTAGAGTAGCTGAGATCTCCTATGTTCTTCTATACATCACAGTAGTAATCACAAAATTCAATGAGTACTAATAATGGGCAGAACAAATATGAGGACTGAGAACATTTCCTTTAGTTGAACTAACAAAAGTGTGCCCACTCTAGAGCTTGTAACCTTAAGGATATTCAATATAATTTTAAAGAAATGTTTTTGTGGGTAAGAGACATAGGGGAGGAGTATGGATGGTATAATAAGTGGTAAGTATATGCAGGTGAGGGAGAGGAATGTGGGGGGTATAACAGTGGGCACTATATACAGGAGAGGAGTGTGGACGGTATGGCAGTGCGCAGTATGTACAGGAGAGGAGCGCAGGGGGGTATGACAGTGTGCAGTATGTGCAGGAGAGGAGTGTGGAGGGTAAGACAATGGGCAGTATGTACAGGAGAAGAGTGTGGAGGATATGACAGTGGGCAGTATGTACAGGAGAGGAGAGTGGAGGGTATGACAGTGGGCAGTATGTACGGGAGAGGGGTGTGGAGGGTATGACACTGAGCAGTATGTGCAGGAGAAGAGTGTGGAGGGTAAGACAGTGGGCACTATGTACAGGAGAGGAGTGTGGAGGGTATGACAGTAAGCAGTATGTACAGGAGACAAGCGGGGACAGTAAGACAGTGAGCAGTATGTACAGGAGGAGTGTGGGGGTATGGCCAGTGGCGGTGCATGCAATAAGGGTGCACAGGGTGCCGCCCCCTCTCTCCAGCCACCCCCCTCTGTAGAATGGCTAGATTCATGCATTACATGAATCTATCCATGGGCCCTGTAGCCACCCCCTATTCAGGTGTCTGGCCCCTTTTCAGACACCGGGCGCCTGAATTACAGCGGTGGAGGGGTGTTTTTGAAGCACCTGATTAGAGCCATAGGCTCTAATAGGCTTTAAAATAGGTGAACTGTGAGCGCAAACCATTCCTAGTGGTTAACCCCTTCACTGCCAGTGTCATTTACACAGTAATCAATGTATTTTTATTCGCACTGATCGCTGTATAAATGATAATGGTCCCAAAAATGTGTCAAAAATGTCCGATGTGTCCACCATGTTGCAGTCCTGATAAAAATTGCAGATCGCCACCATTACTAATAAAAAAATTAAAAATAAAAATGCCATAAAACTACCCCCTATTTTGTAGACACTATAAATTTTGCCCAAACCAATCAATATACGCTTATTGCGATTTTTTTACCAAAAATATGTAGAAGAATACATATCAGCCTAAACTGAGGAAACAAATAGTTTTTTTATATGTTTTTGGGAGATATTTATTATAGCAAAAAGTAAAAAATACTGCATACTTTTTGTTTATAGCGCAAAAAATAAAAACCACAGAGGTGAATAAATACCACCAAAAGAAAGCTCTATTTGTGGGGAAAAAAGGACGTCAATTTTGTTTGGGTACAGCATCGCATGACCGTGCTATTGTCAGTTAAAGCGACGCAGTGCCGAATCGCAAAAAACGCTCTGGTCTTTGGGCAGCCAAATGGTCCGGGGCTGAAGTGGTTAATTGTTAATGGCACACCAAACACAGAAGCAAACACACATTTTGACATGTAAAAAAATGACGGGGCAAATACTGCAAAACACACAGTAAAAAACAGGCAACCCACAAAACGTGAAAATGTCCTATAAGCCACATAAAGCATAGCTAATTGAAATCAGCAGGCTGCCCTATGCTAGTCAAAGGAAAAATGAGCTACAAAATGTTTGCTCCCACTATGCTCGATGTGAATGGGGCCTGAAAGTGAAATTGGTAACACAAGAACAATTAGTTTCCATTCACATCTGTGCGTTTCCTTGCATTTCAATGTGCAGCACCAAAAATTGCAGTAAAAAATGCACCAACGCACTCCACTCTAAAAAAAAGTTCTGAAGCTTCTTTGGGGTCTGTAGGTCTGTACTATAAGAAATGACTAATGGATACGTTTGGAAACATGGAGGGAGGACAGTAAGGTAAGTGTTGGTAATTTTTCGGAAAGCTTTGATATTTTTGCAAAAAAGTACATGATTCCTATATTGGTACATAGGGGATGTGGAATTTAAAAAAAAAAAACTTATCCCTTAAGGTGTAACTGCACACTTATGTTGTAAAGCAATAAGGCCTCAAGCAAATGGGCAGGAAAAAATATAGCTTTTACAGGCAATTTTCATTTTTTTATGCCTCTGCATGCAACTCTATTTCAGCCAATGTGTCAAGTATAGTGTGGCATTTAAAAGAGAAGTATGGGAATCAACAAAATAAAAAAATCATACTCACCTAGATGGCTGCAGGATGGATCTGAGATGCAGCTGTCCCCTGCCGACTCTACCTCAAGAATTAAACACAACTGATCGCTTAGTTCTCCCTGTTCACTGTGAGCAGAGAGCCATCACTGTTAGACAGTGGCTCTCTGCTCTCCCCTCCAGTGCTTATTAGAGTGCTGGGCTGTAGAGGGGGAGGGGCTGGCTCAGCCTCTCAGTTAATCACTGGTGCCGGCCAGGCATCTGGGTGGGTCCTCACCATATGGTCGGGATCTTTCTCGAGCCTGGACCTGGAGTGATGTCAGCCAATAGTGGGCTTCAACCCGCTGTTGGTTGAAAAAGGGTCACAGGAGTGCAGAACAAACTGCATCTTGTGATCCATAGAAGAAGTACAGCCAAACTAGCTTGAACTATAATTCTCCTTTAAAGTACTAATTGTATAGCAGCGTTCAGAGGCATAAAAAACTATCCTAAATCTATGTTTGGAGAGGAGATTACTGGCATAATTTATACACATATGCATGTAAATACATATAAACACATGTAAATGAGCATGCATGTCCTTACATTTTAATACAGTGGCTAGAATAAAGAGATATCCTAGCGAATAGAATGAGTTTATGCACATACACTTCTGAATGCCCTATGCTCATAATCACACATAAACCTGCATAATTATGCGCCAAAACAAGCATTTTTTATTCTATAATTTTCTGCTAGCTGCTAGATGGAAGTAATATTTTTTTTTGTTTAATTATTGTTTTTATTAAGGAGTAAAAATTGGAAATACACGGTACAATGTATTACAAACAGTACAAGGAAAAGGTATATGAGTGGTGAAGCATGTTATGTCTTATTACAGCAAGTAGTTATAAGGATATTGTAACCACTAGCGTTACACAAAGTGTACAAGACTTTTAATAAGTTGTCAATAGAATATTTGTCCCATCAAATATAATATGAATATTCGTGTCTTGGCCACTTTATGATTATAAATTGACAGAGTACCAATACTAATCTGAAACATAATAACAGTTGAGTACCAGAAAAATAGTGTAGAAAGAGTGGAGGAAGAATAGTGGGGTTGGGTGGGGAAAAGAGGGTAGGGAGGGGGGGGGGGATTGTCCCAGGTCCGGGCTTCTGTTATACTCTGTTAACCTACTAAAACAGTTTACTTAGGGTCTGACATAATTTCCGCAAATGCAGATGTGTATTTAAAGGCAAACCAGCAGGACCATATTTTTCTAACATAATCAGATTTATTTCTAAGGGAGAGGGTGAGATCCTCCATATAATATATGCGATCAACTTCCATTAGCCATTGGCGTAGAGTAGGTATATTTTTTTGTTTCCAGAATCTGGGGATAAGTGCTTTAGCGGCATTAAGAAGGTGAGGAGTTATAGATTTCCTATACGACCCTACTGATTTGCCTGTACAATGTAATAATACAACGAATGGATCGTTAGGAACCTCAAATCCTTGAATCTCTTTGATCCAGTGAAGGATGGTCAACCAAAATGGTCGTATCAGTGGGCAGGACCACCAGATGTGGGCATGGGTCGCATGTTCCCCACAGCCCCTCCAACATAGGGGGGGGATGTGGGGAAAGTATTTATGAAGAAGTGCTGGCGTATAGTGCCATCTTGTTAGGAGTTTATAGTTTACTTCAGCTGTGTTTGTGGCCGAGGAAGAAATATGAGACATTATGAGGATAGTGGACTTTTGGGTTGGAGACAGTTCTTTCTGAAGTTCCTTTTCCCAGTTATGTAGGAAGGCTGGATCTTCTGCAGAGTTTTGTGCTTGCAATATTTGATAGAAATGGGAGATGGGTCTCTCTACTGGTTGTGGTTCTGCCAGAGCAGCTTCAACGGGTGTCAGTTCAGTGAGAGACCTAATGGGTTTAGGTAGGGAGTGAACAAAGGCCGCAAGTTGCCTGTATCTCCAGTGATCCATAGGAGTAGCCACAGAGTCTTGTAAAATTGTAGTCATGGGGGTAATTCCCGTCGATGTAGTGACCTGGTGTAGCTGAGTCGCTGTTCCCAGGGACCATGTATGGGTTTTGGGGTCTGGGTTCCCCGGCGGGAAGTAGTTGTGGCCTGTCAAAAGCATGAGGGGGGAGTTATAAGGCCAATTATTTGTTTTGCAGAGAGTGTCCCACATCGCAAGGGTGGAGTGAGTGAGCGGGGAGGTCTTGGATGATAAGGTTCTGCATTTCGAAGGAACCCATAGTTGCGTGAAGAGATCAGAGCCACTTAACTCAGTTTCAAGTTCCACCCAAAGCTTAGATGTTTTGTGGAATCTCCAATCAGAGATTCTGGATAAAATAATCGCCAGGAAATACTTTTTAAAGTCTGGTAAGGCCAGACCTCCCTCTCGTTTAGATCTGTTGAGAAGGAGTCTGGCAATCCTTGGGCGCTTTCTGTTCCATATATATTTGCTAACCAGCGATCTCAATATTGTAAAGAAGCCTATTGGTATCCCAAATGGGATCATTTGAAATAGAAACAGCAACCTGGGTAGTATATTCATCTTAATAACCCCTATCCTCCCTAGCCAGGAATGGGCCATCTGAGACCATTTTTGTAAGTCAGTTTTAATCGTGTTTAAAAGAGGTAAAAAGTTTGAGCGGAACAGGGCGTCAGGGTTCGGGGTGAGATAAATACCTAAATATTTCATTTTGTGTGCCTGCCAGCTAAAGGGAAAGGAACTTTTCAATTGGGAGGCAGTCTGTGCGGGGATAGATATGTTTAGTATTTCTGATTTGGACATATTAATTTTAAAATTGGAGATGGTTCCATACTTAGCGAATTCTGACATGAGATTAGGGAGAGATATGAGAGGTTGTTGTACATAGAACAAGATGTCGTCCGCGTATGCGGCATATTTATGTTCGGTTGGTCCTATGGTAATCCCGTGTATAGAGGGGTTATGTCTCACCGTGGACAAAAAGGGCTCAAGCGATAGGGCGAATAAAATAGGTGAAAGAGGGCAACCCTGTCGAGTGCCGTTGTGTAAAGTAAATGGGGCGCTAAGGGTGCCGTTCACTCTCAATTGGGCCGTAGGGGAAGTATACAATGCCTTTATTTGGGACAATAAGGGGGCTCTAATGCCCAAGTGGGTCAGTGTTGCCAAGAGGAAGTCCCAGTCCACCCTATCAAACGCTTTTTCAGCATCTGTTGATAATAAGAGGGTGGGCTGGGACGACCCACGGACGTGCGTTATTAGCGATAGAGTACGAAGGGAGTTGTCCCTTGCCTCCCTACCCGGAATGAATCCCGTCTGGTCGGAAGTGACCCATTGCGGGAGCAGGGGAAGGAGTCTGTTCGCTATAAGATGGAAGTAATATAATGTGTCTGTGTACATGCAGGCTAAAGCAAGTCTTAGCTTAGAACAACACTGTTGTAGTGTCTCCCACTCCCTATGCCCCCACTTTTCCCCAATCCAAAGGTATGGTTACACTTTAAAGGGATTTTGTTTTGCTGAACCTCTCACTTGATATATTCCCATTGCACATGCTCCAGGACAGGGTCTGAAGTTATAACAACTGCCAGCAGCTTATCTGGTATCAGCCTAAATAAGAACATATGTAACCAGCACACCATGGATCAGTGGTCAAAAGTCCAAGAGTTTATTTCAAGCCATAACATCACAGAAAGTGCAGACACAGTGTTGCAAGACCTCACAAGACCTTTCATTAGCCTGACAAAGGTCCTGCTTTGCCTTGAGATGTTGCACCTGCGTAGCTGTGATGTTATCACTTTAAATGACAGCATATGTTATAATTATGTTGCAAAACCTAACACTCCAATTGAAACTCAGAACCCTGGCTTGTGACATTTAACCACTTGCCGACCAGCCGCCATCATTATACAGCAGCAGGTCGGCACGATCCCACGAATCGACGTAGCTGTACACCGGCCCTATAAACAGCTCTAGCAGGCGCACGCGCCAGCTGCACAGCGGGGGGTCCCGATGCACGTGGCCGCAATGTTCACCGGGCACGCATGTGTAAATGTACACACATCACATTTGTGTAAACACACAAATCCTCATTCTGTCAGGAGAGGAGAGACACGTCGTCTGTTGCTACTAAGTAGGAACAGCGAATCTGTCTCCTCCTCTAGTCAGTCCTATCCCCCCACAGTTAGAAACACACATGAGGGAACACATTTAACATCTTGATCGCCTCCTAGTGTCACCCCCTTCCCTACCAGTGACATTTACACAGTAATCATTGTATTTTTTTAGCAATGATCGCTGTATAAATGTAATTGGTCCCAAAAATGTGTCAAAAATGTCCGATCTGTCCGCCGCAATGTTGCAGTCCTGCTAAAAATCGCAGATCACTAGTAAAAAAAAAAATAATAATAAAAATGCAATAAAAATGCCATAAATCTATTCCCTATTTTGTAGACGCTAAACCTTTTGCGCAAACCAATCGATATACGTTTATTGTGATCTTTTTTTACCAAAAATATGTAAAAGAATATATATCCGCCTAAACTGATGAAGAATTTTTTTTTTCATTTTTTTTTGGATATTTATTATAGTAAAAAGTATAAAATAAATAAATAAAAAAAGTATATAATGTTGTTAATTGTCGCTCTTTTTTTGTTTATAGCACAGGAAAAAAGGGGATATCAATTTTGTTTGGGTACAGAGTCGCACGACCGCGCAATTGTCATTTAAAGCGATGCATTGCTGTATCACAAAAAATGGACTGTTCATTAGGGGGGAAATTATTCCGGTCCTAAAGTGGTCAATCAGAAAGGCCAATCAGAGCAGAGGAGGCTAGGCATATGGTGCCAACCTGCTGCATAACAATGAGAATGCAGCTTCAGCAGCTTAAGGAGAGTGCTGCCAGTAGGGAAATGCCTGTTGCCCATCAACTGACACCCAGGTCAGGCAGAGTGGCGGGGCTGCAGGGTGAACAGAACAGATCTTAAAAGAACATCTCTTATGCCCCATACACACGGTCGGACATTGATCGGACATTCCGACAACAAAATCCTAGGATTTTTTCCGATGGATGTTGGCTCAAACTTGTTTTGCAAACACACGGTCGCACAAAGTTGTCGGAGTTTCCGATCGCCAAGAATGCGGTGACGTAAACCACGTACGATGAGACTAGAAAAGGCCAGTTCAGAACCAAGCGCGGCACCCTTTGGGCTCCTTTTGCTAATCTCGTGTTAGTAAAAGTTTGGTGAGAGACGATTCGCGCTTTTTCAGACTCGTGGTTTTCAGATTGTTTTCTGCTGTTCAGTTTGTGCTTATGGGTTTGTATCTGTTCTTCAGTGCGTGCAAGCAAGCTACGCGTGACTCTGTCATTGTGTTCTTGTTCATTCGTTACTGTTTTTCAGGTCGCTCTTCACAGGCCTTGCTGTTCTTCAGTGCGTTCCTTTTCTGAGCAGCCGACCGTTTTCTAATCATGTTGCGTATACGTACTCCTCGTAGAGTTTGTGATGTGCGGGGGCTTGGTGTTGGGGTCCTGACCTTGACACAAGTCCAGTCCATGAACAGGGTGGGGAGGAGTTCATGGACCAAGAATTGGTTGCTTCAGCGTGACCAGTTCTGTCACATGCCTTTGCTCCCTGAGATCCGTGAGAATAATCCTGATGATTTCAGGAACTTTCTCCAGATGACGTACCCCGTATTTCACTGTTTGTTGGCTTTGCTGACCCCTTATATTAGCAGGCAGGATACCTGCATGAGGCAAGCCATCACTCCGGAGCAGAGGCTCATCGCCACCCTGCGGTACTTGGCGATGGGGAGAAGCCTGCAGGACTTGAAGTTCTCGACAGGCATCTCCCCCCAGGCTCTGGGATCATTATCCCAGAGACCTGTTCTGCCATCATACAGGTCCTGCAGAAGGAGTATATGAAGGTAAGATTTTTATCCTTTAATATCACATTTTATTGTATTTAATGTTTGCTAATATATTGAATTTCTTTCCTCATTCCCTAATTACCATGATTGTAATATGCTGTGAATGTCCCCTTTGTCCTCATGCATGCTGGATTTTTCTGTAACTATTTTTGTTGTCCTTCATACATATTTGCCTTCACTTACCTCCCCAGCATGCTCTCCTGGCCCTATATTCACCTCATGTAGTCACTTAACAATGTATTTTATCAATGTGAATTTGTGAAACAAAAGGTAATAGTTTTAAAAAACATCCCAAAAAAATATATAAAGTATAAAGTAATGGTGAAAACTGAGATGTGTAGGGGAGCGGGATACTCAGTAACAACCTGTAGGGTGGTTAAGAGACAATCATGCATACACAACCATATTTCAAAGAGACATTACAGAGAAATAGTGATGCAAAGTATCTTAATGTACTAAGTATGCAGCTCCACAAAAATACTGTTCTTTAGGGTAGGAACCAGAAGAAGGGACGTCAAAATCCCTAAAAAGGGGTACACATATATGAATAATCAAAGTTTGTTGGTGGACAGATAGAATACTTCTAATTTAGTCCCACAGACATCTGGGCGCAAGCCGTCTTCCCATAAGATGATTACAGGCTATTTAGGAAGGGTCCTTAGGTACAGGCAGATTCTTGACTCATGTGGGTGGTCTCAACACCGAGAAAGAAAGACAAAAGGATGCCCTTACCAGATAAGGTGGACTCACAGGCCGTTAGCGGTGAGTCAAACGAGCTTGTACCGTCAAGCGGTATGGGGTAAAGATCTGTAAGAAGACTTGTGCGGAATCTTGTCAGACGTCCTCAGATGGTGTGCCAAATTAGGATCCGGGGCCCCCAGGATTCGGTTGCGGTCGCCGAATGACCGTTTCCTCAAAAGCCCGTCATGTGAACCTGCTCTTTGATCCAGTTATTGATCGCAGCCGCCGGACAAAGAGGCAGCTCCAGGTTAGGAATTGCTGCAGCCTTTCAATGGCTTTCTTGTTCTGCACCGCGGTGAACCTTTTAAACTCCTTGGGGAGAGAGCAGCGCATAACAAATCTTTTGCAGCAGTTTGGCTGTGTGTGTGCTGAGGACCCCCCAGGTGTGACATGACAAGGTCGACCGGTTAATTAGAAATAGGCGGAACCGGCTGACCATGATTCCAAACGTGTTCTCCACCACTCTTCTG
The DNA here is from genome assembly GCA_037952835.1 of Lithobates septentrionalis. NCBI lineage: Eukaryota > Metazoa > Chordata > Amphibia > Anura > Ranidae > Lithobates > Lithobates septentrionalis. The sequence goes on along the minus strand of JBBDGP010000229.1, from coordinate 27,389,558 downwards.
GCTCTGGCCAGCCGGTTCCGCCTATTTCTTTTACCCATACATATGGCGGAGTATAAACTGAATCATGTTATCCTGGCGTGCTGTGTTCTACACAACTTTTTACGGAAACATTCTGACAACTATGCTAGCTCAGTTGGGCCTGAGGCCAGAATTCAAAATGAACCAACCCTGATGGCGCTTGAAAGTGGCCGTCCTGGCTTGCGCTCCCTGAGTGCCCGCGATGTCCGGCTAAGATACCTTGAATTCTTTGCGGGTAGGAGGGCTATCAATATGCCAGACAATGTCTGAAACCTTTATCAAATAAAAAAAAAACATTAAGCAAATCTTTGGTGACATTTACTGCTTGTGTTTGTTTTAGCTGACAATGACAGAAATGTGTTTAGTCCTGAAAATGGCGTGATTGTGTAACCATATACAAAGCACTGTTGGGTGTTATTTCCTAAAGGCAAAGACACTTTGCACTACAAGTGCACTTGAAACTGCACTTTTAGAGTGCAAAGTGGATTTGCCCTTAGGAAATAACACCCATTGTCACAGAAAACACCAATTAGAGCACCCCAAAAGTGTTGTAGCGTTGAGACAATAATCCGCACATTCTTGATTAACAATCTTTTTAATACCTGCACAATCACATGTGCATTTAGAAATGGTTTTTAAAACAAACCAACATGTTTGTTGTATAACAATTTTTGGAGTCACATTAGAAAAAGTAGAAATGTCCATTTAAGATAAAACAGGCATGTTTAAAACCCACAAGAAAGACACAAATCTTGAACTTACAAAGTTCACATTTGGTAGAACTTGAAGGCAGTATCAGACATGAGTATTTACAAACTGTGTTTGATATTGCGTTCAGATGGGGTGAAGTCACCCCCGGAAATGGCAAATTTTAAAGATGCACACAAATAGCCGAATGTCAACATGTGCTACCTGCCATCATGGGGGATCAAGGGACGTGTTTTGGGGGAGCAACCCCTTCCTCACAGCTATTTTATTATTAAGGAAGGGGTTGCACCCCCAAAACGCGTCCATTGATCTCCCGTGATGGCAGATAGCACATGTTGACACACTGTGTGCATCCTCAAAATCTGGCTTTTCTCCAATTAGACAAAAAATGGTAAAATTGTAGCACACCATAAAAGAAAGGGATTTGGACTGCTTTTAAACTCTCCCCAAAACATCAATGATGTTCTTATTTTGAATAACATCATTGATGTTTTTCTTGATGTTTTCCAAGTCCCTATTACACCCCATGATCTCCCCAATCAGGATCTGTGCACTTTCTGAGGTGAAATGCCCTGGATCCACAACATCACGATCACCTAAAAAGATAGAAACCAAAAAAAAACATGTATTATAAATATGCCAGCATCCATCTCTTACCTGAGCCTGTGGTCGTAGACACTCATCTGTTGTGGTGCCAATTTCCACCACGTCTTCCTCCTCCTGCTCTTCTTGTCTTTGGTGGATTTCCCCTTCTTCCAGAGGTGGGGGGTCTCTGGTCTCCTCGGATGAGGGGTGTCCCCTGAGTCTTTTCTCCCCTATGTAAAAAAAAAGGGTATACTTAGCACACAGATATTTGATGGCAGAACTATAAATATGAAACATTGCTTGGAAGTGGGGTACAATTGTCTATTTTGGCAGAGTTCCAAGATGTAGAATTTTTAGTGTCCTTTGTCAAGCTTCAATACTTTACCTGTTTTGTACAAGCCACTGGAGCACCTGTGTGGGCCCCCTAATAAAAAGGGTGTTCTTGTGTCCCACACTAGTGCTCCAGCGTCCAGATGTGAAAACTGCTGCTGAGTGTCCTCTCCTTACACAGAATCGAGTTTGCATTTCATTCTAGTAACAAACCCATCTACACAGCCAAATTAATTTCAGACAAGTAGGCCCTAAAAAATGTGGGTAAATGCATATGGCCAAAACAATGGTGTTTTAGAGGGCCGAAAGAAAAATGTTTGATACGAACGAATAATGTGCCCATGAATATGAAAGTTGACATTGTAAACTGGATAACAGTTAAGAAAAGCACATGGAGCAGCACGAACGTAATAAACATAAAGAATAGGAACACAGCACAACTACTTACTTTTTTGCAGCACTCTCCTGATCTTTCTGTACTGCTCGTGCTCTCTTAATTTTAGGTCCGACCACCGCTTCCTGAGCTGATCTTTCGATCGCCGTACCCCGAAATTCCGGTGCAGACTCTTGACCACTTTCGCCATGATCTTGGCCGTTCTGACATTGGGGTTGGGGTAAGGTCCATACTTCCCGTCATAGTCGGCCTTCCTCAGGATGTCGACCATCTCCAACATCTCCCCAAAGGACATATTTGAGGCCTTAAATCGTCTCCTTCTGGATCCAGACGTTTCCGGCTCCGGGCTTTCCTCCTCCTCCTCGTTGCTGTAATTAGCACGCACCTGCTGTGTCTCCGCCATGTGCTCTTCCCCCACTGTGCCGAACGAAAAGGGGCGGATAATAGACTAGAAAGAACGTCAGGGGTGGGCGGAGTTACACGCATGCGCAGTGTGTATAAAGCGTAACACGCGTGCGTAGTACGTACGATCTGTGAGCGGAGGACGGAGTATCGGAAGCGCCGATCGTGATAACGAAGGTAAGATCTAAACTTGGGCCTATACTGCTTCTAGATTGAGGCCTATATTGTAACTATATTAGGAGAGTTTTGCCTGACATTAGGGTTTGTCTCGTGTTGTGTTTTGCAGATAAAATGGATGGCTTTAATGACCACAACTTCCTCTCCCTGTTCATAGATAAGTACAGGGAGCTGCCCTGTCTGTGGCAGGTGAGACATCCACATTATAATCATAAACAAAAGAGGCAGGCAGGGCTGGAGAAACTGCTGGAGTTGGTAAAGCCGGTGTTCCCTACGGCAACCATCCCCTATTTAAAAGCCAAAATTGGTGGCCTGAGGAGCACTTATCTTAGGGAGCGCAAGAAGGTCACAGATTCCCAGAGATCCGGAGCTGCAGCAGATGACGTTTATGTCCCCAGGCTGTGGTACTATGAGAGACTGCGATTTCTGTCAGACCACACTGAAGTCAGGGAATCCCTCTCAATTCTTCCTTCCACTCTTCCTTCCACCCCAGCTGAGGCTTCTGATGTCCAACCTGGGACTTCCAGCCAGGAAGAAGTGGAGGAGCCCAGATGGAGTCAGGTATAGCATTGTTCTACAGATTTCTGGTCAAAAAATAAATGATCTTTACTAGATTTTATTATTGATCACTAATTGCTGATTTAAGAAAGTGTTTTACATATCAATAGACATTAGTGGGCAAAAACAATTGGGACAAGACTGAAAAATGCTGGGCTCAGAAGGATAGTCTGTTATATTTGTTAACATTCAATTTGCAACAGTCATGAGCTGAAAATTGTGTGTGATTGATGAATCAAGAACTCAAAATATGTCCCTTTTTTATACACAGGAAGACCTCAGCCAGAACGAGGCTGTGGAATGTGGCACACAGGAGGAGGCTGTGAAATGTGGCAGCCAGGAGGAGGCGGGGGTTAGTGGTAGCCAGGAGGAGGCGGGGCTAAGTGGCAGCCAGGAGAAGCCTGGGACCAGTCGCAGACTGACAGAATCGCAGGTTCCTCCCCTCCGCCTTCCATACAAAAGACCCAGGAAGCCTGGACGGAGACCTAGATGGCTGCTTGAGACCTGAGCTCCTGTAAACTGGGGACCGTGATTAGCTACTTGGGGAGATTTCAGCACCAAAAACGCCATGAATAGAACGACCAGGAGCTCCTCCACCTCCCGCACACCCGCCGAGACCGGGACACAGCTGAGTCGCAATATACCGGAGATATTCCGGACACAGCGCCAGCCGATACACGCGGCCTTACAGGCGCCCTTGCAGGCCCAAGCACCGGACTCCCCTGAAACAGCGTCCGCTACTCAGATGTCAGGGGTGGGGACACCCCCCTTCCTGCAGACCCAGCCGCCCAGCCTGCTGGACCTGGAGAAGTTTGCCACGGACATCAAGAGCACAGTGATGGCTGCCATTGCCGACCTCCGCTCAGACTTTCAAACAGTAACTCGGAGCATCAGTGATGTGGAAGAAACCACTCAACATCATGCTGCAGCCATTCGCCAAGTTCAGGGAACCTACGACGCACAGCTTACACACCTTCTAGATCTCCACAGACATATCGAAGATCTAGACAACCGCGGACGCAGACACAATATCAGGGTGCGTGGCGTGCCTGAAAATAATGACCCTGGTCTTCTACAGCAAACTGTAAGTAACATCTTTAATGATCTAATAGACCGACCGGCTGATTCTCCAATAGAGATGGAAAGAATACATAGAGCATTGCGCCCTCAGCCCCGAGATAATGAGCCGCCCAGAGATGTAATTTGTTGTATAGTGAATTTCCCCCTGAAGGAGGAAATCCTTAGGAAGGCGAGGGAAAAAGGTCGGATTATTCATAATGGCGCCGAGATTAAACTGTTTCAGGACTTATCACAGATAACCCTACAGAATAGAAGGGCGTTGCGCCCCCTGCTGGAAGCTCTGCGGTCTCGGAACATACAATATGGCTGGAAATTCCCATTCGGATTGTCCGCGACCGCTAGGGGGCGCTCGGCCCTACTCCGCACCCCGGAAGACCTTCAGGCTTTCTGTGACCAGCTCGATCTCCCCCGCATGGATCTTCCAGAATGGTATTCTTTCTACTACCCGACGGAACCGTGGCTTCCTGTCTCTCTTAACCCGTCGCCGAAAGCACAGCGACAAAGATCGAGAAGACATCGAGACGGGCCATCCTCACCTAACAACCGATCTTCACGACGAGATATATACCATCAAAACCCTGGATCTCCGTCTTCACCTCCAGCCAGAAGAGATCGCATGGAGGCCTAACAAGCAACACTTTTTCAGCTAATTTTGATCCACATACGTCATGTGACTGCCCCTTGCCATCTGCTCTAACGCCTATGTTTTTTTTTTTGTTTTTTTTTCTCCCCCCCCTTGTTTTTTTCCCTTCTCCCTGCGCTTGTCTTTTTTTTTCTTGATACAGCATAGATGACACGCCTGACCTGCAATCAAAAACCCTCACCGGATGAAGTGAATGACTCACAGACACGCAATTCCTCCTGCCCACCAACCTCCTGGCCTCAACTATGGCTGCTTGGCCACGTGACAAGCGGCTTATGCAGACATGATCAGGTATACCCCCGCACAGGACAACCTTACTGGGAAGGCAAGATAAGGGGAGCTGTGTGAACATGATCGCCTAGTCCATACGCCCTACTGGGCCTTATCCTTCGCACTTCCCCCTTCCTCCTCCCTGTGCAACAGATCCTAAGGGGGACCGTACCTAGACCACCACAGTGACTCTCATTGATTCACCTAGATCCTTACACTCCATCCCGGAGCGTGGGTAGGAGGTTTGCTGGCTTGACATCTTGCCGCTGCATTACCGGACATACCGTACCTCCAAATGCAATAATGTGGACCTCCCATCTCCAATACGCTAGGTCCTCACCTTGTGGTCTCCAACATGCCTCCAGTTGGCTTAACCATCACCCATCCACATCCAAATGGCTCTGAATTCCACCTTAGGTTAAGTTAAGGTCCCTGGACTTAATTTAAGTAGCCTGTCTTGGGATAACCAGCATTGGATAGAATGGGAGGAAATGCATACAGTTATAAAGTGATGCGTTGATGCACCCCTATATGCAATGTTTGTAACCCCCTCTTGCACAAAGTCTTAACCACGGAATTACATGCATACTCTCCGGGGCACTTAATCAGTCTGAATTAGGGGGGAGGAGGGCTGGGACTGAATCCCTGACCATTTCTGGGTGAATCACCCACAGTACCATGACCCCATGCTTAGTCTACTCCATCTGGATTTCTAAACACCACAGGGAATCCCTTGTGGTGTGTGGCAACAAATTGTCCCCCTTGAAAATTTGATTCCGAATTTCATAAAAAATTCCCCCCTTTTTTTTTTTTTTTTTTTTTTTTTAGTATTGGCTATGTGTGGGGAGAATATGCATGGGATCCCATACACCCCTATTATAACCCCAGGCTGTAACCCACGTTCTATATTTTATGTTCTAAATGTTTGCAAACGGTTGCCAGGGGATACACCATACACCCACATTGGCGATTGACGCGTGAAGCACTCCGAGTTTCTGCGACTGCCCTTCTTTACTTTGTGTACCTACTTTGACCGGTTCCAACTCAGGACCAACTAGGGATCTTCTCCTTTTAGACCCTTTTAAGCACTCCAGATTCTCGGGGACTACATACGCAACCCCCTTGCTGCTAGACCACTCTCGATAGTGGTAACAATAAACAATAAATATTTAACATTTAATGAATATTTTCGAACTATCGCTGCACTATAGTGGTTATGACCTACTGGGCACGGTCGCTCTTTTTGGGATTCAACCTGCAGAACTATATCGATATAGAGCATTTATCTTAATGTTCCCTCCCCCCCCCTTTTTTTTTTTTTTTTTGGCATGGTGACTCATGGGGGCAGTTCCACCCAATCAGGCAAGGAGTCCTCGAGTTTAAATAGATTTTAGATTAAGTAGACTATGTTTTTCTCTCTCCAGAGGCTCTCGAAGGCGCCAAACGTTGCTCAGACATAGGAGAGGTCAGCCTTTGGCCTCGACAGCCATACATACTGTTTCAGGTTATATATTACATACTATATGTTAACTATATGCTAACTTTTTACTTGTAAAGTTAATGTTTTTGGTTGATATGCTAAAATCGCAAAACTGTTATGGCTCCCCAAGGTCATTATCATACACTACATGCACGGTTCCTTTCCCATGGTCCCCAGTTTGCGGAACCACCTGTGGGTTTTTCCGTTTGTACCTACGCTCCCACACAGCGGTTTCCTTTGGATTCCCGCTGACTTACCAGCTTTCCCCTCTATAGGTGGAATAGTATATCTATTTCCACCTCTGGTAAATCACTAAATCCCGTGTCTCCCATACTTTACCCCTTCTGCTTGTTGTCCCCTACCGTCCCTCCCTAGCCTTTCCTCCTCTCCCCCCTCCTTCCCCCATCTTTCTTTTTCCCTCCCCCCCCCCTTTCTGTAGGGGGGTCTTTGGGTATTTTTTTTTTTTTCTGTATCTTCCACTTTCCTGTACCTCAACTGCTTGGTGTTTCCTCTCCGCGCTTACCCCTATTGTGGAAGGAGGCCCGCTCCCCCCTACTCTGGGTACTTCCCCACTCCCCCCCGGCTGACTGAGTTCCACCTGCACTGATTTCCTGAGGGCCTACTATTAACTTGCTTTCTTAACCACTTCTACGGAAAGGACCATGGCGCCTACTCCATCCCTAACGATGAAGTGTGTATCATTGAATGTTAAGGGCCTTAATCTCCCAGAAAAAAGATCTCAGATTCTGAACTCCCTGACCAAACACAAAGCGCAATTCATTTTCCTTCAAGAAACACATTTCCGCTCTGATGCGGTGCCTAAACTATCTAACCATATCTATCGAACAGCACTGCACTCCACCAACCCAGTAACAAAAACAAAGGGGGTTTCGATATTAATCTCCAGACATGCCAACTTCCACCAGACTGACTCACTTATTGACCCAGAAGGCAGGTACATTTTTATCAAAGGTACATATGCCTCGAAACCAATTACATTAGCTAACATCTACTGCCCCAATGAACATCATGTTTCCTTCTTCAGGAAAATATGCGACCTACTTTCGACTTTTCAGTCGGGTTTGGTTCTGCTGGGAGGTGATTTTAACGCCCCGTTGAACCCTGTCCTGGACTCTTCGTCAGGAGCCTCTACCCTACCATATCGAGCCCTCCGGCAAATCAAAACGCAACTCCAAAACCTCACACTCCACGACGCTTGGCGTACCATGTACCCCTCCGTGAGGGACTACACTTTTTACTCGGTGCCCCACGGCAAATATTCGAGAATTGATTTTTTCTTTCTCTCTCAAAAAGACCTAGCCCTACTCCAACAAACAACCATAGAACCAATGTTCCTATCCGATCATCATCCTATCACAATCACCCTTTCCTACCCTGAATCTAGCGCAAGAACCAAAACATGGAGACTGAACCCCTCTTTACTCAATGACCCAATGACGGTAGAACACTTGAAAACCTGTATAGACCTTTATTTCAAGGAAAACACTACCCCAGATGTCCCTACTGTTTCCCTCTGGGAAGCACATAAATGTGTATTACGTGGCAAACTTATTACACTCGCAGGGAAAGCCAAACGGTTACACCAAGAAAACATAACTTCTTTGATTATGAAGATCAAAAAGTTAGAAATGGCCCACAAACAGTCGCACGCTCAATCCACCTTACAAGAATTACTACAGGCCCGATCGCTTCTTTTGGAAGAATTAAGTAAACAAAATAGGAAACGCTACATTCTTGACCAAAGAGTTTTCTATGAGCATGGCAACAAATGCGGGTGTCTTTTGGCCCGCACGATCCAAGCCTCTAGAACCTCATCAACGGTTCATCATGTGCGAAATGCTCAGGGATTACTCTTACCCAGGAACGACGATATAGCGAAAGAATTTGAGAGCTTTTATGCCAGACTTTACAACTTACACCAGAATCACCCCGGAACATCCGCGTCAGCCGCAAGAGTCGACCGCTATAGAGAGTTTCTCTCGCAACATTCTCCAAAACAAATTTCCGCCCAACAAGCTCAGGACATGGAAATACCTCTTACGAAAGGGGAACTAGAGCTGGCAATTAAACAGATGAAAACTGGCAAGAGCCCAGGCCCAGACGGCTTCTCTCTCCAATACTACAAGACATTCCTAGACTCCCTTGCCCCAAAACTTCTCTCCACCTTTAATGCTTTTTCGGACCCCCAGATATTGCCAGAAGGAATGCTTATGGCTCACGTAGCGGTAATCCCTAAGGAAGGTAAGGATCCCACCCAAGTCTCAAACTACAGGCCCATATCGCTACTAAATGTAGACATCAAAATATACGCAAAAATCTTGGCCAACAGATTGCTCCCTTTGATTCCCGAACTCATTTCTCCAGATCAGGTGGGATTTGTCCCTGGAAGGGAAGCCAGGGACAACACTATCTGTACCCTGAATCTCCACCATTGGCTCACATCCTCTAGGTCACAAGGGTTCTTCCTCTCCCTCGATGCTGAGAAGGCATTTGACAGAGTGGCCTGGGACTATATGCGGGAGGTGCTGGTTGCTGTTGGCCTGGTGCCCCGCATGCTCTCACATGTATTAGCCCTGTATTCGAATCCTTCTGCCAAAGTAAAGGTTAATGGCCACCTGTCAAACGCCTTCCCCATCAGCAATGGGACACGCCAGGGTTGCCCCTTATCCCCCCTAATTTATATCCTGACGCTGGAGCCCCTCCTCAATAAAATAAGATCCAACCCTGACATTGGAGGTCTGACTGTCGGTAGAAGGGAATTCAAGGTCGCAGCCTTCACAGACGACATTCTTCTGTCCCTGAGCTCACCCCGCATCTCACTACCCAACTTACTAAAAGATCTTGAGTTATTTGGCACTTTATCAAATCTCAAGATCAATCACTCAAAATCTAATGCTTTGAATGTGACTCTTCCCGCCCAGGAGGTAATCCACTGTCGGGATGCCTTCCCTTTTCGATGGGAAGAGGGGGCGATCACTTACTTGGGAATCAAAATTACCGCGCGGCTGTCAGACCTCTATATGTCTAATTTCCACATAGCCCTCAGCAAAATTCAAAATCATTTTAAGGAGTGGATGGGCTTGAACGTCTCCTGGTTTGGCCATTCGGCATTAATTAAAATGATCATTCTGCCAAGAGTACTCTATCTTATGCAAACCATTCCTATCCATCTTCCCCCGGCCTTCTTTGCAGCTTATCGCAAAGCTTGTTCCACCTTTATATGGAAAAACTCTCCACCCCGCATAAAATACTCCCGCCTAACGACGCAGAAAAAGAATGGGGGTATTGGCCTTCCAGACTTATATAGATATTACCTGGCGTGTCACCTCACTAGGATAGTAGACTGGAACATTCACAGTATCAACAAGCTCTGGGTAGCCCTGGAAAATTCACTGATACCAGGGCCTCTACACCTACTCCCCTGGTTGTCTCACAAACCCTGGACACAGAAGATAGTATCTCACCCCCTGATCTACCCCTCCTTGCTGGCCTTTAGAGGAGCAATGAAATTGGGATTGGCTGCCTCGGTACCTGGTCCCCTAACTTCCTTGAGAGAGAATCCAGACTTTCCCCCGGGTGACTCCTGCTCCTATTTGCTACGCGAATGGCCGCATGATGACGTCTTAACTCTCCACTTTTTCTCAGAGGGATCCCCTCTCCCATATGAAAGAATAGTTAACATGTCCAAGATTGCTTCTTTTCCCTTTTGGTCGTATCGACAAATCCGCCACTTTCTCTCGTCCCAACCACACCAATCTTGTTGGACCAAACAACTCACTCCTTTTGAATCCCTTTGCCACTACAAAACACAACAAAGGCACTTAATCTCCTCAATATACGCCCTCCTTTCATCTGCATTAACCTCTCATCCAGTATCTTCACAGCTGGCTTGGGACAAAGACTTTCAAACACCCCTCTCTACAGAAGGGTGGGACACTGTCTATGAATACGCACATAAATGCTCACTAAATGTTGCAATCCAAGAAAATGGCTACAAAATTGCCACTAGGTGGTATAGGACCCCTTCCCGGCTTCACAAATTTTCCCCCTCTATCCCTAACACATGCTGGAGATGCGGCAAGCAGGAAGGGACAATGCTCCACATATGGTGGGACTGCGAACGCATTCAACCCTTCTGGAGGGAGGTCAGTGAAATCATTTCACACATCACTACAGATACCCTGGACTACACCCCCACACAATTTCTTCTACATCACACCTCTTTACCCAAAAAAACATACTATAAGTCTCTGGCTATGCATTTGGGGAATGCCGCCAGATTATGTATCACAGTGCATTGGCGTTCCACGCACACCCCGTCCATTGGAGAGTGGTACAGGAGAATTTCTAAAATAAAAGAGATGGAAGAATTGATTCATATTTCACAGGAAAGAACACATAAATTTTCTTTCACCTGGGCGTGCTGGAATCACTATGTGACTACTGAACGCTATCGCCAACATGTACTATAAAAAGTGATATGTGAACTTTAATCCTAACGGTGGACTCTCGTCGGTGGGGGGGGATGTGGGGGGGAGTGGGCCTTCCAGGGGGAGTGTTCTGGGGCGCCTTCTCAAACTCCCCCCTTCATCTTAGACCCCCCCTTCCTCATTATTTTATTTGTTTATTTTTCCTCTGCCCTTGTTGTCCCTCTCTCCCTTCCTGCCTTATTTTCCTGATCCTACCCCTTTTTGCCCTCTCCTCTTCTTCTTCCCCTATACCCCATGTTCTTTCGCCCCAACTTCGGCCTTCTCCTAGGTAGCAGGTCTTCTTAACCGTGTCTTAACATAGTCCTACATAGAGGCTTGCAAGGGTACTTCACTCAGAGAAATGAACTGGGACCAGCCATATCACCTATCTCCTGGCCTTGGTTGGGCTTAACTGCTCAGGGGGGAGAGGGGGGGAGGGGAAATGTGAATAATGATCCTTCACCCCACAGCTATTATATTCTGCATATCTGGCTGTGTTACCAGTACTGTATTATCATAAACTATATTGGATGTACCCAGCATTTCTTAGGCTTCCATACCCTGCTTGTTAATTACATTTCTGTGTCATTTGATTTGAATTGTGAACTGTAACTTGCTCTTTTAACACTAAATAAAATCTGCCACCAAACTGAAGTGCATGCAGGAGGGTCAACGCCTCATGTGTGAGAAACTTATTTATAAAGTCCTAACTAAGGGGATGAGTGGCGAAATCACACCCAAGACCAACGTGATTGAGTTGGACCATCCTCCCCCTCCTGCTGCCACAACTCCACCCCCAGAGCCACAGCGTGGAAGGAAGCCTGGAAGGAAGACCAGAGTGATGACCTGGGTTCAGTCTGGTCTGACAAAAGATGCAGGCTCTTGTATGAACACAGCCTGGGGACATGTATGCCATCTGCTGCTTTCAGGATCTCTGGGACTTCTGGACTGCACTCCCTTAGATATGGACTCCTCAGGCCACCAATTTTGCAGTAAAATAATTGATATGTGCCCTGGGGGCCAAAGGCTTCACTGATTTCAGCTGTTTCTCCAGCATTGCCTCCCTCTTTGTTTGGTTCTGAGCCCTTAATAAAGGAATTTTTGGTTCAATTATACTCGCCTATGTGTGTTTTCCTTAAAAAAAAACAGTTTGTTGGTGAGGATTCAGGTACATTTCAAAATACAATGTGAAATTAACAAGAGACTCCAACACCAAACAATCTCATTGAGATTAAATAATACAAGATAATAATGGTGTTGTGGTAACTTGACACACAAAACACACACAAAAAATATTCTGGAGTAAAAAGCAAAAAAAAAGTAAAAAATAAAAAACAGCCTTGAAAAAATGTTTTTACAATTAAAAACAAACAAAAAAAAATTGGTCAGATGTGACAAATCAAAATATATTGAGGGAATCCTGATAAATAATAAAGAAATAAGTTTGTGAGAAGTCTGTGTGAATATGAGCAGCAAAACTACTTCATTCTTCTCACATTATAATGAAGAAGAGAGTGCGCTGTATTAAACCATTTTTTACATTGCAGCGTGACGAAAGTGCTGTATCCATTGCGAACGCTAATTTTACCAGACCAAGCTGTTCCGTCTCGGAATTTCTTTTGAGCATGCGTGGCACTTTGTGCGTCTGAACTGGCCACAAACGGTCGGAATTGACGCGATCGGATTTTGTCGTCGGAAAATTTTATAGCCTGCTCTCAAACTTTGTGTGTCGGAAAATCCGATGGAGCCCACACACGGTCGGAATGTCCGACAACACGCTCCGATCGGACATTTTCCATCAGAAAATCCGACTGTGTGTACGGAGCATTACACTCCTAACATTACCCCATTGGGAGGCTTGGTGCAGTTTGGTGGTACCCAGGCCTTAAATTCCATGTACAAAAGTTAAGAAAGAAAGGTATTTGCAATGTTTGGATGTTTGTGGATATTATAATCATAGTGTTGAAGTCAATGTTAATTTGTTATTTATAGTTTCATATCACCTGAAGAAGTGGGGTTTCTGGTATTCACAAAACGTGTTTTGATGAATCGTGGAACTCCCCTTCACCAAAGTCTTCTTGAACATCATTAGTATCTAGTCTATGTAATTTGGGAAATTAAGCGCTATTTTTTTTTTTAAAGGGGGGAAAGAGAAACTACAATATACTGTGAAACATTCTGTATATGTTTGTTTATTTATAAGTAAATATGTTGTGCAATTTTTTATATTTTTATGGCTCTTATTTAACTCTTGTGGTTTAATAGTTGTGTGTTAAACCTTCATGAAAGGGCACCTTAAAAGTCCTATTTTTCTGTAAAGTTTTCTGACCAATGACAATAATTGGGGGTTTATAGGAGACAATGGTATCCAAGTTGACTTGATTCCACAAGAAAACATGAAAGAAGCTGGGTATCCTCATGGAGGAAGTTTATGATAGAAGCAAACAGGGATGATCTATTTAATGACTTTGAAAGATCCAATGAACCTTGGTGTTAGTTTGTGAGAGTGGACTATGGGAAAGATATTACAAGTGGATAGCCATGCCAGATCACCAACCTTAAAGGTGAGGGTAGCCAAAAATTGGCTAACAGCAGAGACTTTCTGGGAGGCAGAAGAATGCTCAAGGTTGCTGTAAGCAGATTTCCATATGGCAGAAAAATGGTCCACAAGCTTGTCGACATTTGAAAAATTAGAACTGTAAGAGAAAGGAAGTAGAACCTGGGGTGGAGACCATAGACACAGAAGAAGGCAGTGGAAAACAGTGGAGGAAGTGATTTAGGGGCTGATAACACTCTCTGTTTATGTTATATTCAGTGGTAATTGGTGGGAGAGACAGATATCTCAATTACCAACTGTGAACAGAATGCCTTCCAAAAAATGGGAAATGAACGGATATCCACAGTCTGCAAGAATGTTTGTCTGAATGCCCTGAAGCCTGATGATCTCTTGTATAAAAAGAGAGCAGGAAGCTGTTTTACTGAAGATAGCTTGGGCCAGTGTGAACCGATCCTAACTGAACAAGCTGAAGCTGGGGGGGCGTGACTGGATGGAGGAAGGAGTGAGTGTGTGAGCGGGTATGGTGTCTCTCCTCTGCTCCCTGTCCCGCTCCCTGTCCCTGCACTAACTGGTCTGCTCTGTGTGGTGAACTGGCCGTACCGGGCACTCTGTGGATTGCTAAGAAGCCGGTGCCTCTGACACCTGTCTCTTCCCTGACACCTGGGCTGCATCCAGATCTGAAGCTGCTCGGGGGGTCTCCCGTTTGGACAATGAGCTGCAGTCAACCCAGAGCCCTTGCCGCATAAGAGAACGGAGCTGCCCGAGCTCCCGCTGTGATCCCGCGAGATCGTGCGGGATTTGCTGGGGTGTCACTGGCCCGACTAGCTGTTCGGAGGCCGCAGACGCTATGGCGTGAGAGGTGAGGGAGGTACAAGCGGTGAATGTGCTGCGGGGGTAGCGGGAAGCCCCCCATGAGATTTAAACCCCCCTCTCTGTACCAACTACTCATATAATAGCTTGCATTAACAGCCTATAAAATCTTTTTGGCCAAATTAACCACTGAACTGCTGCTGCTGAACTGCTGCTGAAACTTGTGGCAACTCTAAAAAATGATCAGCTGATGAGCAGACACCACAGGAAGGGACGCAAATGACACGCTCTGCAAAAGGGAAGGAGAAAGTGAACCAGGCGGCAGCGACTGCAGCAGCCGCTGCAACCAAATTGGAACGTTTTGCCCATACAGGTTCCCCGTTGCCCACTAAGGGGAGTCAGCAGCAGACAATGGCGCAAGTAAAATCTCAGGCGGGACCCGCACTGGATAGAAGAAGTCAAGGGCATGGCCAGATATCCTCAAACCCTACCACCCCATCCAGCAATAAAACCGTGAGCACCAAGGGGACAGGGGGTGCAAAAACAGGACCAGTATCAACAAAATCTGCGGCTGGGGCGGCTAGTATGACCAGTACCACTTTTGAGGGCGAGGAGCCGACATTGAGGGATGTTCTCTCTGCTGTTAACGCCTGCAAAGACTCAATTGTGGGCCTTGATAGTCAGCTAAAAAGTATTAAAGATGAATTACTCTCAATGAGTCAGGTACTGGGGAAGACTGTATAGAGGACTACTGCCTTAGAAGAGAGACTGAGTACAGTTGAGGACAACCTATTCCCATTAAAGCAAGAAATCAAGGGACTACAGGAACAAATAGTCACACAGGCTATTAAACTTGATGAAATGGAAAACAGAAATCGCAGAAATAATGTGAGAGTGATAGGCTTACCAGAGAGGAGCGAGGGCCCCAATCCCATAGCTTTCCTTGAGGAGTGGTTTAGGGAAACTTTTGGGGCCACTACTTTTACAGCACTATTTGATTGAAAGAGCCCACTGAGATCCCCTCAGGGCCCGCCAGTCAGGTGAATATACTAGGCCATTGCTCTTGAAACTTGTTAATTACAATGACAAGGTGATCCTATTATGCAAGGCCAGAGAGATGGGGGCGATTATGTACAATGGGTTTAGGGTCTCACTGTACCCAGACTTCTCACCGGAGCTCCAGAAGCGCAGGACAGAATATATACCCATTAAGCAAACTTTGCAGAAATATAAGCTAGCATATGCTCTGCTGTACCCAGCTCGCTTGTGGGTGACAGCATTGGGTGGAACTTTGTTCTTTGGCTCACCATCTGAAGTGGAGCAGTGGCTGGAAGAAAATTGGAAAGACCTGTAGAGGACACTGAGCATGTAACTATTTTTTCTTTTTTGCAGGGGGGGAGGGGGGTGAGATGGTTGAGGTTGTTAAGCCTTGTTGGGTTCATGGGCCCCTCTCTACCCCTCCCTTTTGTTATTTCTTTATTTTATTATTTCTCTTTTTAAAATATTGATTGTATTGTTTTCACCCATCACTGTAATATCACTATTATACAATGGAAATTAGTTTGACTGTTCGGTTTGGAGGGAGTGGAGGAGGGGAAACACTTTTTTGGGTGCATGTTTGTTAGTATGGGAGTAAGAGATTGTAAGGGACTCCCATGGTTAAGCTTTATATTAAAGTCACGGGATCAGAACATGTGGAAGACAAGATGGGAGTGGTATGACAAGGTCACAGGTGAAGCCCTTAGGGTAGGCCCTGATGGTCATAGGGGGATATGGGAGGGAGAGGGGAGAGGGAAAGAGCGGGTGTCGGACTGGGGAGGGGGGAGGGGGGTAAGGTGAGGGTTAAGAAACAGACATTATTAATAATATTAGTATTTTGCAAGACACAAATTGAGAGAGGGGAAGGATATGGTGAGAGGGAGAAATACACAGATTGGAAAAACCACTTGAGTTCAAGAGCTGTGGGTGAGATTGTTAGGATGATCACTTTTTCACTTAATTTTGTGCTACTTTCTAGTGTTGATTAATTTTTTTTCATTTTACCATGCAAGAAAAGAGAGTCAGTATAGCCTCATGGAATGTCCAGGGCCTAGGGGATTCAATTAAGAGAGCCACTGTTCTATCGGTATTAGAGAGGAGGGGGCCAGGTCTACTTTGCCTGCAGGAGACGCATTTGACTAACGACACGGCGATACAATTTTGCAGTCGGAAGCTCCAAACTCAATACCACTCAGTCTATTCCTCCTACTCAAGGGGGGTAAGTATCCTGGTTGGGAGAGGAGTGGCGTTCTCCTTCAGGGAAAGTTGTATTGATGAGCAAGGCCGTTATATTTTTCTGCTTTGTTCGATTGAAGACAAATTATTTGTGCTGGCGAACATTTACATTCCCCCCATTCAAGCTAGAGGTTCTACACAAGTTATTGGAGTTTGTGGTGGATAAAGCAGGAACCCCGATAATAGCGGTGGGTGACTTTAATGAAGTGCTCAACGGGAGTCTAGATAGATTCCCATCGGGTCATAGGTCCAATACAACAGGCGAGAGTCAGTTATCCCGATTCCTAGTGGAAATGGGATTGAGTGACATATGGCGAATGCGCTATCCGCAAAAAAGACAGCTTTCATGCTTCTCAAGTTCTTATCTCACTCTCTCTAGAATCAATTTGGCCCTGGGTAACTGGGAGGCAATATCAACAATAAGTAGTATAGAGTATGGTCTGAGAGGAGTCTCGGAACACTCTCAGCTTGTGCTGACAATAAATGTCGCGGATAAGACCCTTTCTAGAGCGTGGAAAATAAACACGTGTTGGCTAGAATTGATTGGCAGTTCTGGAGAAGTGGTGTCTAGTCTAAAGAAATATGTACAAATTAATACAGGTACAGCATTGCCGGACGTGGTTTGGGACTCCTTGAAGGCCTATCTCAGAGGCCTCCTGATCCAACAGGTGGCAAGAACTAAGGGGAAAGCCAGAGAGTGGGAAGGGGATATTAGGAGAGAGGTGACACTGGCAGAGAAGTGCTATGTCAAAGATCCAACCCTAGACAGGCAGAGGGAATGGTTAGATAAACAACAAGTGTACAATATGGCTATTACAAGGAGGACGGAGAATAGGCGTATATTTCAGAGGCAGTGCCATTTTGGGGAGGGGGAAAGGGTTGGCTGTATGCTGTCCCTCCTGATTAAATCCAATTCTCCCCCCTCTTCCGTCTCGGTGATTAGGACCCCAAGCGGGGACATTACCACCGACACGATAGAGATAATGCAGGTATTTATTAATTATTACAGGTCTTTGTATAAATCCAACAGGGATGAAGGGAGTGAAATAACGGATTATTTTCTCCAGGGAATATCAATCCCGTCCTTGTCAGAGCAAGATAGAATAGATTTGGAGGCACCAGTGACTTTGGAGGAATTAATACCAGCAGTGGCTGAAATGTCCAGCCAAAAATTACTGGCCCCAGATGGGCTTCCGGTGGAAATATATAAAAGATATGGAGAGGTACTTTGCACTAGCTAATGGGAGACTTCCTACTTCAATGTCAGAAGCCACTATTATGTAATACTTAAGGAGGGGAAAGACCACCTGGATGTATCCTCCTATCGCCCAATTTCATTACTATGCACTGACGTGAAAATCTTGGCGAAAGTTTTAGCAACCCATTTAAATAGTTGTATTCAAGGGTTGATACACCCGGACCAGTCGGGTTTCATTCCCAATAGCTCAACAAGCATTAACATTAGAAGAGTCTTCTTAAACATACAGATTCCCACTGATAACTTAGGTCCTAAGGCCGTCTTGGCCTTGGATGCCGCCAAGGCCTTTGATAGTCTAGAATGGCACTACCTATGGAAGGTGCTAATCCGATTTGGGTTTGGCCCTTCCTTTTTTAGTTGGGTGAAGTTACTGTATAAAGAACCAAGAGCAAAAGTTAAAATCAACAACGAATACTCGGAAAAGGGGGGAGAACAAGAGGGTGGGACTTTATATGAAGCCCATAATAGAAATAAAGTAAATTGATGGCGCTGTTTGGAGGATTTTATTGATTGCCATGGGGTACAGCCAAATATAGCAAATATAAAATACATAACAATAGTAACATGGTGGTACAGTACATAAAGTGTTATAAGCTCATTATCACATAGTATAGCAAGCAATAAACTTCTAGGGTTCACCAAAACAATTTGAGATAAAAACAGGTAATGCTTAATGGTGCTTGCAAGGCCTATGACCTCGTTGATCCTAAGGAGGGGTATTAAGGATAAACTTGATATCGGGTAGTATTAATTGATAACGAAGCGTATGGCAGCTCTACGCATTTCGTGGCTAGAGGGCCACTCGTCAGGAGCGAGCACAAGATGTATCTATGGGTAAAAAGATTGGCTTAAGTGATGAACTATAAGCAAATATGTAAATTGGTGGGGTGGAACCCCCAGACCAAAAACATGTTAACTCATTAGGTTTGTATGGTGGTGGTGTGGTACCAGGTATCATAGCCATCCACAGAAATGCTCTCAACCGCGGTGGACATCTCATCCAAAGCACCCCCACAGGCAGCAACCAGGGCAGGCAGAGGAACACAAGGCAACCTAAGTGTGGGTTGAAAAGGGGGTGAATAAAATGAAATGAAGTAAATTGCACAGAGGAAAGGGTGTGGGGAGGTGGGTGGGGAAAGGCATGCTATGAAATGGAGTGATAAGTGAAATTTACTTTATTGCTATTACAGGCTTCATATAAAGTCCCACCCTCTTGTTCTCCTCCCCTTTTTCGATATATGACAGGGATGGAAATGTGTGACCTTACCAGGCCACAATTTAAATCAAAGTCCCAAGGGATGGAACATCGGCCTTACCAGGCCACATGTTCACTTAAAGTCCCTAAACCTTATCTTTTGTTCCAATAACGAATACTCGGAAGTGTTCCAGCTGGAGAGAGGGACGAGACAGGGTTGTCCCCTGTCTCTCCTATTGTTCGCTCTTGCAATGGAACCCCTAGCAATTATGACTAGATCAAGGCCAGACATATAGGGGTTCCGGCGCCAGCTAGAAGAAGACAGGATAGCATTGTTCGCAAGATGACGTCCTGTTCTTTCTTGGGGATGTCGAAGCCTCACTAAACCCAGTGATACAAATGGGTGAGTTTGGGTGACTATTGGTCTGGTCATCAACTGGGATAAGTCGGCTTTGCTGACCCACTTGGCGACCAGATACTATCGGGAATCTCCCACCTGAAAGTAGTGGCTAAGTTGAAATACCTGGGTGTTTGGATCACGAGAGACATAAACCAGTATGCTAATAATAACTTAGCCCCATTGTTATTAAAACTAAAACAAAAGGGAGACATCAGGTGCCGTCTCCCCCTATCTGTTGCAGGGCGTTGTAATTTAATAAAAATGATATGGCTACCGCAGATATTGTATACGCTCCACAACTCTCCGATCTGGTTAGGACAAAAGTGGTTTTAGAAAATAGAATCCCTTTTTAGGGAATTCATTTGGAAAAGGGGCCAATCTAGGATTAGCTTGCAAACACTGCAATTACCTGAATAAAGATGGTGGTATGGCGATTCCACATCCGAGATTATATTTTTTGTCATCCCAGCTGCAACACCTAGTGGGTTGTGGAATCATAGGTGGTGGGAATCCTAATAATTGAATGATGATAAAGGGGGTCCCACACAATACATTAGTGGAGGAATTAGAGGCAGATTCCTTTACTGATAGATTCCCGTTCATGTGGCAAAGTGTGCAAAGGCATTCATGGGGTATAATGGGCTAACAAAATATACCCCTTTATGGCATAACAAAAACCTGGCTGAAATAAAGGGTATAGAGAGACCCTGGGAATGGGAAAGGCAAGGTATTAGCCGCCTGATTCTATTATTCAAGGGCAACCTCATGAAGTCTTTTCTAGATCTAAGGCGGGAATTTAACATATCAAACAAGACGTTCTATAAATACCTGCAGATTAGACATGCCATCCAAGCACAGTTCAGGTCTCAAATCATAGAGAGGACAATCATCAATTCACCCTCTACTAAAGGTCTAATTTCCAAGATTTCCACTAGCCTGGGGGAGAGAACTACAAGTGGAATGGGTCCTCTTAAGAGCAAATAGGGGTGGGAGAGAGTCATAGGGACAATAACTATGGCACAATGGGATAAGATTTTAGAACAAGGAGCCCTGGTCTCAATCTCCCCTTCACAGAAGCTTTTTCATTTGTTTCTAATCCATAGAGCTTATTACACCCCCCAAAAAAATGTTAAACTTGGTTGGAAACAAAATGATGAGTGCCTCAGGTGTAAGGCAACGGGAGACCTTATTCACATGGTATGGAAGTGTCGAAAGCTTTTTAGATATTGGGGGGGATAATTACTAGGATAAATAAAACCTTTATGAGCTCACTAGAACCCAAAGCCAAAACATGCCTATTAGGGTGTTTGGAGGAAGATAGAGTCCTGCCTGGTACTACCGAGGTAGTGCTGAGATGTCTGTTTCAAGCGAGAAAACTGAGCGCACAGAAGTGGCAGGCTCAGACCCCCTCGACGGTGGAGAGTTGGATTGTAACTATCAATTCCATGGTTTGGAGCGAGAGAGTGTTGTATATTAGGCAGAATAATCTCAGAAAGTTTAAGATAATGTGGGGACCTTGGCTGCAGAAAATGGGATGTCCTGTATGAGCGCCTCTGCCATTTCTTTTTTCTTCTCTCTCTTCCATATGGTCTCTTCCTTATATCTTCCCCCTGTCAATGGCAAGGTTTTCCTCTTCCTTTTCGGTTATAGAGTTAGATAATCGGCATGTTGATAGGTATAGATAATGTTTGGGTGATGTGTGGTGGGGGGGGGGGGGGAGTAGGTTGGAGGGAGGGTGCAGGGATGGAGTATAATAATAATGTTTTTTGCAATTTGAAAATAATATATGACAATTTATGATGCTGTATGTTTTTAATTTTTGCAATATGAAAAACAGTAAAAAAAAAAAAGATAGCTTGGGTAAGGACACAATGTGAGCCATCTTAGTGAAAAGGTCCACTGTTACCCAGATGACAGTCTTGCCCTTGAAGTGAGGAAGACCATTGATAAAATCCACTGACAGATAAGCCCAAGAACATTTGGGAATGAATAGTAGTAAGTGAGGCCAGGAGGGCTTAGTCCTGACAGTATTTGACCATGCATAGCTCTCACAGGCCCAGATATAGACCATAGCATCCTTCCTGAGAGACGGCCTCAAGACAGAACAAGAGGGAAGAGAGATGGCAGCACGACTCGCGCATGCGCAGTTGGGAACCAGGCTGATGACCTTACTGAAGATGGCGGCGGCAGCACCCGAGAGGAGAGCGACAGATCGGCTTCAGGTGCCGACATCGCGGGCGCCCTGGACAGGTAAGTGTTCATATTTTAAAAGTCAGCAACTGCAGTATTTGTAGCTGCTGACTTTCGGGACTTCCTCTTTAAGGTGTTACACAAAGATAGCCAAAAAGTAGACATCAATTTCTCCCAGGTGCCAATTAGTATATAAGTGCATATCCACAATCTGGGCTGACCAAGTATGGCAAACCATCTGGGGATAATAACAACCATATGTAAGATATCACAGTCTGAGTAAAACAATTAGCATGTTGAAGGGATTTGCTATAGTAACCAATAGGGATGAGCTTTATATTCAAGTCGAACATGAGTTTGACTCGAACATGGGGTGTTCACCGAAAAATGAACATTATGGGGCGTTTGCGGCAAATTCGCAGTGCATTGCTGTATGATGATTGGCCAAAGCATGCACCATGACCTGCATGCTTTGGCCAATCCCAGCACCCTCAGCTAAGAGAGCCATAATTGGCCAAAGGCAGGGTGCCTTTGGCCAATTATGGCTCAGAAGGACTAAGTCCACGCCCCACACTATATAAGGCTGCCTGCACGTCAGCCCTGTGTAGTGTATTGTTGGTGTGGACGGAGAGAGAGTGTGATTTAGATTGAGCAGGCAGGCAGGTTATTCAGTTAGCTGCAGTGTATTTAAAATATATATACATATACACTACATCCAGTGTAGCCAAGCCTATATCTGACTGCAGGCCATTCCTGGTGTACTTTTTATAATATACTTGTCAGATAAGGGTACTCACCGAGGCCGAGATGCTGAGAGCGGTAACCTCTTGTGACTAAGCGCACTCTACTCCTGGAGATGGTACAGGGGGTGAAGGGCACAAAGAGGCACGAGTCACCAGAAGGCTGGGCAGGTCTTGCGTGAAGATCACCGGCAGGGAGAGAGCTGTGCAGGACTGGAAGATGCTGAAGCTCAGGAAGCAGGATGAACAGCTGATCCAACAACAGGCTGGGGGTCAAACACCATTGACTAGTAAGAGTCTCTAGATAGGCAAAAACAGTCTAGTGCAAGGACTGTTAGCAGGTCTGTCAGCAGGCTGATGACTGGTACTGAAGACTGATAGCAAAAGTCCGTAGGCAGGCCGAGGGTCAAACACAGGTGACTGGAAGCAAAGTCTGTGAGCAAGCCAGGGGTCGAGCACTGAAGACAATAGCAAAGTCCAGGAGCAGGCTGAGGGTCAATCACTGGAGACAGGAAGCAATATCCGTAGACAGGCCGAGGGTCAAACACAGTAAGCAAGTGGAGAAGTCCGAGAGGCAAGCCGAGGGTCAGATGCAGGTAGAGATCAGAGCAGGTCAAGGTCAATCCGGGTCACAACAGGTAATCAAGAATCAGGATACAAATCAGGTAACACACGGGGAGCTGAAAGACAAACCAGCAATCTGGTCATGGCACAGAGTGGCTTTTATAGGCCATTGGGAGGCTCACGTTGTGCGCGCTATTGCGTATGTGCGTTCGCTGTTACGCTGAATCACGCACGCGCATTAGCCGTTTCGCTGAATTGCACACAAACATTAGCTGTTTAGCCGAATTGCGCACGCGCATTAGCCATTTCGCTGTATTGTGCCCAGGGATGCGCCGGAGTGCCGCTCTACCGCGCATGTGTGAAGCAGGCAGCGATATTGGCGAGACTGGTACTTGCCTCTTTCCTGACAATACTTCAGGCAGTGTACACAGTACACAGTACCGTGCACCCATAGTGCAGCTGCTACTACTTTTCTGGTGGTGTACACAGTACACAATACAGTGCACCCATAGTTGTTATTACACTTCTGTTGGTGTACACAGTACCGTGCACTCATAGTGCAGTTGCTACTACTTTTCTGGTGGTGTACACAGTACACAATACAGTGCACCCATAGTTGTTATTATACTTCTGGTTTTGTACACAGTACCGTGCACCCATAGTGCAGTTGCTACTACTTTTCTGGTGGTGTACACAGTACAACATACAGTGCACCCATAGTTGTTATTACACTTCTGTTGGTGTACACAGTACCGTGCACCCATAGTGCAGTGGCTACTACTTTTCTGGCGATGTACACATTACACAATACAGTGCACCCATAGTTGTTATTACACTTTTGTTGGTGTACACGGTATCGTGCACCCATAGTGCAGTTGCTACTACTTTTTTGGTGGTGTACGCAGTACACAATACAGTGTAGTGTGGTTTTGCTAAACAAAATTTACATGTCTGGAAGGCCAAGGAGAGGCAGATGCTCACAGGCCACTAAAAGAGGGCAAGCAGGCTCTGTATCTACAGTCAACAGTGCTAGTTGTGGACACGGTGCATCCTCAGCACGTGGCCGTGGGGCACACTTGTCCTTTTTTTCTGCACCTAGCCGTGTTATTGAGCCACAACATGCAGAAGAGTTGGTGGAATGAATAACAAAGCCGTCCTCAACCTCCTCATCCTTTGTCACCCAGGCTCAGAGTAGTTTTCCTGCTAATGCAGCTGCCATATTCCATCGGCTCCATGTCAACAGTTACTCCTTCCCTAGGCCCACCATCATGCATGGAGGAGTCCCCCGAACTATTTGACCACAGTGTCGGGTACATGCTGCACGAGGATGCGCAGCGATTTGAAGGCTCCGATGATGGTACCCAGTTTGAGGAAAGGAGTAACGTGAGCCTAGAGAGAAGGAGTTCCCAAGAAGGCCTAGAAACTGGCAGTCATGTTCCCCCAGCTGCATCATACTGCCAAGTTTGCTCCAGTGATGAGGAGGGAGGGCATGATGAGGTCACTGACACTACTTGGGTGCTTGATAAAAGAGAGGAGGAGGAGACACATTTCCAACAAGGCAGGATGTCCTCCAGGGAGCAGCTTAAGGGCAGCCAACCTATTGCATCACGCCACAGAGCTAAGCAGGTGCAGGGCGCTGCTGACTCCCCACATATTTTGAAAAGTTTTTTGGCGTGGGCCTTTTTTGACACGTGTGCAGCAGATCTCACCGTTGCTGTTTGATATATATGTCTGAAGCGTATCAAGCGTGGCTAAAACAGCAGCCGCTTGGGCACCACTTGCTTGACCAGACATATGACGACCTCCCATGCAGTCTGTTGGCAAGAGCACTTAAAAGACCCACATCAAAGAACAAGGCGGACCTCTCCTTGCTCCTCATCAGCAGGGATCTCCAAGCCCACTATACCTCAAGTCCTCTCAGAAACCTGCACTGAGAGGAATGAAGGTATAGAAATAGGTGTCCCAAGTACTTTTGGCCAATCTGCTAGTGGTACATCAACATCCGATTTTAGCATGCAAATTTCCCTACCCCAATTGCTAAACCGTCAAAAGAAATTCACATGCTCAGCATCTGAATGCTAGCTTGGCCAAATTGCTAGCACTGCAACTGCTGCCTTTTCAGCTGGTAGACTCTGCACCCTTTCGTAAATTTGTGGAATGTGCGGTACCTTAGTGGCAGGTTCCCAAATGCCATTTCTTTTCACGGAAGGCAACCAGCATGTGGAAGGCAATGTCTTGGCCTTGTTGGACAGGGCGGTCAGCAGGAAGGTGCATATTACCACTGACTCATGGTCCAGCTGGCATGGACAGGGATGTTACCTTTCTTTCACGGCGCACTGGGTAACTCTGCTGGCAGCTGGGAAGGATGCAGGACAGGGTTCAGTATTGTTGGAGCTTGTTTTGCCACCATGCCTTCAAAATGCTAGTGGTGATTCTGCCACAGCTCTCTCCTCCACCCCCTCCATTATTCTTCCTCTATGGCCTCTTCCTCTGCAGATTTGTCCTCTGAACCAGCGGTGCTCCATAGGTGTTCAAGGGGCTACGTAAGCACTCAGGCAAAAATATGCCATGCGGTGCTTGAGTTGGTCTGCTTAGGGGACAGGAGCCACACTGGGGCAGAGATTCTGTCAGCTCTGCAGGGGCAGGCTCAGAGGTGGTTGCCAGCCAGCTTCAGCCAGGAATGGTTGTATGTGACAATGGCACCAACCTCCTCTCCGCCCTCCGACAGGGACACTTCACCCATCTTCCCTGTGTGGCTCACGTCCTGAATTTGGTGGTGCAGCGGTTCTTGAGCAGGTACCTGGGCTTACAGGATCTCCTGAGGCAGGCCAGGAAAGTCTGTGGTCATTTCCGCAGGTCATATAATGCCAGTGCTTGGCTGGCTGACCTTCAAAGGGAATGCAACCTGCCCAAGAACCGCCTCATTTGTGACATGCCCACCAGGTGGAACTCAACATTGGCAATGCTGCAGCGCGTGCCCACGCAGCAGGTTTGCCATCAACGAGTACCTGTGTGAGTATGGCACCAGGACAGGGTCAGGGGAGCTTGGCTTTTTTTTGCCACGCCAGTGGCTATTGATCAAGGATGCATGCACTGTCCTGTCACCATCTGAGGAGGCCACGAGGATGGTGAACAGTGACAGTGCATGCATTGGTGATACTGTCCCTCTTGTCTTCCTGTTGGAGCACACACTTAGTGGAATAATGGACAGGGCACTTGAGGCAGAACAGCGGGAGGAAGAGGAGGACTTCCTTACCTCTCAAGGCCCCCTTTATCCAGATAGTATCCCTGTGGGCCCGCCGATCACACAGGAAGAAGAAGGAGGATTGTGTCAGCATGGAGGTGGAGGATAACACAGCATCAGCAGCAGTCTTCAAGGGATCGTTTTCAGTCCCCAGAAAGTTGGAGTTGTACGTGGCTGGGAGGAGGTGGTTGAGGATCATGTGATCCTTAGTGACCCTGAGAACTCAGGATCAAATGCTTCTGCAAACTTACGCTGCATGACCTCCCTGATCCTGCAAAGCCTGTCAAAGGACCCTAGGATTCGTGGTATCAAGGAGAGGGATCATAACTGGCTGGCAACCCTTCTTGATCCACGTTACAAGGGTAAGGTTGCAGAACTTAAGCAAAAAGCAAAGGACACTCATAGAAGAGGAGA
The DNA here is from genome assembly GCA_037952835.1 of Lithobates septentrionalis. Classification (NCBI taxonomy): domain Eukaryota; kingdom Metazoa; phylum Chordata; class Amphibia; order Anura; family Ranidae; genus Lithobates; species Lithobates septentrionalis. The sequence goes on along the minus strand of JBBDGP010000229.1, from coordinate 27,362,777 downwards.
CACAGCGGCTGCACACCCCAGAAAAATAACAAAAAAGGAGGTTGTCCCCCAAGGGGGCTTTCTAGGCAGCAAAAAAAGAGATAACTATATCAAAAAGTTAAATATGGTAGAAATGCTTTATTTGAATGTTACAAAAATATATATTGGCATGATTATTTTAAAATAATTGTTATAAAATATATAACATATATATCATCAAAACATGAGCTGTGGTACATGGATAAAAAGCAGCACCATCATTATGGCAATGCACAGTAAAAAAGCATAATGGTCAAACACCGTATACACATGTTTTTATAAGATTTATACTGGAAACTGACGCGTTTCGACCCCAACGGGTCTTCTTCAGAGGATTATATAAACTGTGGAAGCATTAACATAAATTTAAATATTAGATAAATAGCAAAAGATGAAAAAGTAAACGAACAATGGTAATTACATATATTTACCAATCACGATGAATTGAACCATGTATGGTATTCTCTTGTGTAGAAAACCCCCCTCAGCATTTCTCGATGGTCAGCGTAGTCAGCAAAAAAAGGGGGGAGGAGAACAAGCACACCGCTGCTGCGCGCCTTACGAGGAGTCACACCATACGGAGTCCTGAGTGGTTAAGGGAGGCCCAGAGGGGAGAGCAAGTGGAGCCTGCAGTCAAAATCTTGTATTTAGGGTGCATTAGTCGAGCAGCCTGAAAGGGATGGTGAGAAGATATGGTTGTATGTCTATACACTAAGTTGTTTTATGATTCTATAACTCTGGTTGCGGCTGAAAGATCCGTGTAGGAATGGGGAGTGGTGGATGTGAGGGAAGGGAAGAGAAAGAGAGGAGGGGGGGAGACAAGGAGAGAGGGGGTGGTACTTTTTATTCATGTACCACAGCTCATGTTTTGATGATATATATGTTATATATTTTATAACAATTATTTTTAAATAATCATGCCAATATATGATATTTTTGTAACATTCAAATAAAGTATTTCTACCATATTTAACTTTTTGATATAGTTATCTCTTTTTTTTCTGCATAGAAAGCCCCCTTGGGGGACAACCTCCTTTTTTGTTTTTTAGGTTGCAGAACTTATCCAGCCTTCGCAGAGGGAGCAGAGGATGAAACATCTTCGGGTGGCCTTGCAGAAAGGTTTGTGCAATGTGTTTCCAGAGCCTGGGAGGTTACAATTTCCTGGAGCTGGACAACATGTTGCTGAGGCTTCGTTCAGTTACAAAAAGAGTGGTGGAGAAGGTGGCCGATGCCTTTAGACAATTCTTCAATCCTTGGCGCCAAGGTCTGATCAGTTCCAGCAACCCACGCCAGTGTCTGAATTACATGGTGCAGGAATATCTAGGGGCAAGATCAGACTTGGAGACCTTTCCAACAGAACATCCACTGGGTTACTGGGTCTTGAGATGGACCACTGGCCAGAGCTTGCTCAATAAGCAATTGAGCCTGTCCTGCAACCAGCATTGTTTCTGAACGCAAATTCAGTGCTGCTGGAGGCTTTGTACCCAATCACAGAGTGCACTTGTCCACAGATTCTGTTGATCGTCTCACATTCATAAAAATGAATCAGTCTTGTATCACTAGCTACCAAGCACCTGATGCTGATGTAACCATTTGATTTTTCTATGGATGTGGGATCCTTTGAAGACTGCCTATGCTGAGTGACTATCCTATTATGCTGAGTGACTATCCTTTCCTCCTCAATCTTTATGATGAATATTTTTGGTTCAGGGCACCACCACCACTACCTAAGGCCCATTTTTTTGCCCCTGTTTAACAGGGGAGTGTAATTACAATATTTGCTCAAATATTTCACAGCAGGGCTCGTTCCTGCACTCAACAAGAATATCTGTGATGGGCACCAGTGTTGTGGCACCACCACCACTGCCTAAGGCCCAATTTTTGTGCCCCTGTTTAACAGGGGTGTGTAATTACAATTTCTGACCTAATATTTCACAGCAGAGCCCGTTCCTGCACCCACCAAGAGTAATTGTGAGGACTTACTGTGTTTTGGCACCACCACCATCAAAGGCCCCATTTTTCTGCCCCTGTTTAACAGTGGCATGTAATTACAATTCTTGATATAATATTTCACAGCAGGGCCTGTTCCTGCACCCACCAGGAGTAACTGTGAGGGCTTACAGTGTTGTGGCACCACCACCACCACCAAGGGCCCAGTTTTTCCACCCCTGTTTAACAGTGGCATGTAATTACAATTCTTGATATAATATTTTACAGCAGGGCCCGTTCCAGCTCCCACCAAGAGTGACTGTGAGGGCTTACAGTGTTCTGGTACCACCAACACCTAAGGCCCAATTTTCCACAGAGTATATAGGGCAGGCCATATAGTATATACAGGCAGTCCCCTATTTTCAAACATGCGACTTACAAACGACTCCTACTTACAAACGGAGGGAGACAACAGGAAGTGAGAGGAAATCTACCCCTAGGAAGGGAAATTCTCTCCTGTAAGAGTTAATATGGGAAAAAGGTGTCTCCACTGATGCTTTATCACCAATCCTTGTTTCCCTAATAACCCAAAATTTTTAAAATCCAATTGTCATTGGGACAGAAAGTGAGGTGAAATCTTCTGAACAGGGGCACAGACAGCAAAACAAATGTTACAGGGTTGATAACCCTTCCCTATGTTATCCAAAAAGCTTAAAAATAGATTTTTTGGCTGGAGCTACACTTAAAAAATTTACCTGTTCCAAATTACAAACAGATTCAACTTAAGAACAAACCTACAGTCCATATTTGGTTTGTAACCCGGGGACCACCTGTATACTGCTGTTCAGAGTATATAGGGCCTGGAGGCCCCACGCCTTTTTTTTTTTAATTTGGTTATGGTTCCCCTTAAAACCCATATTACCCATGCTAGACCCATACCCATACCCATACCCAAAGGGCCTGGTAATGGGCTGGGGGGGACCCATGCCGTTTTTCTCAATTATTTTCATCTATATTGCCGGAACCCGACAATACATTACAGCCGCAAGCAGTTTTAAATGACTTTTATTCCTTTAGAAATGTCATTTTGCTGCAGAGACTGTTATAAACATGGGAAAATGCGCCACTTTACAGGCATACTATAGTCACCCCCAGGCATGTTCTTTAAAGGAATATTTCACTTTTATTGTTTCACTGTAGGCATTATTAACCACTTGACGACTGCCTCACGCCGATGTACGTCGGCAAGGTGGCACGGACAGGCAGAATCACGTACATGTACGTGATTTGCCTTCCGCGGGTGGGGGGTCCGATCGGACCCCCCCGGTGCCCGAGGCGGTCGCCATTTCTTCCCGGGCGATGAGAGGTCAGGGGGAGGCCATCCATTGTTGGCCACCCCCTCCCGATCGCTCCCGGCGAATGAAAATGCTTCCTTTCCCTCTGTAATGTAAACAGAGGGAAAGGAAGTGATGTCATCCCTCCTCGAGCCGGTCTTTTCATCCCGGCGCCGAGGAGAGAAGACATCGAGTAAGTCTGCACAACACTACACTAACAGTAGAACACGCCAGGCACACTTGTCATCCCCCATCACCACCCGATCACCCCCCGATCACCCCCCTGTACCCCCTGTCACTCTGACACCAATAGCATTTTTTTGCATTGGTGTCAGTTTGTGTCAGTTACAAGTGTTAGGGCAGTTAGGTTAGCCCCCTTTAGGTCTAGGGCACCCCCCTTAGGTCCAGGGTACCCCCCTAACCCCCCCTAATAAAGGTTAACCCCTTGATTACCCCTCGTCACTAGGGATGAGCCGAACACCCCCCTGTTCGGTTCGCACCAGAACATGCGAACAGGAAAAAAATTCGTTCGAACACGCGAACACCGTTAAAGTCTATGGGACACGAACATGAATAATCAAAAGTGCTAATTTTAAAGGCTAATATGCAAGTTATTGTCAATAAAAGTGTTTGGGGACCTGGGTCCTGCCCCAGGGGACATGGATCAATGCAAAAAAAAGTTTTAAAAACGGCCGTTTTTTCAGGAGCAGTGATTTTAATAATGCTTAAAGTCAAACAATAAAAGTGTAATATCCCTTTAAATTTCGTACCTGGGGGGTGTCTATAGTATGCCTGTAAAGGGGCGCATGTTTCCCGTGTTTAGAACAGTCTGACAGCAAAATGACATTTTGAAGGAAAAAACTCATTTAAAACTACCGCGGCTATTGCATTGCCGACAATACACATAGAACTTCATTGATAAAAACGGCATGGGAATTCCCCACAGGGCAACCCCGAACCAAAATTAAAAAAAAAAAATGATGTGGGAGTCCCCCTAAATTCCATACAAGGCCCTTCAGGTCTGGTATGGATATTAAGGGGAACCCCAGCCAAAATTTAAAAAAAAAATTGACGTGGGGTTCCCCCTAAATTCCATACCAGACCCTTCAGGTCTGGTATGGATTTTAAGGGGAACCCCGCGCCCAAAAAAAAAAAAAAACGGCGTGGGGTCCCCCTAAAAATCCATACCAGACCCTTATCCGAGCACGCAACCTGGCAGGCCGCAGGAAAAGAGGGGGGGACGAGAGTGCGCCCCCCCCCCTCCTGAACCATACCAGGCCACATGCCCTCAACATTGGGAGGGTGCTTTGGGGTAGCCCCCCAAAGCACCTTGTCCCCATGTTGATGAAGACAAGGGCCTCATCCCCACAACCGTGGCCGGTGGTTGTGGGGGTCTGCGGGCGGGGGGCTTATCGGAATCTGGAAGCCCCCTTTAACAAGGGGACCCCCAGATCCCGGCCCCCCCCCTGTGTGAAATGGTAAGGGGGTACTTACCCCTACCATTTCACTAAAAAACTGTCAAAAATGTTAAAAATGACAAGAGACAGTTTTTGACAATTCCTTTATTTAAATGCTTCTTCTTTCTTCCTTCATCTTCTTCTTCTTCTGGTTCTTCTGGTTCTTCCTCCGGCGTTCTCGTCCAGCATCTCCTCCGCGGCGTCTTCTATCTTCTTCTCCTCGGGCCGCTCCGCACCCATGGCATGAGGGGGGAGGCTCCCGCTCTTCTCTTCATCTTCTTCTTCATCTTCATCTTCTTCTTCTTCTCTTCTTCATCTCTTCTTCCTTCTTCATTTCTTCTGCGGGCCGCTCCGCATCCATGCATGCATGGAGGGAGGCTCCCGCTGTGTGACGGCGTCTCTTCGTCTGACGGTTCTTAAATAACGGGGGGCGGGGCCACCCGGTGACCCCGCCCCCCTCTGACGCACGGGACATGACGGGACTTCCCTGTGGCATTCCCCGTGACGTCACAGGGAAGTCCCGTCAATTCACCGTGCGTCAGAGGGGGGCGGGGTCACCGGATGGCCCCGCCCCCCGTTATTTAAGAACCGTCAGACGAAGAGACGCCATCACACAGCGGGAGCCTCCCTCCATGCATGCATGGATGCGGAGCGGCCCGCACAAGAAATGAAGAAGGAAGAAGAGATGAAGAAGAGAAGAAGAAGAAGAAGAAGAAGAAGAAGAAGAAGATGAAGAAGAAGATGAAGATGAAGAAGAAGATGAAGAGAAGAGCGGGAGCCTCCCCCCTCATGCCATGGGTGCGGAGCGGCCCGAGGAGAAGAAGATAGAAGACGCCGCGGAGGAGATGCTGGACGAGAACGCCGGAGGAAGAACCAGAAGAGCCAGAAGAACCAGAAGAAGAAGAAGATGAAGGAAGAAAGAAGAAGCATTTAAATAAAGGAATTGTCAAAAACTGTCTCTTGTCATTTTTAACATTTTTGACAGTTTTTTAGTGAAATGGTAGGGGTAAGTACCCCCTTACCATTTCACACAGGGGGGGGGCCGGGATCTGGGGGTCCCCTTGTTAAAGGGGGCTTCCAGATTCCGATAAGCCCCCCGCCCGCAGACCCCCACAACCACCGGCCACGGTTGTGGGGATGAGGCCCTTGTCTTCATCAACATGGGGACAAGGTGTTTTGGGGGGCTACCCCAAAGCACCCTCCCAATGTTGAGGGCATGTGGCCTGGTACGGTTCAGGAGGGGGGGGGGCCGCACTCTCGTCCCCCCCTCTTTTCCTGCGGCCTGCCAGGTTGCGTGCTCGGATAAGGGTCTGGTATGGATTTTTAGGGGGACCCCACGCCGTTTTTTTTTTTTTTTTTTGGCGCGGGGTTCCCCTTAAAATCCATACCAGACCTGAAGGGTCTGGTATGGAATTTAGGGGGAACCCCACGTCAATTTTTTTTTTAAATTTTGGCTGGGGTTCCCCTTAATATCCATACCAGACCTGAAGGGCCTTGTATGGAATTTAGGGGGACCCCCACATCATTTTTTTTTTATTATTTTGGTTCGGGGTTGCCCTGTGGGGAATTCCCATGCCGTTTTTATCAATGAACTTCTATGTGTATTGTCGGCAATGCAATAGCCGCGGGTAGTTTTAAATGAGTTTTTTCCTTCCAAATGTCATTTTGCTGTCAGACTGTTCTAAACACAGGAAACATGCGCCCCTTTACAGGCATACTATAGACACCCCCCAGGTACGAAATTTAAAGGGATATTACACTTTTATTGTTTGACTTTAAGCATTAATAAAATCACTGCTCCTGAAAAAACGTCCGTTTTTAAAACTTTTTTTTGCATTGATCCATGTCCCCTGGGGCAGGACCCGGGTCCCCAAACACTTTTTATGACAATAACTTGCATATAAGCCTTTAAAATTAGCACTTTTGATTTCTCCCATAGACTTTTAAAGGGTGTTCCGCGGCATTCGAATTTGCTGCGAACACCCCAAATTGTTCGCTGTTCGGCGAACTTGCGAACAGCCAATGTTCGAGTAGAACATGAGTTCGACTCGAACTCGAAGCTCATCCCTACTCGTCACCAGTGTCGCTAAGCAATCATTTTTCTGATCGCTGTATTAGTGACACAGGTGACGCTAGTTAGGGAGGTAAGTATATAGGTTCGCTGTCAGTGTTTTATAGTGACAGGGACCCCCATATACTACCTGCTAAAGGTTTTAACCCCCTGATTGCCCCCTAGTTAACCCTTTCACCAGCGATCACCATTTAAGTGTTACGGGTGACGCTGGTTAGCTAGTTTGTTTTTTGTAGTTTATTATAGTTTATTATAGTTTTAGGGCACCCGCCGTTTATTACCTTATAAAGGTTTAACCCCCTATTTGCTCGGCGGTGATATAAATTACGTTTTTAGGGTCAGCTAAGGTCTGCGTCCCCCCAGGCAGCATCAGGTTAGTGCCAGTACTGCTAAAACCCACGCACGCAGCATACACCTCCCTTAGTGCTATAGTATCTGAGCGGATCGATATCTGATCCGATCAGATCTATACTCCCCAGCAGTTTAGGGTTCCCATAAACACAGTGTTAGCGGGATCAGCTCAGATACCTGCTAGCACCTGCGTTTTGCCCCTCGGCCCAGCCCTGCCCAGCCCACCCAAGTGCAGTATCGATCAATAACTGACACTTACAAAACACTAAGCACACATAACTGCAGCGTTCGCAGAGTCAGGCCTGATCCCTGCAATCGCTAACAGTTTTTTGGTAGCATTTTGATACAGTCGCTGACAGTCAGGAGCTTTTTTGCCTGTGAGTCTCACTAGTGTACCCCTAAATTTAGAGCCCAAAATGGCAAATCGAAGGTACACTAGTGAAGAGGCCTACACGTTTCTGAGCATGACAGATAGTGAAGAGGAAGTCACTCATCTGTCAAGTTCAGGCTCAGAATAGGATCCTGTAGAGGACAGCAGCTCCATGACAGATACAGTAGCTCTTAAGACAGAGTTGTGGTCCCTGCTAGGGTCAGGCGTACCAGACCCCAATCTTCTTCTGTCCTTGAAGTGCAAGAACCGCAGGGCTCTCGTATGGAGCAGAGAAGTACTAGCGCCGCTATTCCTTCTGGTGAACTGGCAAGCACCAGTGGCCTAGTACACCCTGGTCGTACATCCAGCACTGCAGTATCACGTGGTGACGTGGCGAGTCCCATAAGTGCAGTTCAAGCTGGTGAGGTGGCAAGCACTAGTAGTGTCCCGCTGCCACCAAGAAGACAAAGACAGGCCCGTCGTGCACATAGTGCCCTTCCTGCTACATTCGCCAATCCGAATTGGGAACCCACCACTTCTGCAGCACCCGTACTTCCCCCTTTCACTGGCCAACCCGGAATTCAGGTGGAAACAGTTGACTTTACACCACTGGATTTTTATTCACTGTTTTTCACCGAAGATCTCTATAGGTCTATTGTGGACCAAAGCAATTTATACGCTGGTCAACACATCGCCGCTAATCCCCAGTCCTCCCTTGCCAGAGATTGGAGACCAATTACGGTCTCCGAATTTAAGATCTTTCTGGGCCTTTCCCTCCTCATGGGGTTGAATAAAAAGAGCAAGTTGCGGTCATATTGGTCCACTGACCCAATTTACCATTCGCCCTTGTTCTCTGCTTCCATAGCCAGGGCACGATACGAGCAGATTTTGCGGTTCATGCACTTCAACGACAATGAACTCTGTCGTCCTCGTGGAGACCCTGCATACGATCGGCTCTACAAAATTCGGCCCCTCGTAAACCACTTCAACCAACGTTTTGCAGACTTGTTTACCCCCCATCAAGTTGTCTGCATTGATGAGTCCCTGATTAAATTTTCTGGCCGTTTGTCATTCAAACAGTACCTTCCCAGCAAGCGTGCCAGATACGGGGTCAAGATGTATAAGCTCTGTGACAGGGCCACAGGCTATACATATAGTTTTATGGTTTATGAGGGCAAAGATAGTCACGTAGAGCCGACAAACTGCCCTGACTACATAGGAAGCGCTGGCAAGATAGTGTGGGACTTGGTGTCACCCTTATTCGGAAAGGGGTACCACTTGTACGTGGACAATTATTATACGAGCGTGCCACTTTTTAGTCACTTGTTTGTTTATCAGATTGGAGCATGTGGCACCGTGCGACCTAATCGCCGGTGCTTTCCCCAGTGGCTTGTAGATTCCCGTCTTAGGCTGGGGGAGAGAGCCTGCTTGAAGTATAATAATTTGCTCGCTATGAAGTGGAGGGATAAGAAGAATGTTTTCGTTCTTACCTCCCTTCATGCAGACACGACGACCCAAATTCCTACGGCGACTGGTGTTGTGGATAAACCCCTCTGTGTCCACGAATACAACCTTAATATGGGAGGGGTGGACCTCAACGTCCAGTTGTTGGCGCCGTACCTAGTTGCCCGTAAGGCCAGACGCTGGTACAAAAAAGTGTCTGTTTATTTATTTCAATTGGCTTTGCTGAACGCTTATGTGCTATACAGAGCTTCAGGACGGACTGGATCCTTCCTTAAATTCCAGGAAGAGATCGTCAGAGCCCTTCTGTTTCCAGACGGTGCTCCACCTCACCATCCCCAACCAAATGCAGTAAGCCGGCTGCATGAGAGGCATTTTCTTTATGCCATCCCCAGTACCCCTACCCAACGAGCCCCCCAAAAAAGATGTCGTGTCTGCAGCAAGCGCGGATTTAGGCGTGACACCCGGTCTTATTGTCCCTCCTGTCCTGGCAATCCTGGTCTTTGCATGGGTGAATGCTTTGAACCCTACCATACACTAGTTGAGTATTAGCGTAGGGTTCAGCACTGCACAGACTAGGCACACTAACACAGGGTCTCCCAAGATGCCATTGCATTTTGAGAGACCCAAACCTGGAACCAGTTACAAAAGTTAAAAGTTACTAAAAAAAAGTGTAATAAATAAATAAATAAATAAATAAAAAAAAATAAAAACACAAAAAAAAAAAAAATAAAAAAACCAAAAATAGTTGTTGTTTTATTGTTCTCTCTCTCTCTATTCTCTCTCTATTATTCTGCTCTTTTTTACTCTATTCTATTCTGCAATGTTTTATTGTTATTATGTTTTACCATGTTTGCTTTTCAGATTTTTTATACTTTACTGTTTACTGTGTTTTGTTGGTAACCATTTTATTGTTTTCAGGTACGCAGTTGCAGCGCGGATTTATTTATCTTGACAGCAACAGCGTTTGCTCCCACGATATATAAAGCCGTGACTCCAGCGCTGTTGGAGGTGATTTCACCACCACAGTTACATACTTCAGCATATATGCCGAAGCGTGGGGGCAGCAGTGGGTGGAGGAGAAATTTGCTCCTGCCTTTTGCGGGAGGATGCCCCCATGCTTCGGCATATATATATTTTAGGCACAGGTTGCGTTAAATGTTTTATTTTTTACTATTTTTTTTTTTTTGTATTTGCTTTGCAGGTATGGTAAGTCTTACTGTTATACTGTAATGTTACTTTGTTTTATTGTTAACCATCATTTGCTTAGCAAGTACGCCATTCAGTTGCAGCGCGGATTTATTTATCTTGACAGCAACAGCGTTTGCTCCCACGATATATAAAGCCGTGGCTCCAGCGCTGTCGGGGGTGATTTCACCACCACAGTTACATACTTCAGCATATATGCCGAAGTGTGGGGGCAGCAGTGGGTGGAGGAGCAATTTGCTCCTGCCTTTTGCGGGAGGATGCCCCCATGCTTCGGCATATATATATTTTAGGCACAGGTTGCGTTAAATGTTTTATTTTTTACTATGTTTTTTTTTGTATTTGCTTTGCAGGTATGGTAAGTCTTACTGTTATACTGTAATGTTACTTTGCTTTATTGTTAACCATCATTTGCTTAGCAGGTACGCCATTCAGTTGCAGCGCAGATTTATTTATCTTGACAGCAACAGCGTTTGCTCCCACGATATATAAAGCCGTGACTCCAGCGCTTTCGGAGGTGATTTCACCACCACAGTTACATACTTCAGCATATATGCTGAAGTGTGGGGGCAGCAGTGGGTGGAGGAGCGATTTACTCCTGCCTTTTGCGGGAGGATGCCCCCATGCTTCGGCATATATAAATGGTGCATGTATGCCCATCATTAGAAGTGGGTGTATGAAGGGAGGTATTCTAATGGTGGGCATACCCACCGATCAATATCTTTTTTTCGTTCAGCCCACAGGCTGCATGAAAAAAAAGTTTACAATATATGCCCAACAAGGACCAGCAACGTACTGGTATGTTGCTGGACTTTGAGTGGTTATACCAGAATGATGCCTGCAGGTTTAGGTATCATCTTGGTATCATTCTTTTCAGCCAGCGGTCGGCTTTCATGTAAAAGCAATCCTAGTGGCTAATTAGCCTCTAGACTGCTTTTGCAAGCAGTGGGAGGGAATGCCCCCCCCCACCGTCTTCCATGTTTTTCTCTGGCTCTCCTGTCCCAACAGGGAACCTGAAAATGCAGCCGGTGATTCAGCCAGCTGACCATAGAGCTGATCAGAGACCAGAATGGCTCCAAACATCTCTATGGCCTAAGAAACCGGAAGCTACGAGCATTTCATGACTTAGATTTCGCCGAATGTAAACAGCGCCATTGGGAAAGCATTTTATCACACCGATCTTGGTGCGGTCAGATGCTTTGAGGGCAGAGGAGAGATCTAGGGTCTAATAGAGCCCAATTTTTTTTAAAAAGAGTACCTGTCACTACCTATTGCTATCATAGGGGATATTTACATTCCCTGAGATAACAATAAAATTAATTAAAAAAAAATAAAAATGAAAGGAACAGTTTAAAAATAAGATAAAAAAGCAAAAAAAAAAAATTAAGGAAAAAAAAAAAAGCACCCCTGTCCCCCCCTGCTCTCAGGCAAAAGCGAACGCAAGCGTCGGTCTGGCGTCAAATGTAAACAGCAATTGCACCATGCATGTGAGGTATCACCGCGAAGGTCAGAACGAGGGCAGTAATTTTAGCAGTAGACCTCCTCTGTAAATCTAAAGTGGTAACCTGTAAAGGCTTTTAAAGGCTTTTAAAAAGGTATTTATTTTGTCGCCGCTGCACGTTTGTGCGCAATTTTAAAGCATGTCATGTTTGGTATCCATGTACTCGACCTAAGATCATCTTTTTTATTTCATCAAACATTTGGGCAATACAGTGTGTTTTAGTGCATTAAAATTTAAAAAAGTGTGTTTTTTCCCCCAAAAATGCTTTTGAAAAATCGCTGCGCAAATACTGTGTGAAAAAAAAAATATGAAACACCCACCATTTTAATCTGTAGGGCATTTGCTTTAAAAAAATATATAATGTATGGGGGTTCAAAGTAATTTTCTTGCAAAAAAAAATAATTTTTTCATGTAATCAAAAAGTGTCAGAAAGGGCTTTGTCTTCAAGTGGTTAGAAGAGTGGGTGATGTGTGACATAAGCTTCTAAATGTTGTGCATAAAATGCCAGGACAGTTCAAACCCCCCCCAAATGACCCCATTTTGGAAAGTAGACACCCCAAGCTATTTGCTGAGAGGCATGTCGAGTCTATGGAATATTTTATATTGTGACACAAGTTGCGGGAAAGAAACAAATCTTTTTTTTTTTTTTTTTTTTGCACAAAGTTGTCACTAAATGATATATTGCTCAAACATGCCATGGGAATATGTGAAATTACACCCCAAAATACATTCTGTTGCTTCTCCTAAGTATGGGGATACCACATGTGTGGGACTTTTTGGGAGCCTAGCCGCGCATGGGACCCCGAAAACCAAGCACCGCCTTCAGGCTTTCTAAGGGCGTAAATTTTTGATTTCACTCTTCACTGCCTAGCACAGTTTCGGAGGCCATGGAATGCCCAGATGGCACAACCCCCCCAAATGACCCCATTTTGGAAAATAGACACCCCAAGCTATTTGCTGAGAGGTATAGTGAGTATTTTGCAGACCTCACTTTTTGTCACAAACTTTTGAAAATTGAAAAAATAAAAAAAAAATACATTTTTCTTGTCTTTCTTCATTTTCAAAAACAAATGAGAGCTGCAAAATACTCACCATGCCTCTCAGCAAATAGCTTGGAGTGTCTACTTTCCAAAATGGAGTCATTTGGGGGGGGGGGTTTGTGCCATCTTGGCATTTTATGGCCTTCAAAACTGTGATAGGTAGTGAGGAGTGAAATCACAACTTAACGCCCTTAGAAATCCTGAAGCCGGTGCTTGGTTTTCGGGGCCCCATATGCGGCTAGGCTCTCAAAAAGTCCCACACATGTGGTATCCCCGTACTCAGGAGAAGCAGCAGAATATATTTCGGGGTGTAATTCCACATGTGCCCATGGCATGTTTGAGCAATATATCATTTAGTGACAACTTTGTGCAAAAAAAAAAAAAAATTGTCACTTTCCCGCAACTTGTGTCAAAATATAAAATATTCCATGGACTCAACATGCCTCTCAGCAAATAGCTTGGGGTGTCTACTTTCCAAAATGGGGTCATTTGGGGGGGTTTTGTGCCATCTTGGCATTTTATGGCCTTCAAAACTGTGATAGGTAGTGAGGAGTGAAATCAAAAATGTATGCCCTTAGAAATCCTGAAGGCGGTGCTTGGGTTTCGGGGCCCCGTACGCGGCTAGGCTCCCAAAAAGTCCTAAACATGTGGTATCCCCTTACTCAGGAGAAGCAGCAGAATGTATTTTGGGGTGTAATTCCACATATGCCCATGGCATGTTTGAGCAATATATCATTTAGTGACAACTTTGTGCAAAAAAAAAAAAGTGTTACATTCCCGCAACTTGTGTCAAAATATAAAATATTCCATGGACTCAACATGCCTCTCAGCAAATAGTTTGGGGTGTCTACTTTCCAAAATGGGGTCATTTGGGGGGGGGTTTGTGCCATCTTGGCATTTTATGGCCTTCAAAACTGTGATAGGTAGTGAGGAGTGAAATCACAACATTACGCCCTTAGAAATCCTGAAGGCGGTGCTTGGTTTTCGGGGCCCCGTATGCCCCGAAAAAAGGCTCCCAAAAAGTCCCACACATGTGGTATCCCCATACTCAGGAGAAGCAGCTAAATGTATTTTGGGGTGCAATTACACATATGCCCATGGCCTGTGTGAGAAATATATCATTTAGTGACAACTTTGTGCAAAAAAAAAAAAATGTCACTTTCCCGCAACTTGTGTCAAAAAATAAAGTATTCCATGGACTCAACATGCCTCTCAGCAAATAGCTTGGGGTGTCTACTTTCCAAAATGGGGTCATTTGGGGGGGTTTGTGCTATCTGGGAATTTTATGGCCTTCAAAACTGTGATAGGTAGTGAGGAGTGAAATCAAAAATGTATGCCCTTAGAAATCCTGAAGGCGGTGCTTGGGTTTCGGGGCCCCGTACGCGGCTAGGCTCCCAAAAAGTCCTAAACATGTGGTATCCCCTTACTCAGGAGAAGCAGCAGAATGTATTTTGGGGTGTAATTCCACATATGCCCATGGCATGTTTGAGCAATATATCATTTAGTGACAACTTTGTGCAAAAAAAAAAAAAGTGTTACATTCCCGCAACTTGTGTCAAAATATAAAATATTAGGGGGGTGTGGCTAGCCGGCGCTGAAGATGGCTGCCTAATCTCATAGCTCCACAGCGAGGGAGAACACCAGAACGAATACCGCCTGACAGACCGGAGCGATTCGCCCCAAAATCGCTACACAGCTTCCCGCAGTGCCGACCGACAATGTCCCGCAAACGGATGGGAGAAAGAGGAATCAGAAAACTTACTACGTTCCTGTTTCCCCAGGACAAGGTCAGTGCTATCCAAGATGGCGCCAGAGGCCTGACAGACACCAGTGAGGCTTACACAGATCTCCCTGACGCCATCCACAGTGAAATGGGCACAGATCCTCTGCCTACATCCCCTACCCATGACCCTGGATCTGATCCCCTTACTTCCAGCCCTGCTAAAGCTCGGATGCGGATGGATACACCGCAACCACACTCTCCTCATATCAGCACTGCAGTACAGGCCCAAGCCTTCAACCCCTTTCAGTCTAACCAGGCTCTGCACAACTCCATGGCATCCTTCCCCACCTCAGGCCAGCCAGTAATAGACACAACCCTGAAAGAGATGCTGATGTCCCTGCAAACCTCTCTGATGACAGATTTAGCATCCCTATTCAGTAAAATCTCCACAGAGATGCACTCTATGGACAATAGAATCTCTAATATGGAAAGGGGAATGACAGAATGCTCAGCCACAGTGAATGACATTATAGACGGATGGATGACATTAAAGATGAGCAACACTGGGTCCGAGCCAAGCTGGCCGATTTGGAAGACCGCTCTCGACGTAACAACGTCAAATTGCGAGGGGTTCCTGAGTCCATACCCCCGAATGATCTCCCCAAGTACGCCAAAGACCTCATACACACTATTTTACCCGATGCGGCTCCCAGAGATATCGTCATCGATAGAATTCACAGGATTGCCAAACCGTCTCATCTAGCAGCATCAGTACCAAGAGACGTACTCATGCGAATCCATTTTTTCCACATAAAAGAAAAAATGATGTCAGAAGCCAGAGCCAAAGCTCCCCTGCCCAGACCCTACGAGGCAATACAGATCTTTCCAGATCTTTCAAAGTACACCCTGCAAATGAGGAGGAAGCTCAATCCCATCACAAAAGGCCTCTCCAACCACAAAATCCCATATAAATGGCGATATCCGGCGACCATCCTCATCATGAAAAATGGCACTACTCACGTCGTCAACGACCTAATGAAGGGGCTGCGCCTTCTGCATGAATGGGGCATTGTCTTGGAACCCCCGACGGATGGGATCCCCCCTCTGCCACAACGGAATTCTTCCCACAGGCGCAACAACCAGAACCCCAAGATCCACCATACCCACACGAATACCTGAATAAGTTGGGCTATAATCTCTACAGCTCATTTCTCCCTCGCTGTCTTGAGCAATGCTCCTAATTGTTCTATTTCTCTCCTTTTGAACACTAACTGTTTTCCCCCACCTGCGGCATAGCTTCTCATAAGCTCTCTGTTCTTTACGCCGCCACGCTTCCTATACAGCGAGTTTGCAGTAGAAAGTTAAATCTATTATTAATTCTTGTTCTAACTGTTGGCTCTTCCAGCCTTTTAATTTGTTGCCTCCCTCCAGTTCCCTCCTGCGGCTTCCGATCTAGATCTTCAACACCACGCAAGTGACCATCCATCCAGCAACTTAACCACCGACAACATCGCCAACATCCCGCAAGCTACAAGCAACTAACTGTAAGTGACTCTTCTACACTCAACACACTCCACCCACTATCCTCTGATCATGCCCTGCAACATTGTGTCCCTCAATGCCAAGGGCCTCAACCACCCGGCAAAACGTCATTCTCTATGGCACACTGTGGCAAAATTGAACTGTGACATCCTCTGTGTCCAGGAAACCCACCTGCTCCCCGCGGCAACAACCCTATGCCATAATCGGCAGTACCCCCAAATATACCACGCCACTTATAGCTCCAAGAAAAGAGGAGTTCTCATAGCGATCAAACAGGGGCTGGACTTCCAACTGCTACAACAAACCCCTGACCCCAACGGTAGATATCTCATTTTATCCTTCACCCTCAACAAAGTCAGTTATACATTAATGAATCTCTACGCCCCCAACACCCGCCAGATCAGTTTCCTGAAGAAAGCCCTCACTAAGGCTCGAGCAGTTTGCAAGGGTCATTTGATAATCTGCGGAGACTTCAATTTAGTTCCCGATATCCATATGGACACTACTTCTCCTGCGAAAAGAAGAGAGTCACCCCTGGGGCGGCTCCTCACGTCACATGACATTTTTGACGTGAGGAGATGCCATCATGGGTCCGAAAAAGACTTTACCTATTTTTCACCCCGCCACAATTCCTATTCTAGAATTGATTTGTTCCTCACAGACAAATGGCTACTACAAAACATCAGCGCATCTGTAATCCACACCGTGACGTGGTCAGACCACGCCCCAATCTCTATTTCCATCACCGACATGCCACCCCAGCGGAATACGTTCCTCTGGCGAGCGAATAATTATATCTTACAACACCCCACCTACTCCTTAGACATAGAAAAACATATAAGTGATTATTTTGACTTAAACAAAGGGTCAGTGGGGGATCCCGTGACGGTGTGGAACGCGCACAAAGCGGTTATTAGAGGTATTGTCATGAAACTGAGCTCTGTATGTAAAAAAAGGAGGATGCAGCAAATAGACACCCTTACCTCCCAAATAGCGACTCTTGAATCCCAGCATAAGACTAACCCAGACCCGAACACCCAAGCCCAATTATTGACCCTAAGACGTGACTTCTTCTCCACTCCTATGAACTGATCCAACGTAAGCTTAAAGCTACCACATACTCCACTTCCAATAAAGCAGGTAAAAGACTAGCGCAACGCCTCAAAGGACAAAGGATCAAATCCAAAATTCCGACTTTATCCTACCCGCACTCAACTGACACTCTGACTAACCCCCAGGACATAGCGAACGCCTTCAGCGACTACTATAGTAAGCTCTACAACATCAAACATGACCACACTACTTACCAACCATCCCCTGAAGATATCAACAACTTTCTTCAATAAATTAACCTACCAAAGCTGACTGACTCTCAACTGACCTCCCTCCACGAACCATTTTCAGACAGGGAAATTCTTGATACAATATCCTCCTTGCCAACGGGCAAAGCCCCAGGACCAGATGGTCTCACGGGGGAATACTATAAAAGGTTCTCTAGGCACTTACTTCCCCAACTGACAGAATTCTTCAATATTGCTGCCTCCTCCTCCACATTCCCTGATGAATCGCTAAACGCTCTTATCATTACTATCCCGAAACCAGGCAAAGCTCCTACCTCCCCCCAAAACTTCCGCCCTATCTCCCTATTGAATCTTGACGTAAAAATATATGCCAAAACGATTGCCAGATGCCTTATGGCTGTTATGCCTGATCTCATACACACAGACCAATCAGGATTCATTAGGGGCAGGCAAGCCCCTGATGCCACAAGAAGGATGGTGAACATTATACACCATATTGAATCCAGCGGAACGCCTTCTCTGCTCCTCTCTTTGGACGCAGAGAAGGCGTTCGATAGGATACACTGGTCTTACCTCAGAGCAGTACTAACTAAACTTGGTTTTAAAGACCTCATATACAACGCAATCTTGGCTCTATATACTGTCCCAACTGCGAAGGTATACTCCGCAGATATGCTTTCACAAACATTTCACATCACAAATGGCACTCGCCAGGGATGTCCATTGTCCCCGCTGATTTTCAACATGCTCATAGAACCACTAGCGGAACACGTTTGCTCAAACCCCCTACTCACAGGAGTCACAATAGGGAAAACATCACACAAAATCAGCCTCTTTGCTGATGATGTCATACTAGTACTCACCAATCCAAATTCCTCCCTTCCTGAAGCACAAAAATTGTTAGACTGGTTTGGTCGCGTATCATATTACAAGCTCAACGTAACTAAGTCCCATATTCTAGACCTTAAACTAGACGCTACTTCTCGAAACCTGCTACAAGCACAATTCCCCTTTGCTTGGGCCGACCACAGCATCCCATACTTAGGAATCCACCTTACGAAATCAGTTAAACTCCTATTTGCAGCCAATTTCAAACCTCTCCTCGCCACTTTAAAAATAGAAGCACAGGCCATAACCAAACACAACCTTTCCTGGTCAGGTATACTGGCAGCATTCAAAATGCTACACCTACCCCAAATCCTATACCTGTTCAGAACTTTACCCGTACCCCTACCTAAATACTACTTTAAATCATTGCAAGCCATACTTAACAAAACCATATGGAATGAAACCAAACCTAGATGCGCACATTCGACACTTAGAAATCACAGATTGGCGGGGGGCTCAGGGACAATAGATTTCGAAGACTATCACACGGCAGCGATACTGGACCAGCTCGGTGAGTGGTTCTGCACAAAACCTAAAATACTTTGGAGCTCAATAGAACACTCCCACCTGCTTCGCCCAAACCTACAATCTTGGTTGATGAGCCCACCCTGGGGTCCAAAATTGTCGGCGGCAACACCTCCCACCATGGTAGCGTCAGTCTCAGCATGGAAAAAACTAATACAAAACAGCGGCGACACACCCGATAATCCTCCCACTCCTATCCCTATTGAAACCCTCCATCACCTCTCCCCAGACCTAAATTTAAACCAATGGGCCAAGAACGGTATCCGAACCTTACAACACATTCTACTCATAGACAAACCCAAATCTTTTACCCTCTTGAAACAAGAATATAACTTACCCCAAACAGAACTCTTCACCTACCTCCGAGTCGCCCACTGCCTTAGAAACTCCCACCTTCAGTTGTACACTATACATCCTAAAGCATGGGATTTTCTAACGTCCTCCATCCCCAAACGCAAGGGGATATCCCTACTTTATAATATCCTACACCATAAACAGCAGTTTACCAAGAAACCCCCTCATATCCACTGGGAACATGACTTAGGTCAGACCTACACGGAACACCAATGGCAAAAAGCGATCCAGTCAGTATATAAATCCACAAAATGCGCCACGCTCTGGGAAAACACCCAAAAAATACACCTCAGAATTGCTAAATTCAATCCTTCTATCAGCGATCAATGCTGGCGCGGGTGTTCAATCAGAGGTGATATACTTCACATTTTCTGGACATGCCCAAGATTGCGTAATTACTGGAACAAGATCTTCCAAATACTATCAGACGTTGTACACCAAGATTTACACCCAACACCTGATCTAGCTGTGCTGAACCTCACTATTGAAACAATACCAACACCTTACAGATACATAGTGACCCATATTCTGTTAGCTGCAAGATTATGTATCGCAAGACTATGGAAAACGGATGCTACCCCTTCCGTTGAACATACTCTAGATACGGTGAACCTCCACTACAGCTTTGAGTTGATGATGGCCTCTAGTGCGGGCCTTACACACACTGTGAAATATAACTGGAGGCCATGGGAGATGTGGACTGGAGCCGCATCATTCCTTTCATGACCAATCACTTGACGATCCAGAAACCTTTCTTATTTTCATGATAAGCAACATATCGTTACTGCTTTTTCTTGATAATTCTTCTTTTTTTTTTTCTCTCCCTTCTCTTGAATACTCCTACTGCTTTTACTTATAGACTCTGTTTTACCTATGATCTATCTAAGCCGGAGACTGTCCACGCAGAGTGCCACCCCCCCGGGTGAAAAGTGTTCCCATTAGGGCGCCTGGGGTAGTGCTACTCATGCCATAATTAACCTCCGATATCAGAAGCGGCATTTTGACAGCTCTCTGCTATATGCTATAGCATTAATCAGATAATCTGTTTCATTGTATACATCTAAACGACTGTACTGTACCTAATATACAATGTGCACATTGTATTGTTATATACTCTTTGCAAAAATTAATAAAAAACCAATGATGAAAAAAAAAATATATAAAATATTCCATGGACTCAACATGCCTCTCAGCAAATAGTTTGGGGTGTCTACTTTCCAAAATGGGGTCATTTGGGGGGGTTTTGTGCCATCTTGGCATTTTATGGCCTTCAAAACTGTGATAGGTAGTGAGGAGTGAAATCACAACATTACGCCCTTAGAAATCCTGAAGGCGGTGCTTGGTTTTCGGGGCCCCGTATGCGGCTAGGCTCCCAAAAAGTCCCACACATGTGGTATCCCCATACTCAGGAGAAGCAGCTAAATGTATTTTGGGGTGCAATTCCACATATGCCCATGGCCTGTGTGAGAAATATATCATTTAGTGACAACTTTGTGCAAAAAAAAAAACAATTGTCACTTTCCCGCAACTTGTGTCAAAAAATAAAGTATTCCATGGACTCAACATGCCTCTCAGCAAATAGCTTGGGGTGTCTACTTTCCAAAATGGGGTCATTTGGGGGGGGGGGGGGGTTTGTGCCATCTGGCCATTTTATGGCCTTCAAAACTGTGATAGGTAGTGAGGAGTGAAATCAAAAATGTATGCCCTTAGAAATCCTGAAGGCGGTGATTGGTTTTTGGGGCCCCGTACGCGGCTAGGCTCCCAAAAAGTCCCACACATGTGGTATCCCCATACCCAGGAGAAGCAGCTGAATGTATTTTGGGGTGCAATTCCACATAGGCCCATGGCCTGTGTGAGCAGAATTTATCATTTAGTGACAACTTTTTGTAAATATTTTTTTTTTTTGTCATTATTCAATCACTTGGGACAAAAAAAAAATATTCAATGGGTTCAACATGCCTCTCAGCAATTTCCTTGGGGTGTCTACTTTCCAAAATAGGGTCATTTGAGGGGGTTTTGTACTGCCCTGCCATTTTAGCACCTCAAGAAATGACATAGGCAGTCATAAACTAAAAGCTGTGTAAATTCCAGAAAATGTACCCTAGTTTGTAGACGCTATAACTTTTGCGCAAACCAATAAATATACGCTTATTGACATTTTTTTACCAAAGACATGTGGCCGAATAAATTTTGGCCTAAATGTATGACTAAAATTGAGTTTATTGGATTTTTTTTATAACAAAAAGTAGAAAATATCATTTTTTTTCAAAATTTTCGGTCTTTTTCCGTTTATAGCGCAAAAAATAAAAACCGCAGAGGTGATCAAATACCATCAAAAGAACGCTCTATTTGTGGGAAGAAAAGGACGCAAATTTCGTTTGGGTACTGCATTGCATGACCGTGCAATTAGCAGTTAAAGCGACGCAGTGCCAAATTGGAAAAAGACCTCTGGTCCTTAGGCAGCATAATGGTCCGGGGCTCAAGTGGTTAAAATCACTGCTCCCGAAAAAACTGCCATTTTTAAAACTTTTTTTTGCTTTGACACCGGGTCCCCAACCCTTTTTATGACAATAACTTGCATATTAGCCTTTAAAATTAGCACTTTTGATTTTTCACGTTTGGGTCCTATAGACTTTAACGGTGTTCACACAACTTTTTGTCAGTTTGCATGTTCTGCCGCAAACCGAACAGGGGGTGTTCGGCTCATCCCTAGTAACCAAGCAAGTATGCACTTACCAGCAAGTCTGTAGCAGCTGCTTACCAAGATCCACAAATACACCACTGAAAGCTTCCACATTTCTAGCGAGTTTTGGTGCCAAAATGATGTCCAAACACTGCGCCCTCCCTAATTGCTATCAATCAAAGGCTAACGGTATGTGTGTCCTCGTGCGCCGCATCTTGCAGCCTAATGTTGTCTGAGTCGTTTGTGTATTTGTGCATGAGAGGACGTACACCTCTTAGTGCAAGTAGCTGCCCCTGCATAGCAGGCAGCCAGTCACTAGCCAGTTTGACCGCGTGAGTAACCATCGCTGCCTCGCGCATGCAAGATACATCATCAATCACGCAAGTGTGAACCAAAACTAAAGCCACTGGTGTGTGTGTGAGTGGCGGCATTTCTGAGCCCACACGTCATATTCGGGGCCGGGTATATTACATTAAGGGCCAAGTGGGGCGCAACTACATGGACATAAACAAAAACGGGAACCTCCGCCAACAAGAGACCACTTAACAAGGATCCTCATAACATAAGGGGGCTTCCCATGTTACCAACCATCTCAACACCACCTCCTTGTCCAGGCAGAAAGAAGCAACAATATGCACTCCCACCCCCAGATGTTTTCTATACATGGACGCCTAATATAAAGCACAATTTCTTATAACAAGAATCCGCAGCGCACTCAACACATCACCATCACGGGCAAAACCTTGGGTAATGCATATCCACCCAAGAGGCACAGCACATCAAATTGTGTGCCCCACTGATAATATATGTACTTTCAAAAATGCATATATTAACCATGTAAAAACAACACAACATAAACAATAAAGAACAAAAAACTAGACAATTCACAAAATTATCAAAATTATAGTACACATTTTTGGCATTTAAAAAAAAAAAAGCCCCGATCAGGTGGCAAACAATGTACACCTATCACAAAAAGGGCTTAAAGTTCAAGGCATCATTCAGGCCTGGCGGGTAGGTGACATTTAAATTAAAAATCCACCTTGCCTCTCGCTGCAATCATGTTTAATTAAAATTACCCCCTCTTGGGTCTACTAGAACCTTTTCCAGAACCGTAAAATGGGCCATAGATGTGTCGTGTTTATGTTTAAGGTCTACATGTCTTCCTATTGGAGTATACAAAAGATTCTTTCGGATGTAGTAGATGTGATCATATATCCTTCTCCAAAAATTTCTGATTGTCTTGCCGACATAGAATTCCTGCATCTGCAAAACATAATGTATATGATGCCTTGAGTTTGGCAGTCAACATAATGCTTTACAGTATGCCTGTACCCATTTGGCAAGACAAATGATGGCCCTTCCAAAATCAATTTGCTATAATCACATGCCCCATATTTGTACATGCCTTTCCTAGTGTCAATCCAGGGGGGGTCCCCTGAAAATGGCTTTGAACCAGCCAGTCCTTAAGCGATCTACCCTTCCTGTATGTTAGTTGAGGATACTCTTTGATGTATTTGCTCAATATAGAATCACAGGCTAGGAGGTGCCAATGTTTGCCTATGGCTTCCTCTACTAAGTGGTGATGACTGGAATATGTGGTAACAATTCTTACAGTGTCCAGTTGTTTGCTAGTTCTACTGTCAAATAGCATCTCATGTCTGTCTTTTTGGCATGCTTTATTGTATTCTTTCTTAAAGTGTTTTTTGTGGATATTTTCTGCAGTAATCTGGACCTCAAAAGTTTGGCCTCCATTCATATTTGCTCAACATTGGAGCAATTCTGTTTATTCCGCAAACATTGCTAATATGGAATGCTCCTAATTAAAGGCTGGGAGTTTTCACTGGTCACGTGGGGTATAGTGTTTCCCATGGTGGGTTTCCTAAATAAGGATGTGCCTAGTGTGCCATCCCCATGTCTAAATATGTTAATGTCAAAGAAGAATATTGTCAATGGATCACTTTGCATGGTAAACCTTAAATGAAATGCATTAGCAGCCAATTGAGTCACAAATTCCTGCAGGACTGTCCTACTGGAGTGCTACACCATGAATATATAATCTATATACCTGTACCAGCTTAAAATGCTGGACAGGTATACAGACAAAGAGTCATCGGAAAAAATTCCCGCTCCCACCCCCCAGGTACAGGTTGGCATATCCCCATTGCAACCACCTGTACCTGGAGGTAGTAGGAGCCATCGAACATGAATACATTTTTAGTAAGAATATGAAACAGCAGACACAAAATGAAGACATTGTAGGGTTTAGCTAAAACATCCTTTTTATTCAAGAATTTCTCCACCACAGAAATCCCCAATTTATGGGGGATACTGCAGTATAAAGCCTCAGCATCTAAGGAGACTAATATACTATCTGATGGTATTATAATATCATGCAATTTGTTTAATAGTTTCATTGTATCCTGAATGTATGACGGAAGACCAAGTACATGCTGTCGCAGAAATGTGTCAACTAGACTACTTCCTTTTTCTGTTTTGGCCCCTATTCCCAAAATGATCGGATGGCCAGGTGGGCTTACTATAGTCTTATGTATTTTTGGTAATGCATAAAAAGATGGAATTCTAGCACGTGGGACCTGCAAGGCCTCATAGATAATAATTCTATTGCTATATGCATCTTTTTTTTGCAGGAAGGATGTTGTCAATGTATCACTTTGCATGACAAGTCTTAAATAAAATGCATTAGCTGCCAATCGAGTCATAAATTCCTGCAGGACTGTCTTACTGAACAGCTCTTAAGTGGGCTGCAGGGAGACCAAAACAGATCTCATTGGAGCATGTTCCTAATGAATGGTCTCATGTCGTTCAGATGCATTGGTTTAGATGTCTCAGTGAAAGGCATGGAAGTCAAGGAGCTGCGGGAATCATTCAGGTGGGAAGGAACTAGGATGTTCATTTGCCTTACTTTTTTCATACAGTGGTCAATGTGGACAGATGCTTGTATAAATTCTTCCAGGGTCTGGTGAATCATGGTTTCATCTCTCTGGCAGGTGGCATTCATCTGGCCTCTGGCACAGCTGAAATTAATAAAGGCTGGTTTTGGTTGTAGCAAAGCATTGAGAGTCCTCATAAAAACTTGTCAATGGCACCAAAAGAGGAAGTAACTATATTATTAAGAGGACTGTATTGCTCTAACAACTGATGTGCCCAGGACTGCAGTATATCTTATTACAGTTAGATGATGAAGCCCACCTTGGTAGTCTATAAAGTAGGTACATCGTTTCAGTGCAAAGTATAGCTCACAAACATTTTCAAAAGCCCTCTTTTACTGCAGTCTTCAGCAAAACATTCTGGCGTGGGTACTCAGGGGCTCAGAAGGTGATATCATTAAGGTAGGCCTCTCAGTTGGAGTTTCAAAGGTCAATATGGCAGGCAAATGCACATGAGGGTGGAGTCTGTGGTAGTCACACAGACATAGATGACATAGATTTAAGTAGACCCCTCAGTTGGAAATTCCCAGGGCAATGGGGAGGCACGATCAAAATGAGAGGAAATATACGGGTATCTAGCCAGCAGTACTACAAAGACACATAAGATAAAGGTGTCAGATTACAGGCCGGGTCAATAACCGGTACCTTATCAGGAACAGAGTCATTGTTTGGGACAGACAGGGTAGCAAGGTACAGAATTAGTAGCAGAAACATAGACAGTCAGGAGTTCAGGCCAGAGTCAATAGTAAAAATGTATAAGCAAAAATAGGCCAGGGAGAAATCTAGAAGCGGGTTAGATTTTAACCAAGTTAATAACAGGGGTGAGATTTAGGATCTCTGGTCAAAAAAAAGATATCTGAAGACCATTTAGCTCTAAGTCAGGCATGAGCTCAGCTTTTAAATAGCCTGTCTGGCACCAATGACTATAGTGAGCATGTGAGCCTGCCTGTAAACACACTGAGGGGTATGCATGAGAATGCCAGCAGCCCTGTGCATGCGTAGTGATAGTTTTTTCAAGACAGAATATTCCCCCTCATTTATTTTATTTTTTATTAGTATCTAACATGTTTGAGAGAGAGTAATGCCGTGTACACATGAGCGGAATGTCCGACAGAAAAAGTCAGACGGACCTAGAAAGAGAACATGTTCTAAATATTTCTGACGGAACCAATTCCTATCGGGAAAACTGCTCGTCTGTATGCTGTTCCGACATAACAAAAATAATGCATGCTCTGAAGCAAGTACGAGACAGAAGCTATTGGCTACTGGCTATTGAATTTCCTTTTTCTAGTCCTGTCGTACGTGTTGTACGTCACCGCGTTCTTGACGGTCGGACTTTGGTGTGATCGTGTGTACGCAAGACAGTTTCAGCAGGATTCTGAACTCCGTCGGAAAAACCTTCAGAGTTTATTCTGATGGGAAAACCGGTCGTGTGTACAGGGCATAAGGCTTTAATTAAAGCATATGCTACTAGTGACTATATTGTGAAATAGATGTAAACTCTTAATGAGGGACATTTAGTAAGTTAAATACATGTTTTTTTTTTTTTTTTCAAACTTTGTTGCATCCTAGTGCTGCCTATCTCCCATGGCCTCCTTGCATGGCCTTCTTGCACCCATTTCCTGTCTACATGTACAGTATGTTCCCCAGCAAGACCTGCATGGAATTTTATAGGGCAGGTTTCCTCCTGATTTGCTAAAACTTGAGAGTGCAAAATGTTGCAGCTGTGCATGGTAGCTAGTCAGCTTCTAACTTCAGCTTGTATATTTAAGCTTTGACAAAGAAAATAAACTGGAAGCTGATTAGTTTCTATGCAGAGCTACACCAGATTTTGTACTCTCCAGTTTCAGTACATCAACCTCAGTGTGTGTTGATCACTTGTAGTTTCCACCATATACTCATGTGGCAACACAGGAGCACAGTTGGGAGACAGTCATCCTATGACAGAAAGTGCTTGAGCAAGAAACGTCATGGCAGGAATACCAGTTATTAATTTATTAAAAGATGAAGATTGATTAAAAATATTTTTAAAAATGAAAATAACACGTTAATGAGATTTTAGTGATTAAGCTTATAAGTATTTTAAGTGACAAACTATCCACAACTATAAAGCTTTATAATTTTCAGTCTCAAAGTTTACAGTTTTGAATCTAGGTAATATCTAGGTAAATGAATCCTTAAAAAGCTTTCTACTGAAACAAATTGAATTACTGAAATCATCTTGTCTAAATTTCCATATGATAGAGCACTGTTATATTTTGGTACTCACCTGAGAGTTATGCCCGTACACACGGTCGGATTTTCCGATGGAAAATGTCTGATCGGAGCGTGTTGTCGGAAATTCCGACCGTGTGTGGGCTCCATCGGACATTTTCCATCGGATTTTCCGACACACAAAGTTGGAGAGCAGGAGATAAAATTTTCCGACAACAAAATCCGATTGCGTCAATTCCGACCGTGTGTGGCCTGTTCCGATGCACAAAGTGCCACGCATGCTTCCGATACGGAACAGCTCGGTCTGGTAAACTTAGCGTTCGCAATCGATACAGCACTTTCGTCGCGCTGCAATGTAAAAAATGGTTTAATACAGCGCACTCTCTTCTTCTTTATAATGTGACAAGAATTAAGTAGTTTTGCTGCTCATATTCACACACACTTCTCACAAACTTTATTTTTTGTTTTTTTATTGGGATTCCCTGAATATATTGTTATTTGTCACATCTGACAGAATGTTTTTTTTTTTTTTTGGATTTTAAGCCATTTTTGGTTTTGATATTATGTTTGTATTTTTTCCAAGGCTGATTTTTGTTTAATGTTGTTTTTAGTTGTGTTTTGTGTGTCAAGTTACCACAACACCATTGATATCTTTTATTATTTAATCTCAAGGAGATTGTTTGTTGTTGGTGTCCCTTGTTAATTTCACATTGTATTTTTGAAATGTACCTGAATCCTCACAAACCAACTGTCCTTTTTGAAGTTAAACACACATAGGCAGGTATAATTCAAACAAAAAATCCTTTATTAAGGGCTCAGAACCAAACAAAGAGGGAGGCAACACTGGATCAACAGGAGAAATTAGCGAAGCCTGGGACCCCCACGGCAGACATCAATTCTTGAACATCAAAATTGGTGGCCTGAGGAGTCCATATGTAAGGGAGGGCAGTCTGGTCCAGAATTTGCAGAGATCCGGAAAGCAGCAGATGACATGTGTGTCCCCAGGCTGTGGTACCACAAGAGGCTGCATCTTTTGGCCGACCAGACTGGATCCAGGGTCCTCACTTTCTGGTCTTCCTTCCACGCTTCCTTCCCGGCTGTGGCTGTGCTGTTGGAGATGTGGCAGGAGGAGGAGTAGGACCTGGAGGAGGAGGAGGACTGGGAGGACCTGGAGGAGAAGGAGGAGGACCTGCAGGAGGAGGAGGAGGAGGACCATCTGTGAGTTCACAAAGGTGTGTCTGAGCTGTAATTTGGCCCCTCATACCTTTGTTAAGAGCCTCCAATATGAGCGACTCACACATGACTTGTTGTCCCTCCTCCATCCTCTGCATTTTATAGGCAATGGTGGCAGCAATGACCTCCTCCATGGTGTGTGGTGCTCCCAGGACCTCTGTAGCCCTCCAAAAGAGTCCTCTGGCAGCCTCCTCTAGGGCACTCGTCCTCCTGCCACTTTCTCTTTCCAGGGGGAGTGGAGGGACCTGCAGATCAGGCAGCCGGCTCGGCCCAGCCACCTCCTGGCTGTGACTTCCCTGTGTATGAAAAAGGGACATGGTTTTAGTTTTTGCTTAATCAATCACAATCCTAAATTAGTACTCCCAACTAACATCTAGTTAACATCATTGATTGGACAAGCAGAAATATTTAGAGGAATGCTATACCTGGCTCAATCTGGGCTCCTCTACATGTTGCCTGGAAGGCCCAGGTTGGGCGTCAGAAGCCTCAGCCGGGGGGGAAGGAAGCGTGGAAGGAAGACTGGAGAGTGCTGGCCTGGGTTCAGTCTGGCCTGCCAGAAAATGCAGCCTGTTGTAGTACCACATCCTGGGGACATAGATGTCATCTGCTGCTCCGGATCTCCTTGAATCCAGGACTTACATATGTACTCCTCAGGCCACCAATTAAGATCTTCAAATAGGTGATGTCTGCCGTTGGGATCACCTGCTTCACAATTTCACACAATTGCTCCAGTGCTGCTTTCCTTTTTGTTTGGTTCTTGTAATGTGGGTGGTTAATCTCCCACAGACATGGCAGCTCCCTTAACATATCAATGAATAGTGACATGAAGTCATTATCTTTAACTAAGATATCCATGTTCACTGCAAGACACAACACAAGACAAAGCCTAATGTCAGACAAAACTCTCCTAATCTTGTTACAATATAGGTCTCAATCTAGAGGCAGTATAGGCACAATTTTGTCTCTTAGCTTCGTTCTTACGATCGGCGCGTCCAATGCTCCTTCCTCCGCTCACAGATCGTACGTAATACGCACGTGTGTTACGCTTTATATACACTGCGCATGCGTGTAACTTCGCCCACTCCTGCCGTTCTTTCTAGTCTATTCCTCGCCCCTTTTCGTTCGGCGCAGTGGGTGAAGAGCACATGGCGGAGTCACAGCAGGTGCGTGCTAATTATAGCAACGAGGAGGAGGCGGAGGAAAGCCCAGAGACAGAAACATCCCGATCCAGAAGGAGAATATTTAAGGCCACAAATATGTCCTTTGGGGAGATGTTGGAGATGGTGGACATCCTGAAGAGAGCCGATTATGATGGAAAGTATGGACCTTACCCCAACCCCAATATCAGAAAGGCCAAGATCATGGCGAAAGCGGTCAAAAGTCTGCACAGGAATTTTGGGGTACGACGATGGAAAGATCAGCTCAGGAAGCGGTGGTCGGACCTCAAATTACGAGAGCCAGAGCAGTACAGAAAGATCCGAAGAGTGCTGAAAAAAAGTAAATAGTTGTGGTGTGTTCCTATTCTTTTTGTCTTTCTTACGTTCGTGCTGCTCCATATGCTTTTCTTAATTGTACAGTTTCAAATGTCAATTTTAATGTTCATGGGCCTATTATTCGTTCGTATCCAACATTTTTTTTTGGGCCTCTAAAACACCATTGTTTAGGCCATATGCATTTTCCTACATTTTAAAGGCCTACTTGGATGCAAAATATTTGGTTGTGTAGATGGGTTTGTTACTAGAATGAAATGCAAACTAGATTCTGTGTAAGGAGAGGACACTGAGCAGCTGTTTTCACATCTGGACACTGGAGCACTAGTGTGGGACACAAGAACACCATTTTTATTAGGGGGGCCACACAGGTGCTCCAGTGTATACTATAGGGGGGGGGCTACATCTGTGAAGCTTGTACTAAACAGGTAAAGTATTGCAGCTTGACAAAGGCCAATAAAAAAACTACATCTTGGAACTCTGCTAAAATTGACAATTGTACCCCACTTCCAAGCAATGTTTCCTATTTATAGTTCTGCCATCAAATATCTGTGTGCTAATTCTAGCATTTTTGTTTTACATAGGGGAGAAAAGACTCTGAGGACACCCCTCATCCGAGGAGACCAGAGACCCCCCACCTATGGAAGAAGGTGAAATACTCCAAACACAAGCGGAGCAGGAGGAGGTGGAAGACGTGGTAGAAATTGGCACCACAACAGGTGAGTGTCTGCGACCACAGGCTCAGGTAAGAGATGGATGTCCGCAGATTTTTGATACCTGTTTTTGTTTGGTTTCTCTCTTTTTAGGTGATCGTGATGTTAGGGATCGAGATCCTTTCACATCTGAAAGTGCCCAGATCCTGATCGGGGAGATCATGGGGTGTAATTTAGAATTGGAAAACATCCAGAAAAAAATAAATGATGTGATAAAAAAAAAAAAATAACATCATTGATGTTTTGGGGCGAATTTAAAACCCCACAAAATCACTTTTTTTTGTGTGGTACAATGTTTATAATCTTTTAGCAATGTTTCGAAAAGCCTAATTTGGAGGATTCACACAGTGTGCCAACATGTGCTATCTGCCATCACGGGAGATCAATGGATGCGTTTTGGGGGTGCCACACCTTCCTCAATAATAAAGTAGCGTTGAGGAAGGGGTTGCTCCCACAAAACACGTCCCTTGATCCCCCGTGATGGCAGCTAGCACATGTTGACATTTATAAATTGGTGTGCATCTTCCAAATTTGGCTTTTCAAGGGGTGATTTGACCGCATCTGAACGCAATATCAAACACAGTTCCTAAATACTCATGTCTGATATTGCCTTCAAGTTTTACCATATGTGAACTTTGTAAGTTCAAATTTTTTCTCTTTCTTGTTGGTTTTACACAGGCCTGTTTTATCGTAAATGGACATTTCTATTTTTGATAATGCCACCCCAAAAATGGGTAGACAACAAACATGTTGGTTTGTTTGAAAAACCTTTGGTAAATGCACATGTGATTGTGCAGGTATAAAAAAGTTTGTTAATCAAGAATGTGTGGATTATTGTCTCAACGCTACAACACTTATGGGGTGATGTCATTGCTGTTTTCAGAGAAAATGGGGGTTATTTCCTTAGGGCAAATCCTCTTTGCACTACAAGAGCATTTTCATTGCAGTTTCAAGAGCACTTGTAGTATAAAAAGTGTATACGCCTTTAGTAAATAACAGCCAACAGTGCTTTGTATAAGGTTACACAATCATGCCATTTTCACGACTCCACACATTGCTGTCAGGGTCAGCTAAAACAAACACAAGCAGTAAATGTCCACAAAGAATTTTTTTTTTTTTATTGGAAAAAGGCTTCACAAATTTGAAGGCATATTGATGGCCCCCCTACCCGCAAAGAACTCCAGGTATCGTAACCGGACATCACGGGCACTCAGGGAGGGCAAGCCAGGACGGCCGCTTTCAAGCGCCGTCAGTGTTTCAGGTATCACTCTGGCCTCAGGCCCAACTGAGCCAGCATAGTTGGCCGAATGTTTCCTTAAAAAGTTGTGGAGAATACAGCTCGCCAGTATAATATGGTTCAGTTTATGCTCCACCATATGGATAGGTGTCAGAAATAGGCGGAACCGGCTGGCCAGGATTCCAAATGTGTTCTCCACCACTCTTCGGGCTCTGGCCAGCCGGTAATTAAAAACCCTCTGTTCCGGCGTGAGGGTCCTCATCGGGAATGGTCGCATCAGGTGGTCCCCCAGCGCAAACGCTTCATCAGCAACGAACACGAATGGGAGTCCTTCCACATTGTCCTCTGGAGCTGGCAAGTCCAAGCTGCCATTCTGGAGATGCCTGTAGAACTCCGCCTGGGCGATGACTCCACCATCGGACATCCGGCCATTCTTCCCCACGTCCACATACAAGAAGTCGTAATTAGCCGACACCACCGCCAACATCACAATACTATTGAACCCCTTATAGTTGAAATAGTACGACCCCGAGTTGGGTGGTGGGATGATGTGGACATGTTTCCCATCAATTGCCCCTCCGCAGTTAGGAAAGTCCCACCGCTGGGCAAAGTGGGAGGCCACAGTCTGCCATTCCTGTGGCGTGG
Source organism: Lithobates septentrionalis (assembly GCA_037952835.1). NCBI lineage: Eukaryota > Metazoa > Chordata > Amphibia > Anura > Ranidae > Lithobates > Lithobates septentrionalis. The sequence continues at coordinate 27,330,540 of JBBDGP010000229.1, read as the reverse complement.
AAGGAAACCGTTGAGGAAAACAAAAATAAATTAATATTTTTGCACAGAAACATGGCAAGCAGATTAGGCACAAACATTCTGGGGCAACCTCCAGATAGCATTTATTAAGGGGAATTTAACAACACCAAAGTATAGGGTACACCTATCATATCCCCCCCCCCTCTCATGGGCCATTTCGAACATTATGGGGGGTGTGGAAATCTTGGACAGGTAACCCTCTTCACTTCATTGAGAGATAAATGCCTAAATACAGCGTATTACTTGGAACAGCCCCTCAGTTACACTATTGGCAGCCCACTGGACAGGTAAGAAGTGTCCGAATACAAAGATATAAATACACATTGTACACATTTGAGGACATTTGAACATTCTGCTATTACCTGACTCAAGATAATAATAGTATCTTAAAAATTCAAACAATACCATTTGAAAGTATACAGGCAGACCCTTGCACTACATGCTTTGGGGAATTCATCCATAAATCAGAGCAAAAAAGAGATGGGTATAGTGTGTATGGGTTTGGCAAAGTCAGCAGATAGATGATTGAGGATAGATAGAGAATTGGGATCAGCTGACTTAGCAGTTGGGGGAAGGAGGGTTACTAAAAATGATTTGGGGACACCACAAAAAATAAGCCTCTGCCACTCTGCCAGAATTTAAAGCTAAAATAACATTTCTAAACATTTTAGGGGGTGTTTGGGGTAAAGCACTACTATGGAGCTGATAAAATACATTGTTAAGTGACTACATGCGGTGAATATAGGGCCCGTAGAGCATGCTGGGGAGGTTAGTGAAGGACAATCTGTATGAAGGACCTAAAAAATTAATTACATAAAAATCCAGCATGCATGAGGACAAAGGGGACATTCATAGCATATTCCAATCATGGTAATTAGGGAATGAGGAAAGAAATACAATATATTAGCAAACATTAAATACAATAAAATGTGATATTAAAGGATAAAAATCTTACCTTCATATACTCCTTCTGCAGGACCTGTATGATGGCAGAACAGGTCTCTGGGATGATGATACCCAGAGCCTGGGGGGAGATGCCTGTCAAGAACTTCAAGTCTTGCAGACTTCTCCCTGTCGCCAAATACCGCAGGGTAGCGACCAACCTCTGCTCCGGAGGGATGGCTTGCCTCATGCAGGTATCCTGCCTGCTAATATAAGGGGTCAGCGAAGCCAACAGACGGTGAAACACGGGGTCCGTCATCCTGAGAAAGTTCCTGAAATCATCAGGATTATTCTCACGGATCTCACGGAGCAAAGGCATATGAGAGAACTGGTCACGCTAAAGCAACCAATTCTTGGTCCATGAACTCCTCCCCACCCTGTTCATGGACTGGACTTGTGTCAAGGTCAGGACCCCAACACAAAGCCCCCGCACAGCACGAACTCTACGAGGAGTACGCATACGCAACATGGCTAGAAAACGGTTGGCTGCTCAGAACAAAGTAACAGAACGCACTGAAGAACAGCAAGGCCTGTGAAGAGCGACCTGAAAAACAGTAACGAACGAACAATACAATGACTAAGTCACGCGGAACTTGCTTGCACGCACTGAAGAGCAGATACAAATCCACAAGCACAAACTGAACGGCAGAAAACGATCTGAAAACCACGAGTCTGAAAAAGCGTGAATCATCTCTCACCAAACTTTTACTAACACGAGATTAGCAAAAGGAGCCCAAAGGGTGCCGCGCTTGGTTCTGAACTGGCCTTTTCTAGTCTTGTCGTACGTGCTTGACGTCACCGCATTCTTGGCGATCGGAAATTCCGACAACTTTGTGCGACCGTGTGTACGCAAAACAAGTTTGAGCCAACATCCGTCGGAAAAAAGCCTAGGATTTTGTTGTCGGAATGTCCGAGCAATGTCCGACCGTGTGTACGGGGCATTAATCTTTTTGTTGTTGATAGTTATTTTCAAGCGAACATCTGTTGTCTTTCTTTCTTTCTCTCTTTCTCCCTCTCTCTCTATACTGTATATATATATATATATATATATATATATATATATATATATATATATATATATATATATATATATATATATATTATTCATAATTCTAAATGTTGAAGAACTATGATTGTTCAAAATCAAACTGTTACAACATTGTCACCCTATCTTAAGTAGCAAAGTCCATATCCACAATAGGATATACTGTATGCTGCTGTTGATAGCCTACTAGCAGAGCTATCAGATAACTTGAGTCACTCACCAGTATACAATCTGATGTCCTGAAAAAAGAAAAAACAAATGTATGAGAATTGTTACTAATAACCTCAGCTTGTTATTCCACCATACTTCACTTAATTCATGCAAAAATTCTCCCCCCCCCCTCTCCTGTGTGTGGGTACACCGTCTATAACTAAAAATTGAAGATAAAACTATGATTGTTCAAATTCTGCAAAATGCCTAGATATTGGGCAGTGGGGTGCAAATGCCTAGATGTTGTGGTGCAGAGATAATTTGGAATGGGTGCTGCTAGAGTAAAACCTGTTTTTTTTCTAGCACTCATTACACCAATTTGATTGTGCAGACAGTATACCTCACTATTATATATACATTAAATAAGCTAGACTGAGCAAAGACATATCAGTTCATGTGTTTTTCCATGCCCTAGAGTAGATAACTACACCTTATCCAGAATTCAGAAACGCACACACACACTTATTGTTTATCATTATTATTATACAGGATTTATATAGTGCCAACAGTTTGTGCAGCACTTTACAACATGAGGGCAGACAGTACCGTGACAATACAGGAGGAATCAGAGGGCCCTGCTCATTAGAGCTTACAATCTAGAAGGGAGGGTCAAGAGATACAAAAGGTAATAACTGTGGAGGATGATCTGATGGAAAAAATAAAAGTACAGTTGTTAGGTAGGGGAAGAATAGGCTTCTCTGAAGAGAAGGGTTTTCAGGGATCATCTAAACTCAAACAGAGTGGGAGATAGTCAGATAGATTGAGGTAGGGAGTTCCAGAGGATGGGAGAACCTCAGGAAAAGTCCTGGAGGCGAGCATGATAGGAGCTGACAAGGGAACTCTAGAGAAGGACCTCCTATGAGAGAATGATTTGGTTGGTATTTTGAGACTAGGTTAGTGATATAGCTGGGGGCCACGGTGTGGATGGCTTTTTAGGTTGTTGTTAGTATTTTGAATTTAATTTGTTGAGTGAATGGAAGCCAGTGGAGGGATTGACAGAGAGGAGAACAGGCATTGAATGGTTGGCAAGGTGGATGAGTCTGATGAACTGTAGGGGGGATAGCCTATGTATAGGTAGTCCAGTGAGAAGGGAGTTGCAGTAGTCAAGGCAAGAGATGACCAGGGAGTGAACTAGGAGCTTTGTGGCATCATTGGTTAGGAAGGGGCATATTCTGGAGATGTTGCGGAGGTTGAGGCAGTGAGATTTGGACATTGATAAAAATTAGATCTGTGGTACAGTGCTCCCCACTAGTACTGCATAGTAAAACACTGATAATGTATAATAGAAACAGAAAAGGACCCTCTGGTGGGACTTTAAAGGGCAATGACTCCAAAGAATGTGTATGCAAAAATATGTATGTAAAATATATAAGTATAATAATACAAGATCTAAAAATATAGACACTAACTAATTTAACTAATGTAACATATTGTTCATAATGAGATCAGAAACCACTAATTTACATCACTCTTGTACATTTGGACAGAGTGATACTCAACGCGTTTCAAGGTCATGTGTTATTCCCCTTCATCAGGAGAAAGTGGTATGAATATCTACGATATCTACAATTTATAAGGCAAAAAAGAAAAACAAAAAGTAAAGGATAAATGCATACAGATAATTATACAGGAGTTGATATACAGACAGGCAATCAATACATTAAATACAGTGTCTACTGACCATGTAGAAGCAGGTGTCTTGGTATGTCACATCAAGAATTTAAAAAAAAAGCAAGGAAGAATGGCTGTACTGGCCCTACCAACGCCAAAGGAGAAAGGAGACGGGCAAGACTACCCTGAATGATGGCCAAAAGGGGGGGCAAAGGAAGGGGAAACCCGACCCAGACCAAGCAGTCCACACCAAAAATGACGATGACAAGAATCTAACAATAAACATGAGAATGAGTTAATGAACGGTATATATGAACATGTGAGTAACATGCACATACATACACAAACATATGTGAACCCCATAGCCACTCCAAAGAGTGTGCCTGAACCCACCTCAGTTAATAGGAGCACAGCATAAAAGCTGGGATAGTTCCAAATTGGAGGATCCAGGAACCAAAAAGTAAGACACGTACTATGGGTATATCTAATCTATAAGTAAAAAACAATGGAATATTGGTATATAGAAGTCAGTATACATATATTTGTGCATTTTTGCTACAGTGCTACAGTTTAAAGCCGAGGGACTAAAATCAATAAAAAAGTATATATCTGTTTACTTAGAGATTGGTGTTACGGGAAAACGATGTCCACTGAAAACGGGTCTGAGGGATCACCTTTATTGTACATATCTATATCTTTAATAGTGAAGTATACCTAAAAAGAAGTGACAGACAATCAATGATTGTCATAATCAGGTGTTCACTGCATATAAGGTCTATGCATACATACATGCACAAAAGACCTATCAGTGTGCCTGTATACATCCAGTGAATATATAAAGGGCATCCGAAGCAAAAAAAAATATCATAATAAGGCATATGCAAAAAAGTAATGCCAAGCCACAATCAAATAAACAGAAATACAGCCTCTCTTCAAACCAAGCATAAAGCAATATAGATGGAGCTTACCAAGTGGATGATCTTTCATATGGACATCCCAGATTTGGGAGAGTTTCTTTTTACCAGGGAGCCAACAAGAGTGTATGTTACATCTGCTGGAATTTATATGCTTTGAGTGAGGGAAGTGGGGGGCAAAAGGGGGGAGGCACCCACAGCCGAGGGGTGGGGCATCCACATTGGTGTGGATGTGGTCAGTGGGGGAGAGAGCGTCCACAAAGTGCCTCCCCTCCGGGCAAGTGGTGCACGAAACCACCGCAAGAGCGCAGGCAAGCAGCCATGGTGGGCATGGTGTAAGGCGCCAGAAACACGAGTCGCTCAGACACCGCCCAATGGAGGTGAAAGCCACACCCCACGCCAGAGCAACAGAGCCCCACGTCAACTGCCCACCAGTGCAGGTGGTGCCATGAAGACCGGAAAGCTATCCGGTCGCATGGCAACTGGTAAACAAAGGCTGGCTTGATGACGTAGTCACCCGACGGTCTTTGTGCGCTGGATGGCAGTCACAGGGAGGGCATGGTACCCAGCCCCATCTAGTGGGCAAGGAGGAGAAGGCAAGCACAGCCATACACTGCAAAAAGGGAGCAAAGAAGAAGGACAAAATAACATAAATGCTAGTATAAAAGTGGTAATACAGGGAAATACATAATTAGCATTCCAATTACAGTTGACAAGGAAGACAAGGAATGGAAACATTTAGTACAATGTGACCCCAAATATAAAATATGTACAAACATAATTATAAAGGGATCATAGTCACCAACATTAGCAAATAATCACCTATCCAGTTGTTAACGATAGCAATAATGTAAGAGATACCTAAAAGAAATAGAGAGAGAGAGCAGTGGAGGAAATTCATTAATTACAGCTTTATTTCTGAGACCCCTGACTTAAATCCTTCTAGAAAGGGTCTGAAAGATAGAGACTCATTCAATCCTGGGGGAGACGTGGCGTTTAAATGGAATATCCACTTCTGCTCATGTTGGAGTAGAATCTTGTTCCAATCACCACCACGTGTCCCTGGATGAATCAGATCTAGAATTAGAAAAGATATTTTAAGAAAAAAGCTCCCATGCACTGCAGTAACATGTTTCTCCAAGGGGAAATCAAGATCACAAGCTTTCATGGCATGAATGTGTCTGTAGGCCCATTGCCAAAACTCCATTTTAGTCTTGCCCACATAGAAAACAAGAGCACTCACAGAGAAGTAAATACACTATGCCTTCTGTTTTACAGTTGGCGTGGTGTTTTGGTTGATATTTTTCTCCATTTGGTAAAGTGGTAGGATAGTTTATATGCCTAAACCTGCAATAGTTACAACCCCCACACCTAAAGGTGCCCCATCTCTTACAAGGGTCCCTGCCTGAAATACCTTTGAATTCGCTAGAGAAAAGACTGTCCTTGATTGATCTAGCTTTTCGAAAAGTAAATGTCGGAGTCTCAGGGACAAAGGCACCGGCAATTGGATCCATAGTGAGCATGTGTCAATACTTTTTCACGATCCTCCTAATTTCTTTATGCTGGTTATAAAACCTTGTAATGATCCGAATAGGGACACTTGTCTTTGATTTATTGGTTTTATTGTATAAGAGATTGTGATTTGTGTTGGCACATGCTAGCTTAAAGAATTTTTTCAGGCAAGTATGTGAGTAACCTCGTGCTAGCAGTCTTGTTTTTCATGTGTCTGCTTCCCTTTTAAAGACGATATCTTCTGTACAGTTAAATCTAATCCTCAGATACTGACTATAAGGTATCGAGGTGACCAAGGGTCAAGGATGGAAGCTGTTAGCATGTAGGATACAGTTACCTGCCGTAGGTTTTCAAAAAAGGCTGCTGGTTAGCAGACCACCACTGCCCTTATGGATCTGAACATCCAGAAAGGTAATGGAGTCTGTATAATGATTCATGGTAAAGTGCAGATTGAAAGTGTTGTCGTTAATGGACTGAAAAAAGAAATTAAGTAGTTTGATGGAACCATTCCAAACCATAAAAATATTGTCGATATATCTATATCAGAGTACCACACACTTTATGAAAGGAGAGAGGCTCTCTGATATACCAATCATATGTTCCCACTCCCCCAGGCACAGATTGGCATAGGATGGGGCACAGCAAGTCACCTGCACCTAGAGGTAGTGAAGGGTGTGGGAACCATTGAAGGAAAAATAATTATGTTGTAATATAAAATACAGTGCATCAATGACAAATTGGTTCAGTGTGTGATCATCTTGACTTGTCTGAGAAATAGTATATTTTATAAAGGCCAGGCCCTGGTCATGGGGGATTGAACTATAGAGTGCCTCAACCAGGGGCGTTGCTAGGTCTGTAAAAGATCTGGGGCTAGAGCCCAAAACAGCGGTCACCAACCTTTTTGCAGGCCGGGCGGGGGGACGCGCTTCAATCATCACGGCACCATGGTTGTTATGGTGTCAGGGTGATTGAAGTGCATTATTTCTCTTGTTACATTGTAATATTAAATGACTCACAGCTGGGCGGTGGGTAGAGGCAGAGCCATGGCGGCAGCCACCGCTGACACCGGCAATGATAAGGTTACAATTTGGAGATCATGGCAGGCCCTCTGCTAACAAAACTACAGTTAAAGTTAGTTCTCAGCCAGCAAAAAACTTTCACAAAAACGAAAAAGGAGAAAACTATTTAAATAAATAAAAAATATTTAAAAAATACTTTATTTATTATAAAAAAACAAAAAAAATAAAACATATACATAAATCAATTAAATTGAATTGAATTGATGGCAATTAATTAGATAAATAAATAATTAAATAAATAAAATTAAATCAGATTGAATTAAATTAAATTAAATCAATTTAAATTGAAAGTCCATGAATAACACCACTGAAATGTTACAGTCCACAAATTCATGTGTAAAAAAGGAATTTGTCACTGCAAGCAGTCAACCCAGTGTGTTCCAGAGAGTCCACATCATATACTGAGCTTTTACAGGAACTGCAAGCAGAAAGAGTAAGGTAGCCAAAGTTCAAATAAGCAAAAAAAAAAAATTAAAAAAAAAAAAAAAAAGAACAAGAAGAGAATTCACTTTATTAAAAACAATGATAGATAGTCCGATATCATATTTAGGTTGCTCTTATGTGTGTGCAGAACTTAGGATCCCCAGGTGGATGGCTCAGCAGGTCTCCTGGCCACTGAGACAGAGAGCCACTCTGCACACACCAGGGATGTCAGGGGAATATGAGTGTGTGTGAGACACCTGTTTTTGTTTAATAAATTTTTATTAAAGAAAAATAGATAAAAGATATACATATATCACAAAATAGATACAGTCTTAAAGAGAAAACAACATAAGTTTCAAAGCACACAAATCTACAACGTCTGTCTGAAAATTTATAAGTACCTTTGGAAATACAAAAGGGAAAATATGAGCGAATAAATAAACAGAGGCTTCTATCTATTTGTGCATATGAAACAGAACATAGGTGAAGAGAAATCGTTACTTTAATTTGAAGATAAAGAAGAAAGATAGAATAGAAAAGGGGAGACAAGTGAGAATAGATGATAGGAAAGAAAATAAATAAAGGAAAAGGGATAGAAGAGAGGGTATGGGGTAAATTGGGGAGGGTAGGGGGATGGGGGGGAATTGTTGGCATGCATGTCAATATGTTGAGAAATAGTGAAATATTGAAATGTATACAGCCAATCTAAAATTGATAAACTTAAGGGGGTTGCATTATAATATCCTTATAGGAGGAAGTGGATTGGAGTTTTACCCAGGGTGCCCAAGTTAACGAGTGCTTCTTGGAAGTACCTTTAATGTTGTGGATAATATTTTCCATGAGATGAACTTCATCTACCTTTTGAAGCCAGACTTTTATAGATGGGGTTGTTGATTGGCCCCATAGAGTAGGAATTAAAGCTTTGGGGGTGTTCCATAGGTGAGGAATGAGTGAGCGTTTATATGAGCCTATGGGGGCTTTTGTGGCATGGAAAAGAACAGTCCATGGATCATTGGGTAAATTGACCTCCGAAATCTGTAGAATCAGATTACAAATGGTATCCCAAAAGGGTCGAATGAGTGGGCAAAACCACCAGACATGTGCATGAGTGGCTTTGTTCCCACAGTTCCTCCAACATAACGGGGAGCTGGAGGGGAACATTTGGTGTAGTCTAGCTGGGGTGTAGTGCCACCTGGTAAGTAATTTATAGTTGACCTCTGCCATTTTTGGGGCAATGGAAGAAGTGTGGGCTAATTGTAGGACCTTATCCTTTCTTTTGTCTGTGAGAGGGGAGTCTAGATCAATTTCCCACTTAGCTAGGAAAGGTGTTGAGGCAGAAGTTTGAAGAGCAATAAGAGCTTTATAGAATAGAGATATGCCATGTAAAGGGGGTCCTTTGGGTAAAATATCTCTTCTATGCTATTTAATCCTTGTAAACCTCTAAGCGGATGGGGAAGGGAACTTAAGAAGCGTTGTAGTTGGTGGAATCTCCATTTATCCATAAACGTGGGGGCTTAGGGTCAAGAATCATATTTAATGGTTTAAGTGTGTTGCCACTGAGAACATGGTGTAGTAGGATAGGCTCTGCTGAACCCCATGATTTAAAACCTGGGTCTAGTAGACCTGGTAAAAAATATTTGTGGTTGAGGAGAGGCATCGAAGGAGAATCATAACCCCATGAAAATTTCTTATGTAAGGCATCCCATATATCCAATGAAGATATTGTGAGTGCTGAGGTAGTTTGTGCAAGATTCCTGCAAGAGCGGGGTATCCATGGGACTACTTAAAGATCCACATTACTCAAAAAGTACTCCAGTTGAACCCACAATTTCGAGTTAAAAGCATATTTCCAATCAGCCAACCTGGATAAGACAACCGCCTGATAGTAAGCCTTAAAATTTTTGAAGTGCCAGTCCCCCAGAAGATTTGGGGTGAAACAGTAGCTCTCTGGAAATCCTGGGATGGCTGTTCTTCCAAATAAAACTGGAGATCAAGGTTTGCAAAATGGGGAAGAAACCTACAGGCACACCCAGTGGGAGCATTTGAAAAATAAAGAGGATGAGTGCGCATGCGCGAGAGCTCCAACATGGCTGCTTGAGCCAAGAGCTCCGCTCCACCCCGGACCGCCGAGCCGCACACCAGCCGCCTCAGACCAATAGCGGGCGAAACAACACCACACCCGAGTAGGGGAACGTCCCGGGAACCGGAGGAGATGTCTGGGCCCCCGGCGAGACGCGATCTCGGCCCCCAATTTGCCTCAGCTAGCGCGGACAGGAGTCCCAAGATGGCCGCCACCACGGACGGACCGCTGCAACAGGCAGGCATCCACTACAGGACACAGGAGCACAGGCCAGTACTTTCTCCCCCGACCCTGACCTATGCTCAGGCAGCACAGGGACCCCCCCAAACGCCCCATTTACACCTACAAGGCCACACGAAGCCCCAGGCCACAGCAAAGGCCTCCACTGAGATACTGAGCCTCACACAACAGGAGCTGTGCTCACAGGCCCTCCCTGCACAGGCCCATCTTCCACCTCCAGTCATCCAGCAATCAGGCTTCTCAGTAACTGACCTCACAGCAATGCAGGAAGACATGTTTGCTAAATTCTCATCCCTGTTAGAGAAAGGACTGGCTAATACGGCAAAACAGATTACCAGCACTATTAAAGCGGACCTGTCCAATTTGGGCGCCAGAATTGAAGCCATTGAGGATAAGGTGGAATGCACAACCGCTAGAACCAACCAAAACGCAGTACACCTCATGACCATTCAAGAACAATTAGATGTTGCCCTTTCTAGGATGGACGAGCTCGAAAATCGGTCTAGGAGGTATAACTTTCGGATCAGAGGCCTCCCCGAAACTTTTTCGGACATCCCCTCCACAGTTCAGGACATTATTGCAGCCCTTATTCCTAACATATCCCCCCAACGTCTGGAACTAGACAGAGCACACAGGTCTCTCGGTCCCCCTAGACAAGATGGATCCCCAAGGGACATAATTGTCAAGCCGCACTTCTTTGCGGTAAAGGAAGAGGTCATGCGGCAATCTCGTCAAAACCCTAAGCTACAACACCAGGGTCACCAGATCCAGATTTTTGCTGACCTCGCTCCTACGACTATTCAAAGACGGAGGACGCTAAAACCCCTCCTCATGGTCCTCTCTCAACGGGATATCAAATACCGCTGGACCTTCCCCTTTGCTGTAAAGTTCACTATCCAGGGCAAGACCCACTCTTTTGCGAGCCTCCAGGAAGGTGAAAGACTGTTTCTCGCCCTCAGGCTAATCTCCCAGGAAGCACCAATGGACTTTTCGTCTTCTTCCTCGGGCTCCACTAAACGCCCTCCTCCAGGCAGCCCCGTATCTCCACTCTGGATGAAGGGACCTTCCAAGAAGAGCAAGGATGGGAAACCACCCTAAGGACCGCTTTACGCATCATTTCCCTTCAGTCTCGGCAGAGACATCTTTGGGCCAGTTTTCCCCCCAAGTTGATGGAGCAAGTGCTCCAAACCCTCTCACGTCTTATGGACACGGAAAACCCCACATCTAGATTATCATCGAACTTCACGGTTTTACACACCATTTTCTACATTAACAAAATTATTTTGATAATGGAGGTCTGAAACAAACACTTACCACCCTTTGCTTCAACTTGCTTCCCTCAAGAACCAGCTAACCCTCTCAGAGGAAGTAGACTTCTACAGAGAATATGCTCCTCCATGAAGACCACGGTTTCTCTAAGATAAAGTTCAGAATACAGGACTAGATTCCCAGTGTTCATTAGGTTGTGTCATATCTTAGTCCAGTTAGAAGTCTAGGTTTGACTGAAATACCCATATTTCTTCCCCCCTTTCAGAGGGAGGTCCTGTTTGCTAGGCCATTAAGGCCTCCCTTATTATCCGGTGACCCCCCAGGAATTCTCCCTCACATAGTCAGATAGGGGGGGTAGACTTTTGAGGATGTCTAAGGGGCGGGATCCTCAGGGGTTTTGATTTTATGTTCCTGCCTGGGTTGATTGTTGTTTCAGGCGATTAGAGCCCCGTAATTAGGGCTGACTCTATAGTTTTTATGTTTACCGTTATGGTGTGTATTTGTTATGCTTCAGATTTGACATAACAAGGGTCCGGGGTGGAACCCTTGTGCCTCCACTCAATTCCAAAGAACCTATGGAGTCCTTTGGTGTCGGAACTTCAGACGCCCCTCAGGGCGGTCTGAAGTGGTTCATTGGGGCTATAGCGGATTTCGATTCGCATAACTCCAAGGGTATTTTCTTGGTACCCATGTCTTTTTGTATGTCTTTATTTGTCAGTAAGTCTCTTACCTTTTTCTTCCCCATCTCATCCCTTTTCTTTCTTCTAGCCATACAGGGGGGGTTTCCCCCCACGCCCCAGAGTCGGTCCTGGGACTACTCCGCACAACCTGGCCTAAATCCGGTATGAGAAGACTCCCAAGGGTAAGTGACTGCTTGATTTCTGGCTTCTATCCCCTCTGCTCCTATGGCTGACCTGAGTGCGAAGGGTAATGACCTCAAGATAGGTTCTCATAATGTCCAGGGCCTAAACTCTCCTAGGAAAAGGAGACTAGCACTGGATCATTATAAATCCCTGAGAATCGATGTGGTGCTTCTGCAGGAGACGCACTTCCCCATGCGGTACACCCCCAAGTTCCTACATGCACACTTTCCAACATTTTATTTAGCTAATGCCCCTAACAAGACGAGGGGGGTAGCTATTCTCTTCTCTAAAAATTGCAAGTTTTCACATCTCTCTGACTTTAGAGATCCAGAGGGCAGATTCATTTTGGTGAAGGGTACCCTGGAAGGTGTTTTGTATTCCTTCGTCTCCTACTACGCCCCAAACAAGGGCCAAGCGTCTTTCTTCCAGGACCTGTTCTCAACTTTGGAACCACTCCTGGAAGGCAAAGTCATCCTGGGAGGGGACTCAAATGTTGCGTTTGACCAGGGTCTAGACAAAACGAAGCCCCCTAAAGACCAACTCACACGCCCAACAAAACTTAGTACTAGGATTGCCAAGATGGTTCACGCACAGGGTCTGGTAGACGCATGGAGGGAAATGAACCCCAACAAAAGGGACTACACGCACTTTTCTGCTCCCCACCAGTCTTACGCTAGAATTGACCACATCCTCACCCAGACAGCCCTCATTCCCTTGTCCACTAAGGCAGCAATACTAGACACCGCATGGTCGGATCATTTATTGGTTCTCCTTACCTTGAGAAATGTTCTGTCTGGGCGAGGAGGCTTCTTTTGGCGACTAAACGAATCCCTTTTGGCTGACCCTAGTCTGGTACAAGAAATAGCAAAATCTATCAAAGAATACTTCCTCTTAAATGATGTGGAGAACATATCCCCCGAAACCCTGTGGGCAGCCCACAAGGCAACTATTCGAGGAGTTATAATTAGGTTAGCGACCAAATTTAAGAAGGAGCGATTGATCGACATTCAAAGACTCGAAAATCATTCCTCCAACTAAAAGTGGAACACAAAAAACACCCGTCTAGGACCCTTCTAAGCAAACTTGACGCCACCAGACTTGAGCTGAATCTCTCTTTAACGGCTAAAGCAGAGAAAAATCTTAGATGGTGTGGAGCCAAATTTTACTGCCACAAGGATAGATTCGGCTCAATGTTGGCATCTAAACTCTCTCCTAAATTTCGTTCCCTCTCCTTCCCCAAATTGAGGATAGCAGGTCAACCCCCAACAGCAAATCGGACCAGTATTATGTCTGCTTTCCACGATTTTTATGCTAATCTTTACAACCCACCCCAATCCGAAAAAGGCCCCTTAGTTAATGAGTTTCTACTGAATCTACAACTTCCCTCACTCTCAAGAGAATGTAAAGACTTAATGGAAGCTCCCATCACGGAGGCCGAAATTAGGGAGGTAATTAAAGGTCTTAAATCTGGCTCCGCCCCTGGGCCAGACGGCCTCTCAGTCCCCTACTACAAGGAATATAGCGCTATCCTAGCCCCGTACATGGCAAAGTTCTTTAACTCTAAAAAGACAGGATCCCCCCTTGAAACCCAACTAAACACAGAATTTATCTCAGTGATCCCCAAACCCAACAAAAACCATGAGGAAGTTGAGAACTACAGGCCCATATCTTTAATTAACAATGATCTCAAAATTCTTACTAAAATTCTAGCCAACCGCCTTTCCTCTTTCATCAATCTCTATGTACACAAGGATCAGGTTGGTTTTATTCCTGGTAGGCAAGGACCCGACCAAATTAGGAGAGCAATAGATATAGTATCCATTCTACAATCTAACTGGGAAGGGGGGCCGAAACAAGAAGGTATGATCCTCTCGCTGGATCTCCACAAAGCTTTCGACTCAATCGAATGGCCTTACCTTTTCTCCATATTGGAGAAGTGGGGATTCGGACCCAACTTTTTAGGGACTCTAAAATCGCTATACTCCTCCCCTCAAGCGGTGATTCGTTTACAAGGTCAATACTCTAAACCCCTAACCATTGCAAGAGGCACTAGGCAGGGATGCCCACTCTCCCCCCTAATTTTTGCTATCGCGATCGAAACGTTAGCAATAGCAATAAGAGCAGATCCCAACATTCAAGGGGTTGCCTGTGGTGACCAGGTCCACAAATGTGGATTGTTTGTGGACGATATGCTCCTTTTTATCACGTCCCCAACCACCACCCTTCCAAACCTGTGCAAACTCCTGAAAGACTTCTCGAAGATCTCTGGGCTGAAGGTCAATTATGCCAAATCTTCAGCCTTAAACATCTCCCTTAACCCATCCATATTAGCATCCCTGCAGAGTGCCTTTGAATTCAAATGGAGTGACTCATACATTGATTATTTGGGGATAAGGCTCACAGCTAAGACAGAACTCCTACAACTAACTTTCCTCACACATACCGCAAACTGGAGGCAGACTTATCCAAATGGGCTAAAGGGGGTTTATCCTGGTTAGGGAGGATTCATGCAGTCAAGATGACTTTGCTCCCCAGAATCCTCTACCTCTTTAGAGCCATTCCAATAAGCATCATTAAAGAGCACTTGAAATCATTCCAAAGGAAAATAATAAAATTCATTTGGGGAGGGAAGGGGTACAGACTTCAACAGAGCACATTATACTTAAATAGACCACAAGGGGGTTTGGGCCTCCCGCAGCTATTTTGGTATTACCAATCAGCCAGGCTAGCCCAGATCTCGACGGTATACGCAAAGGCTTAAAGACCGGACTGGATACTGATTGAGAGACAGGCAGTCCCTTCCTTCACTATCGACTTTCTTCTATGGGTCCCCCCAAAAAACGTCCCCCCATTTTATCCCCTATCCTCTCGCAATCCTTTCAATTATGGGATTCTCTGAGAAACCTTCAATCTATAACTTCCTACAGACACCCCCTGGCTCACATCTTCAATAACCCTGACTTTCCCCCGGGAACTGACATTAAAGCATTCCGCTGGTGGTTGAACAAGGGGATGTACCGGATTGGACACTACTTCACATCAATGGGGCCTATCACCAGGGCCTTCTGTGTGAATCAACTAAAGATGCCTAGCTCCGAGAACTTTCGTTTCCAGCAGATCAGACACTTCCTCACTCAGATGGGAAAAAACAATTCTTCAAACCACACATTCACCCCATATGAAATATGGTGCGGTCAGGCTACGGAGCAGAGGGGTGGAATCTCCATCATCTATCAATCACTCTCTAGTCAGTCCGCCAAGACCTCATACATGTCAGCTTGGGAGTCAGACTTTTCCTTGGAGTGGGACCTAGAGAAGTGGAGGGTCTCCTTTAATAGGGCATACAAGAGCATTTTGAACATCTCACTGGTTGAGTCCAGCGTGAAGGTTATCACAAGATGGTACCTCCCACCGGAGAGACTGGCCAAAATGTTCCCCTCCACGGACCCCAGATGTTTTAGGGGCTGTCTACTCAGGGGCTCCCTGGCCCATATCTTCTGGGAATGTCCACAATTGAGGCCTTTCTGGAGCAGGATTTTTCGCATGATTAAGAAAGTTACTGGAGTCCAGATCCCGAGGTCCCCCGCCTTAGCTCTATTAAACGATCACTTACCTAAGACTCCCAAACTGGCCCGCAAATTGATACATTTCATTTTGCTGGGAGCTAAGCTATCTATTGCTAAGGCATGGAAGCAGCCCAGGGTGTCCTTCAAAGCGGCTATCCGCAAAATCTCTTGGATCATGGCCCAAGAGAAGCTTGCCAGTACCCTGAACAACACCAAAGAGAAATTTGAAGCTATCTGGGAACCCTGGGCTGATTTCATAGGCATTTCCTTGATTCCAGGGGTTCAACCATGATGAGTCTGGCTGTCTCGGGGTCGGGGGGGATTCCTCCCATGGATTGGCTTTCGACTACTCTATTCTCTCTCTCTCTATCCCCCCTCTCATCTCTACCCTTTTTCATTTCCTTTCTTATATTAATTATCTGGATGATTTAACAAGATGATGTGTTGCCTGTTTAATTCATGCAGTAGTAGGGACCCCTGGGGTTCCTATTCCCAAGGGAAGCACACGACGTAGGTTTTATTGCCTTGTTGGATACCAAGAGACTTTTTATATCAACTAAGGGGGGGTTAGGCATGGGATGGAGAGCTCCGTTCAGGCACAGTGTGCTCCCATTAGGGGTGCTGACGGTCTCTCCTTCCTCCCCTTCTCTCAACCAGTTCAAATCTCAGGGTTCTATGGTTTACGTGAACGAACGTTGGTCTAGGAAGGTATTATTGTAATGTCACAGACCAGAGACACACTCATATCTACTGTCACAAGTTTGAATTGTAACCCCAAGGGGGTTCGAATTTTTC
The DNA here is from genome assembly GCA_037952835.1 of Lithobates septentrionalis. NCBI lineage: Eukaryota > Metazoa > Chordata > Amphibia > Anura > Ranidae > Lithobates > Lithobates septentrionalis. The sequence continues at coordinate 27,313,973 of JBBDGP010000229.1, read as the reverse complement.
TGCTGTATAATCCCTCATTTAACGCTGATGTTTTGTAAGCTTTTTTCTGAAAATTCAATAAAATATTTTGAAAATAAAATTAAGCTCCAATGGAAAAAAAAAAAAAAAAAAAAAAAAAAGAAAAATAAAGAGGATACGAGGTAGAATATTCATTTTAATGATATTTATTTTCCCTAACCAGGTGTGTGATAAGCTGGACTAATTCCGTAAGTCATTCCTGATCTTGTTTAGTAAGGGAATATAATTATGCTGAAAAAGGGAGTGGGGATTAGAAGTGAGGTAGATACCTAGGTATTTTAGATGTTTCGGTTCCCATCTAAAGGGAAAAGGGGGTTTCAGGGAGAGAGCCCCAGATCTGGGGATATTTATGTTTAAGATTTCGGATTTGGAGAGATTTTTTTTAAAGTTAGATATTGGTTGAAAGGTGGAAAATGCCGACATTAAATTAGGTATTGAGATGCGCGGCTGCTGAATAAAAAATAGTATGTCATCAGCATACGCTGCATATTTATGGGAGCGGTTACCTACTTGTATGCCTTGAATATTAACATTATGCCTAATTGTAGCTAGGAGGGGGCAACCCTGCCTGGTACCATTATGGAGGACGAAAGGGTCACTCAACGTCCCATTTATTCGAATTTGAGCCGTGGGATTAGAGTAAAGGGAAGAGATATGATGAAACATCTTAGGTCCTAATCCAAAATGTCGTAAGGTCATCTTAAGATAGCCCCAGTCCACCCTATCAAAAGCTTTTTCAGCATCAGTGGAAAGGAGAAGGGTGGGCTGGGCACACCTTCATACATATTGGATTAGGGAGATCGCCCTAAGGGAGTTATCCTTAGCTTCTCTAGTGGGTATGAAACCCGATTGATCTGCAGAGATCCAACTGGGTAATAGAGGGAGTAGACGATTTGCCATTACTTTGGCAAATAACTTAATGTCAGTATTTATTAATTAAATCGGCCTAAAACTGTTACAGAGGGTGGGATCCTTGTCGGGTTTGGGAATGACTGTGATGTGAGCAGAGAGAGATTCTGATTGAGTTTGCATAAGCTGTAAGGCGGGGGAGCAAAATGTCGCTAAATGTTTTGTAATATAAAATAGTGAACCCGTCAGGACCAGGTGCTTTACCTGAGGGGTAAGGATGAGCTTCGTGTTCGAGTCAAACCCATGTTCGACTCGAACATTGGCTGTTCGGTCGTTCGCCGAATTCCGAACGTTATGGGCTGTTCGCGCCAAATTCGTGTGGCGCGTCACAGCCCATAATTCACTGCGGCATCGCAGTGCATTGCTGGCTGATGATTGGCCAAGCATGCACTATGACCCGCATGCTTGGCCAATCACAGCGCCGTCGGTAGAGAGAGCTGTAATTGCCCAAAGCCAGGGTGTCTTTGGCCAATTATGGCTCAGGGGGTTTAGAACACGCCCCACACTATATAAGGCCGCCTGCACGGCGGCCCTGTGTAGTGTGTGTTCCGGCTTTGAGATACATAGATAGACAGAGAGACAGTGTCATTTCATTTGAGATAGCTAGATTAGGCAGGACAATCAGTGAGTTAGCTGCACTTACAGTGTATTGTGTATATATATGCATCCCAGGTGTTGCATATATATATATACACTGTATTCAGTTTAGCTAGATCCGTTCCTGTTATCTTGCTACTGACAGGCAGGCTTGTCTTGTTACAGTATTTACAGCTACCTGAAGAAAATTGCTGGTGTTCTTTTGATCCTATTAGTACCACAGTCAGGCAGCTAGACTATTTACAGTTAGTGTAGTGCGTCCTGCTCACAGTGTTCATCTAAAGATACAAGTTAGTGTAGTGCGTCCTGCTCACAGTGTTCAGCTAAAACTACAAGTTATTTTTTTGCGAGCTCTGCACAGTGTTCATCTAAAGCTACAAGTTAGTGTAGTGCGTCCTGCTCACAGTGTTCAGCTAAAACTACAAGTTAGTGTGGTGCGTCCTCCTCACAGTGTTCAGCTAAACCTACAAGTTATTTTTTTGCGAGCTCTGCACAGTGTTTATCTAAAGCTACAAATTAGTGTAGTGCATCCTGCTCACAGTGTTCAGCTAAAACAACAAGTTAGTGTGGTGCATCCACCTCACAGTGTTCAGCTAAACCTACAAGTTATTTTTTTGCGAGCTCTGCACAGTGTTTATCTAAAGCTAGTGTAGCTTTAGATATATATATATATATATATATATATATATATATATATATATATATATATATATATATATATATATATATATATATATATATATATATATATATATATGTGTATATATCCCAGCTTAGTGCAGCTACATGCCATTAGTATGTCTGGAAGGCCAAGAAGGAGAGGCAGACAGTCACAAGCCAATAAAAGAGGGCAAGCAGGCTCTGTGTCTAGTGCTGGTCATGGAGACGGTGCATCCTCATCAGCACGTGGCCATGGGACACGCTTGGCCTTTTTTTCGGTAGCTGGCCGTGTTGAGCCGCAACATGCGGAAGACTTGGTTGAGTGGATGACCAAGCCATCCTCATCCTCCTCATCCTCTCTCACTCATGCTCAGGGTACTATGTCTGGCAAAGCAGCGGCCTCTTCCCTAGGCTCAATGTCATTAGTGACTCCTTCCCTAGCCCCACCATGTCCTCCTGAGGAGTCCCTCGAACTGTTTGACCACAGTGTTGGGTACATGTTCCAGGAGGATGCCCAGTGATTGGAAGGCTCTGATGAGGATACTGAGCTCGATGAAGGCAGTAACAGCGATGAAAGACAGCAATCTGGCAGTCATGCTCCCCCTGCTGCAGCATACTGCCAGGTTTGCTCCAGTGATGAGGAGGGAGGGGATGATGAGGTCACTGACTCAATGTGGGTGCCTGATAGGAGAGAGGAGGAGGAGGAGGCGCCAGATCACCAACGAGGCAGGATGCCCTCCAGGGGCCAGCCTAAGGGCAGCACACTGACTGCATCACACCCCAAAGCTCCACATGAGCAGGGTGCTGCAGTCTCTGTGCGTTATTCAAAAAGTTCTTTGGTGTGGGTCTTTTTTGAGACGAGTGCATCAGATCGCACCGCTGCTATTTGCAACATTTTTTTTTTTTTTATATTTTCTATACAGTCCCAGTCGTTCTGTAGTGTTGGCAGCTGTTTCCACATACTAGATAGGCGCGGTATTTTATTTATCTATTTGCAACATATGTCTCAAGCGTATCTCGCGTGGCCAAAACATCTCCCGCTTGGGTACCAAATGCTTGACCAGACATATGTTGACCTGCCATGCAGTTCGTTGGCAAGCGTATCTAAAAGACCCACACCAAAGAACAAAGAGGACCTCTCCTTGCTCCTCATCAGCTGAGATCTCCAACCCCACTATACCTTCAGTCCTCACTGAGAGGAATGAAGGTGTAGAATTAGGTGTGTCACAGCCAAGTACTTGTGGGCAATCTGCTTTTGGTACACCGACGTCAGATTGTACCAGGCAAACTTCCCTGCCCCAGCTGCTGCACCACCGAAAGAAGTTTGCTCCCAGCCATCCACATGCCCAGCGGTTGAATGCTAGCTTGGCAAAATTGCTAGCACTTCAACTGCTGCCTTTTCAGTTGGTAGACTCTGCCCCCTTCCATGAGTTTGTGGAATGTGTGGTTCCTCAATGGCAGGTACCCAAACACCACTTTTTCTCACGGAAGGCGATTCCGGCTCTCTACCGGCATGTGGAAGGCAATGTCCATGCCTCGCTGGACAGGGCGGTCAGCAGGCTTACAGGATGTCCTGAGGCAGGCCAGGAAAGTCTGTGTGCATTTCCACCGGTCATATAATGCCAGTGCTCGGCTGGCAGACCTTCAAAAGGAGTTTAACCTGCCCAAGAACCGCCTAATCTGTGACATGCCCACCAGGTGGAACTCAACGTTGGCCATGCTGCAGCGGCTGCACACGCAGCAGAGGGCCATCAATGAGTACCTGTGCGACTATGGCACCAGGACAGGGTCAGGGGAGCTTGTTTTTTTTTCCCCACGCCAGTGGGCCATGATCAGGGATGCATGCACTGTCCTGTCACCATTTGAGGAGGCCACGAGGATGGTGAGCAGTGACAGTGCATGCATCAATGACACTGTCCCCCTTGTCCACCTGTTGGAGCACACGCTGCGTGGAATAATGGACAGGGCATTTGAGGCAAAACAGAGGCAGGAAGAGGAGGACTTCCTTAGCTCTCAAGGCCCCCTTTATCCAGACAGTGTTCCTGCGTGCCCGCCAATCACACAGGAAGAGGACGAGGAGGAGGAGGAGGAAGATTGTGTCAGTATGGAGGTGGAGCCTGGCACTCAGCATCAGCAGCAGTCTTTAAGGGATAAGTCCCAAGAAATACATGGACTTGTACGTGACTGGGAGGAGGTGGCTGCGGACCATGTCGTCCTTAGTGACCCAGAGGACTCCGGACCGAATGCCTCAGCAAACCTACGCTGCATGGCCTCCCTGATCCTGCAAAGCCTGCGTAAGGATCCTCGTATTCGTGGTATCAAGGAGAAGGACCAATACTGGCTGGCAACCCTCCTTGATCCACGTTACAATGGTAAGATTGCGGACCTTATCTTGCCATTGCAGAGGGAGCAGAGGAAGAAACATCTTCGGGAGGCCTTGCAGAAAGGTCTGTGCAACGCGTTCCCAGAGACTGGGAGGTTACAAACTCCTGTTTCTGGACAACGTGTTGCTGAGGCTTCGGTCAGTCAAAGAAGGAGCGGTGGAGAAGGTGGCCATCTGACCGATGCGTTCAGACAATTTTTTGGTCCGCAGCCCCAAGGTATGATCGGTTCCAGCAACCATTGCCAGCGTCTGTTTTACATGGTGCAGGAATACCTAGGGGCAAGATCTGACTTGGACACCTTTCCCACCGAAAATCCCCTGGGTTACTGGGTCTTGAGGATGGATCACTGGCCAGAGCTTGCACAGTATGCAATTGAGCTACTGGCCTGTCCTACATCCAGCGTTCTTTCGGAACGCACATTCAGTGCTGCTGGAGGCTTTGTAACCGATCACAGGGTGCGTCTGTCCACCGACTCGGTCGATCGACTGACCTTCATAAAAATGAATCAGTCTTGGATCACCACCAGCTACCAAGCACCTGATGCTGATGTAACTGAATAATTTTTTTTTAAATCTCAGATCCCTTCAAAGACTGCCTATGCTGATGCTGAGTGACTATCCCTGAGTAATTATCCTCTTCCTCCTCAATGATCACGCTGATAGCTTGTAAGAACATTTTTGGTTCTGGGCGCCACCACCAGTGCCTAAGGCCCATTTTTTCAGCCCCTGTTTAACAGAAGCGTGTAATTACAATTTTTGATGCAATACTTTGCAGCAGGGCTCGTTTCTGCTTTCCAACTAGAGTATCTGTGAGGGGTTGCAGTGTTGTGGCACCAGCACCAGTGCCTAAGGCCCAATTTTTCAGCCCCTGTTTAACAGGGGCGTGTAATTACAATTTTTGATGCAATACTTTGCAGCAGGGCTCTTGCTGCGTTCCAACTAGAGTATCTGTGAGGGGTTGCAGTGTTGTGGCACCAGCACCAGTGCCTAAGGCCTAATTTTTCAGCCCCTGTTCAACAGGGGCATGTAATTACAATTCTTGATCTAATATTTCACAGCAGGGCCCATTTCTGCACCCACCAAGAGCGAGTGAGGACTTACAGTGTTGTGGCACCAGCACCACCACCACCACCACAGGCCCAATTTTTCTGCCCTTGTTCAACCGGGGCATGTAATTACAATTCTTGATCTAATATTTCACAGCAGGGCCCATTTCTGCACCCACCAAGAGCGAGTGAGGACTTACTGTGTTGTGGCACCAGCACCACCACCACCACCAAAGGCCCAATTTTTCTTCCCCTGTTCAACAGGGGCATGTAATTACAATTCTTGATCTAATATTTCACAGCAGGGCCCTGTGAGGGCTTACAGTGTTGTGGCCACAACAACATCTAAGGCCCAAATTTCTGCTGAGTATATAGGGCAGGCCCCTACTTTCAAACATCTAACTTACAAACGACTCCTACTTGCAAACGGAAGGAGACAACAGGAAGTGAGATGAAATCTACCCCTAGGAAGGGAAATTCTCTCCTGTAAGAGTAAATATGGGAAAAACATTTCTCCTTTCCACTGATGCTTTCCAATCCTTGTTCCACAAAAAACCCAAATTTTCAAAAAACATTTGTCATTGGGACAAAAAGTGAGGTGAAATCTTCTGAAGAGGAGGACAGACAGCAAAACAAATGTCACAGGGGTGATAACCCTTCCCTATGTTTTCCAAAAAGCTTAAAAAAGATTTTTTGGCTGGAGCTAAACACGTTAAAAATGTACCCGTTCAAAATTACAAACAGATTCTACTTAACAACAAACCTACAGTCCCTGTCTTGTTTGCACCGCCTGTATACTGCTGTTCAGAGTATATAGGGCCTGGTGGCCCCACACCTTTCCTTATTTTAATGTGGGTGCGGGGTTCCCCTTAATATCCATACAAGACCCAAAGGGCCTGGTAATGGACTGGGGGGTACCCATGCTGTTTGTCTCACTGATTTTCATCCATATTGCCAGGACCCGACATTACATTAAAGCCGCAAGCAGTTTTGAATTACTTTTTTTCCTTTAAAAATTACATTTTGTGCAGGGACTGTTCTAAGCACGGGAAACACGCACCACTTTACAGGCATACTATAGACACCCCCCCAGGTACGATATTTAAAGGAATATTTCACTTTTTTTTTTTTACTTTAAGCATCATTAAAATCACTGCTCCCGAAAAAATGGCAGTTTTTAAAAGTTTTTTTGCATTGATACATGTCCCCTGGGGCAGGACCCGGGTCCCCAAACCCTTTTTTAGGACAATACCATGCAAATTAGCCTTTAAAATGAGCACTTTTGATTTTGAACGTTCGAGTCCCATAGACGTCAATGGGGTTCTAACGTTCGTGCAAATTCTGGTGCCAACCGAACCGGGGGGTGTTCGGCTCATCCCTACTGAGGGGGAAGATTTCAACGCGGCCTGGAATTCCTCAACCGAGAAAACTGCTTCCATTTCCTTAAGGGCAGATACAGGCAATTTAGGTAGGTTAGCGTCTTTCAAATAAGAGAGCATGAGGCTACGACGCTCTTTCTGAGGTAGAGAAGATAAATCATTTTTGACATTGTATAGGTCCGCGTAAAATTCTCTAAAAGCCTTAGTAATGTCTGGAGTTGCATGAGCAAGTTCTCCTGTTGAAACTTTGATTTTGGAAATAAATGACTGCGACTGCTTAACTTTTAGTGATCTAGCAAGTATTTTACTTGGTTTGTTCCCCCATTCATAAAATTTCTGTGATAAGCGCTGAAATTTCCTCTTAGTGTCTATATTGAGAAGGGCCTTCAATTCCTCTCGCTTAAGTGTGAGGGATTGAAGGTGCTCAAAATGCAGGGAAAGTTTGTGTTGTTTGTCGAGATCAGCTATTTGTTGTAAGACCTGTTTAATTTGTTGACCATGCTCCCTTTTCTTTCTTGCACCCAGCTCAATGAAACGACCTCTGATAGTAGCCTTATGAGCTTCCCACACAATGGAGGGAGAGGTGTCCGAAGGTTTGTTTTCTTTAAAGTATTGTGACAAAGAGGAGGATAACATGGAAACCTCGGCTTCATTAGAGAGAAGAGAATCATTAAGTTTCCAGTTATTAGTACGACATGTTAGGGAGGGCATGGTCAACTTCATTGAAACAGGTGCGTGATCAGAAATAGATGCAGTTCTAATATGTGTAGACTTCAAGAGAGGGAGATGGAAGTGATCTAGGAATATGTTGTCTATTCTAGAGTATGATTGGTGTGTTGTGGAGAAATACGAGTAATCTCTCTCTTTGGGATGGAGTATGCGCCAAACAACCACTAATTGAAGGTCTAGAAGCCTCTTTTTGACAAATTTCAGGCGTTTAAATGAGATATTAGAGCGGCCTTGGGACGTGTCTATTGTCGGGTCTAGAGGCATATTAATGTCTCCCGCTAGGATTATAAGACCCTTGGCAAAATGTGACAATTTAGTTAGGATTTGTGAGAAAAAAGTAGGCTGATTCTGGTTTGGGCAGTAGACATTTGCAAGAGTACACTGGGTGTTGCCTATGAAGCCCCTAAGGAAAAGAAAGTGACCATGATCGTCCGCTAACATATCAGTCAAACGAAAAGAAACAATTCCACTGAACCCAATAACTACTCCCTTAGCTTTGTTGGTGTCTGATAAGCTGTAATACCATTGCGGAAAGTGGGGTGAGGTCAATTTAACAGATGTTGTGTGGGTTAAATGCGTTTCTTAAAGAAAGGCAATGGAGCATGCAGATTGCTTCAATTCACGTAGTATTTGGTGCCTTTTTACGGCAACATTAAGACCCCTAACAGAGAGGAATAAACATATGTAAAGATCATACACATGAATTAATGAACTTGTGGGAAACATTTGTATAACACGCAGAAATCTGCAGTGGTCCCATTGGGGAGAGAGAGAACGAGCAGCCATTCAGATCTCTGAACAGAGATTGAATAGAGCACCTTTAAGACCGCTCGTAAATCGCTTACCCCAAAAGGCGAGGGGGACAGGGTAACGCTGTAAGGGAACGTGGGTGAGAGAAGCGTACCCCGACAGCACACGGCCTGTAAATAACAAATAACTTATAACTATAAGTGAACAATTAGTTCCAGTGAAATAAGAAGGTTATGCAAACAGGAACAACCCAAACAAAGACAGTATGGATCCTGCAAGGCGATATATGCTTAAACCAAACTGGTGCGGCAACCAGAGAAAAACAAAAAAACAAAAGAAGAACACAAAAAAGGGGAAAAACAAGAGAACAGTGGCCAGTCCAGGGACATGTCAGCTACAGCTAAATATAGTCATGTAAGAGTGGAAAAAAAATGCCCCAGTGGCCGAGCAAATGGCAGGACGGCTTTAGCAAAGTATAGTCCGGAAAAAGTGGATAAAACCTAGCCGAAACCTGACTTTGTAAAAGAAAAATGTATGAGATTGTGCATCTGTGTTGGTAGAATGATACTGGTTGAGGAATTCACAGCTCATCCATGCTTTTGTGAGGAGCCCGGGTGTGAGGTACGCCTTTTATTTGAAGGGGTTTTCCTCCACAGTGGATCCACTTGGTTCGAGAATTTGGGGATTGGGTCCTGCCAGCCCGGGAGCTCCATGGGTGGGAGATTAAGATCTTGCAGGAAAACTGGGAGTTCCTCCGGGAACCTCAGTGTATGGGAACGGACATGTTTTGTAGCAATCAGGCAGGCAGGGAAACCCCATCTGTACATGATCCCGCCTGATCGTAAGTGTTCAAGAAGCGGCTTTAGGGCTCTGCGGCGGTCTAAAGTATCCTTGGAAAGATCTGGGAATATGGTGATGACAGCCCCGTCAAAGCCTATGTTAGGCAAGCTCAGCATCTTTGCCATGATGGCGTTTTTATCCTCAAAGTAATGCAAGCGACAAATGACATCGCGGGGCTGGTCTGAGTTAGCATTACGGGGTCGCAGAGCTCTATGCACATGGTCGAAGCGCAGCGGATCAGTAACAGGGTTGCCCAGGATGGTGTTAAAGATACCTCGTATTGATGATTCAAGGTCATTATCTCCGGTTGCTTCAGGCAGACCTCTGACACGTATATTATTTCTACGGTTACGGTTCTCAAGGTCCTCAAGTTTATATAGAGAGGCACGGTGGGCAAATGCTAGCTGAGTAACAGTGTCCTGCAGTTCCTTTATGGCTAGAGCATGTCCTAAATGTCCTGCCATTGTTCCTTTTCCTCCACTCTGACCAAGATGTGTGACATATCAGCTTTCACAGCGGTTATCTCTTTCTTAATAGATTTTTCCAAGCTGTGAAACATACCAGCGAGTTCTTTTTTAAGACCGCTCATTAGCGATGACATTTCAGACCCAGCAGGGGATCCGGGATCGTCCATTAGATCCGAACAATATGAGGAGGCCGGAGAGCTCCCCCTCGCAGAGGCTTCGTGAGATGAAGGGGAGACGCTCGGTCTAGAGGTTCTAGCCTGATCACCTCATGCGTTGGCTAAGTATTGCTGAATGGAGCCTGCAGAGACTGGCAGAGATAGAGACCTCTTACCCGATTTTTTACCAGGTGCTGGACGGGGTTTAGGCGTCTTGGCGGGCATCACTAGAAACTGTAGGACCGATAGCTGTAACACTGATGTGATTGGTAAATAATCTCATGCAGTCAATAGTATGATCACTTCAGTGACTGTAAGAGAGGATTAGGTGAGTCAGCTTACTCAAAGTGTGGGAGAACAGGAGATGTGTGTACAATATAATGGCACAGGTTGAGATGGGGAGTATTTGGAGCACCAAGACGGCCCCCGACCTCCAGGAGTAGGCCGGAGCTGTGGACTTTCCTGACGGCCATAGCCGGCTGTGTGAGCACCGATCCGTGCAGGCCCTGTGTGCCTCTGTAAGGTATAAATTTCAGGCCTCGGCGGTAGGAAAACATCCCAGCGCTGTTAGGGGAGTCAGCTGAGGAGGGAGTAGAACAGCACCTCACTACGTCCACAGGACAGGGGGGGATCGAAACGGCAGGCCACAAGATGGCGTCGGGCCGCCGGAGGCTTTTGAGAGGAAAGGGGATCTCCGGGTGAGTTTGTTATGCCATCCAGGTTCTCTGCGGCTGCCGGTGATAGCACGTTCAGGGAACCAAGATAGATCTCACCTGTGGCTGCAGAACCGCGGAGAGGAAGAGAGGTGGGCTCCAGCTACTGAGTAGGCCCCAAGATGGCGGCGGGTGTCCAAGGCACGGAGCGTGTTGCAGGCCCAGAGCGGTTAAGTATAGCTGGATCCAACAAATACCACGCTGGGGTCGTAGCAAAGGGTGTCTGAGCACTCCTGACGGGAAGATGGAACTTCACCGGGGTGAAACAGAGCAGGGATGGCTATGGATCCTTCTTGCCTGGACGGAGCTCAGCTTCCCTACATCCTTCTTGTTGCTCGTTCGGCCACGCCCCCCTCTGAGACACCTGTTAGCAGTCGCCAGGTCAACGTCAGGAGCCACCATTTCCTGCTTATCCACAAAGGGCTCCACTGAAGAATGGACTGAAGAAACCATCAGGGGAGGATCACAAGCAGCCGTCACAGGACACAGAGGCTGCCGGGAGACCGTTTATGCGAGGAAAGCTCCGCTAATGGATAGACCAGATGGGACACGCCGGTTCCGAGTAAGAGCAGGAGAGCGGTGATGCGGGGGGTGGGTCGAAGAAAGATGATGTCATTTCTGCTCGTCCGCCTGCTCACTTCTGTCATCGGCTTGCCTGGCTCTCTCATGCAGCCCATCCACCACACACCTGGCCAGGCTGCAGCGAGGCCACGGCCCGCTGGTTAGGCAGGAACCCCTGGGGCAAAAGACTCGGGGCTATGGGCCCCAGATTCAGGGCTATAGCCCCAATAGCCACCCCCTAACGATGCCTCTGGCCTCAACGTTGATGGCAACTAGTAAAGCTGTGGGAGAGAAATAGAATCGTTCTATGTTTTGCAACAAATGTACTGTGTCACGTACATAACTTGGTAGGTTAAGTACGTGCGGATGGAGGTAGCCATCGACAAATCTACTTAAATTTTCTGTGAATGATCCGTTCCCTGAGATAATTGGTCTCCCCAAAGGGTGTTGCACACTTTTATGGATTTTTGGCAGCGAGTAGAACGTAGGGGTACGTGGGAAATCTGTGCATATAAATTTCCAATCGTTCTTAGATATTGCATTGTTTTCATAGACGCTGTCGACCAATTCATAAAATTCCTTTTGGAACCCCATGATTTTGGTAGATAGAATACAGCAGTACCATTGTTTATTTTTGAGGATTTTATCGCACATATCAATATATTTTTGGTTATCCATGATGACGATATTGCCCCCCTTGTCGCCATGATCGTGGAATTTGATGCCAAGGATTGAAGGGCCTCGCTTCACCAATGCATAAATTCTTGTGACCCCTATGTTTATTTTGAGATTTCTAATTTCATTACACGTTAACTTAATAAATGCCATGAAATTAGAATTGGTGTTCAGTGCTGGAAATTTGTCAGATTTTTTCCTATTATTTGGTCTCGTTCGATATGTAACTTGTTTGAGACGCTGATGTAAGTGTTCCAGATCAATCTGATTGATAAAGTCAGGGGGGTAATTTTCCTCTAAAGGGGCAAGAAGTGAATCTATAGCTTGCAATTCTTGTGGTTCAACGCAAGGGTTACTGAGTCCCTCTTTGGAATATAATTGCTTAAGAATTACTTTCCTAGCGAATAATTGGAGATCTCTAATGACCTTGAATTTATCGAGATCATTGCTAGGGCAAGAACTTAAACCTTGTGCTAGAACTTCTGTCTCCATTGGTGTTAGAGTGTGTGTGGATAGATTAACAATATTGAGGCGAGTCTCAAGTGAAGAATTAGAAATTTGATTTAATTGTGGTGTGGGATCTGAGATTTGTTCAGTGTTTGACCCCAAAGGATCCATTCATGATGATATCATAGAGGTTTGGGCCTCTGTGCAGTGTGCAATAGGTTTAGAAAATTAGTTGAGTGAAGTATTTAGGACGGAAGCAGCTGCAGGAGTAGAAAGCGTAGAGCCCAAACCATCTGGAGTGTTACCTAACACCTTGTGAGAACTCTTATTGGGATTGCTGGAAGAGGCTTGTTCAGTGATGTGTTTTTTATTAGTTTTCGTGGGTCCTACCACCAGGTGACTTCCTTTTGGTTTGACATGATTTGTTAAATCTGGGCAATCCTCTAGAGGAAATAGGAGAGAAGATATAGATGAGGCATCAGACAAACCCTGTTCCTTAATATTTTGTCTAGTCCTATAGTTGGTTCTAGTTCTGGACAATATTCCATTGTTTTTTACTTATAGATGAGATATACCAATAGTAAGTTTCTTACTTTTTGGTTCCTGGATCCTCCAATCCCAGCTTTTATACTGTGCTCCTATTGACTGAGGTGGGTTCAGGCACACTCTTTGGAGTGGCTATGGGGTTCACATATGTTTGTGTATGTATGTGCATGTTACTCACATGTGCATATATACTATTTATTAACTCATTCTCATGATTCTTGTCATCTTCATTTTTGGTGTGGACTGCTCGGTATGGGTCAGGATTCCCCTTCCTTTGCCCCCCTTTTGGCCGTCATTCGGGGTGGTCTTGCCCGTCTCCTTTCTCCTTTGGGCATTGGTAGGACCAGTACAACTATACTTCCTTACTCTTTTAAAAATTGTTGATGTGACATACCAAGACGCCTGCTTCTACATGGTCAGTAGACACTGTATTTAATGTATTGATTGCCTGTCTGTATATCAACTCCTGTATAATTATCTGTATGCATATATCCTGTACTTATTGTTTTTGTCCTTATAAATTGTAGATATCATAGATATTCATACCACTTGCTCCTGATGAAGAGGAATAACGCATGACTTTGAAACGCATTGAGTATCACTCTGTCCAAATGTACAAGAGTGATGTAAATTAGTGGTTTATGATCTCATTATGAGCAATGTGTTACATTAGTTTTAACATAATTTTGTTTTTTCTGTTTCTGTGTTACATATTAGGGATGTGGGCAATTTCTCCTATACCCCACTAGAATTGAACTATCATATATACATAATGTATAGTACGACAAACTAAGAGCACACTACATGTGAGGTCCTATACATAATTAGAACCAAATACATTGTGTGCAATATTTAAATAATAAACAACAAAAGACACTTTAAATAAAACACCACTGAGATGCCTAAACCAGTGATAGAAGTTTCCAGTGATATAAAGTAAGCTTGAAACACAAAAAGTCCAATATAGTGAAGAGACTAGTCCATGGGTCCCATAAAAGGTTCACAGCAAATTCCAGTGCCTGCCACCTTCCAAACTAGGAGCTCACCTCCATTACTGACCTTCCACTGGTCAATATGCGACTTCCCCTTTAAGGGGCTAAAGAAACCTCTGTTGGGTGGTTAGATCCTTGGTGATAAGTAAATAGTCTATCTCCTGCGACAATCCTTATTGGTAGTACTCATAAAGAAATCATAAAACTGACAAAATGCTGACATAATAAATAATTAATAAAGATCATAAGAAATGACAACTCACAATTTTCGGTGCACTAGCTCTGGTGCACTCAGATAGCATGCGTAGCACAATAAAGGTGTGCAGTCCTTTTAAGTATCGCTGAGAGTGCGCTGAAGTCACCAGACCCTGCCCCGACTAGTTTTGTCACACTCCATGTGACATTATCAGGGCCCAATGACATGCTGGGGGCTTATATAGTAAGTTATAATACATATTATTCTGAGTGCCATTTTATTGCCCCAAATTAATTTTGTATTTTTTGTATTTGGTTCTAATGATGTATAGGACCTCACATGTAGTGTGCTCTTAGTGCGTAGTATTATACATTATCAATGTGTTTTACTATTCAGTACTAGTGGGGAGCATTGTACCACATATCTTATTTTTATCACTGCTTACAATCAATTAGAACACCAGCAGGCATTCAGCAGCAGACCCATACACATATATTCACTTTAGGTTTTCTCTTTATCTTATATCTCTTTTTGGTTCAATTTATACATTTCTTTTACGCAATCCATTTGTGCACATAGTAGCACAGGGGATCAGGCACTTCTTCACAAGATTTGGACAGTGATTGGATATGGGGCCAAAAGGAGAGTTCAGAGTTCAGGAATACACCTAGAATCTTTGCATTTGGGGACGTGCTAATAGTAGTGCTATTGATCTTGACAGAGAAATAAGGGAAAGAGGCACGTAAGGGAGGAACAGTTGTGAGTTTGGTTTTGAATAGATTGAGTTTGAGGAAGTGGTGTGACATCCAGGCTGATATGTCTGGCTAATATCTAAATTAGCGATATGTGAGGAGACTGAAGGAGTGAGCTGAGGGATAGAGAGAGATTTGAATATCTTCTTATAAGGTACCTAACAGCAACAGGTGATATCAAATATATTTAACACACATAAGAACTCAGACACAAATAGACCAAATTTTCTTTCATTAACTGATAATGATCCTCTAAATATTAATGTAAGCTAATATTGAAACAGTCTGAAAACTCTATCATAAAAAGGGAAATGATCTAACATTAATTTTGCCATCTGTGTGTTATATTAACCACTTGACGACCGCCTCACGCCGATGTACGTCGGCAAAGTGGCACGGACAGGCAAAATCACGTACATGGTACGTGATTTGCCTTCCGCGGGTGGGGGGTCCGATCGGACCCCCCCCCGGTGCCCGAGGCGGTCCTGTTTTGTCCAGCGGCGATCGGTGGTGAGGGGGAGACCATCCGTTCGTGGCCCCCCCTCGCGATCGCCGCCGGCCAATCGAATCATTCCTTTGCTGCTGTATGCTAAACAGCAGCAAAGGAAATGATGTCATCTCTCCTCGGCTCGGTAATTTCCGTTCCGGCCCGAGGAGAGAAGACATCCATGTGAGTGCACAACACTACACACACACAGTAGAACATGCCAGGCACACAAAACACCCCGATCCCCCCCCCGATCGCCCCCCGATCCCCCCCCAATCACCCCCCCCCGTCACAAACTGACACCAGCAGTTTTTTTTTTTTTTTTTTCTGATTACTGCATAGTGTCAGTTTGTGACAGTTACAGTGTTGGGACAGTTACTGTTACCCCCCTTTAGGTCTAGGGTACCCCCCTAACCCCCCCTAATAAAGTTTTAACCCCTTGATCACCCCCTGTCACCAGTGTCACTAAGCGATCATTTTTCTGATCGCTGTATTAGTGTCGCTGGTGACGCTAGTTAGGGACATAAATATTTAGGTTCGCCGTCAGCGTTTTATAGCGTCAGGGACCCCCATATACTACCGAATAAATGTTTTAACCCCTTGATTGCCCCCTAGTTAACCCTTTCACCACTGATCACCGTATAACCGTTACGGTTGACGCTGGTTAGTTTGTTTATTTTTTATAGTGTCAGGGCACCCGGCGTTTATTACCGAATAAAGGTTTAGCCCCCTGATCGCCCGGCGGTGATATGCGTCGCCCCAGGCAGCGTCAGATTAGCGCCAGTACCGCTAACACCCACGCACGCAGCATACACCTCCCTTAGTGGTATAGTATCTGAACGCATCAATATCTGATCCGATCAGATCTATACTAGCGTCCCCAGCAGTTTAGGGTTCCCAAAAACGCAGTGTTAGCGGAATCAGCCCAGATACCTGCTAGCACCTGCGTTTTGCCCCTCCGCCCGGCCCAGCCCAGCCCACCCAAGTGCAGTATCGATCGATCACTGTCACTTACAAAAGACTAAACGCATAACTGCAGCGTTCGCAGAGTCAGGCCTGATCCCTGCGATCGCTAACAGTTTTTTTGGTAGTATTTTGGTGAACTGGCAAGCACCAGCCCCAGGCAGGGTCAGGTTAGCGCCAGTACCGCTAACACCCACGCACGCACCGTACACCTCCCTTAGTGGTATAGTATCTGAACGGATCAATATCTGATCCGATCAGATCTATACTAGCGTCCCCAGCAGTTTAGGGTTCCCAAAAACGCAGTGTTAGCGGAATCAGCCCAGATACCTGCTAGCACCTGCGTTTTGCCCCTCCGCCCGGCCCAGCCCACCCAAGTGCAGTATCGATCGATCACTGACACTTACAAAACACTAAATGCATAACTGCAGCGTTCGCAGAGTCAGGCCTGATCCCTGCGATCGCTAACAGTTTTTTTGGTAGTATTTTGGTGAACTGGCAAGCACCAGCCCCAGGCAGCATCAGGTTAGCGCCAGTACCGCTAACACCCACGCACGCACTGTACACCACCCTTAGTGGTATAGTATCTGAACGGATCAATATCTGATCCGATCAGATCTATACTAGCATCCCCAGCAGTTTAGGGTTCTCACAAACGCAGTGTTAGCGGGATCAGCCCAGATACCTGCTAGCACCTGCGTTTTGCCCCTCCGCCCGGCCCAGCCCAGCCCACCCAAGTGCAGTATCGATCGATCACTGTCACTTACAAAAGACTAAAACGCATAACTGCAGCGTTCGCAGAGTCAGGCCTGATCCCTGCGATCGCCAACAGATTTTTTGGTAGCGTTTTGGTGAACTGGCAAGCGCCAGCGGCCTAGTACACCCCGGTCGTAGTCAAACCAGCACTGCAGTAACACTTGGTGACGTGGCGAGTCCCATAAGTGCAGTTCAAGCTGGTGAGGTGGCAAGCACAAGTAGTGTCCTGCTGCCACCAAAAAGACAAACACAGGCCCGTCGTGCCCATAGTGCCCTTCCTACTGCATTCGCCAATCCTAATTGGGAACCCACCGCTTCTGCAGCGCCTGTACTTCCCCCATTCACATCCCCAACCAAATGCAGTCGGCTGCATGAGAGGCATTTTCTTTATGTCCTCCCGAGTACCCCTACCCAGCGAACGCCCCCAAAAAAGATATTGTGTCTGCAGCTAGCGCGGATATAGGCGTGACACCCGCTATTATTGTCCCTCCTGTCCTGACAATCCTGGTCTTTGCATTGGTGAATGTTTTGAACGCTACCATGCACTAGTTGAGTATTAGCGTAGGGTACAGCATTGCACAGACTAGGCACACTTTCACAGGGTCTCCCAAGATGCCATCGCATTTTGAGAGACCCGAACCTGGAACCGGTTACAGTTATAAAAGTTAGTTACAAAAAAAGTGTAAAAAAAAAAATAAAAATATATATATAAAATAAAAAAAAATAGTTGTCGTTTTATTGTTCTCTCTCTCTCTATTCTCTCTATTGTTCTGCTCTTTTTTACTGTATTCTATTCTGCAATGTTTTATTGTTATTATGTTTTATCATGTTTGCTTTTCAGGTATGCAATTTTTTATACTTTACCGTTTACTGTGCTTTATTGTTATCCATTTTTTTTGTCTTCAGGTACGCCATTCACAACTTTGAGTGGTTATACCAGAATGATGCCTGCAGGTTTAGGTATCATCTTGGTATCATTCTTTTCAGCCAGCGGTCGGCTTTCATGTAAAAGCAATCCTAGTGGCTAATTAGCCTCTAGACTGCTTTTACAAGCCGTGGGAGGGAATGCCCCCCCCCACCGTCTTCCGTGTTTTTCTCTGGCTCTCCTGTCTCAACAGGGAACCTGAAAATGCAGCCGGTGATTCAGCCAGCTGACCATAGAGCTGATCAGAGACCAGAGTGGCTCCAAACATCTCTATGGCCTAAGAAACCGGAAGCTACGAGCATTTTATGACTTAGATTTTGCTGGATGTAAATAGCGCCATTGGGAAATTGGGGAAGCATTTTATCACACCGATCTTGGTGTGGTCAGATGCTTTGAGGGCAGAGGAGAGATCTAGGGTCTAATAGACCCCAATTTTTTCAAAAAAGAGTACCTGTCACTACCTATTGCTATCATAGGGGATATTTACATTCCCCGAGATAACAATAAAAATGATTTAAAAAAATAAAAATGAAAGGAACAGTTTAAAAATAAGATAAAAAAAAAAAAAAATAATGAATTAAAAAAAAAAAAAAAAAAAAAAAAAGCACCCCTGTCGCCCCCTGCTCTCGCACTAAGGCGAACGCAAGTGGCGGTCTGTCGTCAAACGTAAACAGCAATTGCACCATGCATGTGAGGTATCACCGCGAAGGTTAGATCGAGGGCAGTAATTTTTGCAGTAGACCTCCTCTGTAAATCTAAAGTGGTAACCTGTAAAGGCTTTTAAAGGCTTTTAAAAATGTATTTATTTTGTTGCCACTGCACGTTTGTGCGCAATTGTAAAGCATGTCATGTTTGGTATCCATGTACTCGGCCTAAGATCATCTTTTTTATTTCATCAAACATTTGGGCAATATAGTGTGTTTTAGTGCATTAAAATTTAAAAAAGTGTGTTTTTTCCCCAAAAAATGCGTTTGAAAAATCGCTGCGCAAATACTGTGTGAAAAAAAAAAATGAAACACCCACCATTTTAATCTGTAGGGCATTTGCTTTAAAAAAATATATAATGTTTGGGGGTTCAAAGTAATTTTCTTGCAAAAAAAAAAACTTTTTCATGTAAACAATAAGTGTCAGAAAGGGCTTTGTCTTCAAGTGGTTAGAAGAGTGGGTGATGTGTGACATAAGCTTCTAAATGTTGTGCATAAAATGCCAGGACAGTTCAAAACCCCCCCAAATGACCCCATTTTGGAAAGTAGACACCCCAAGCTATTTGCTGAGAGGCATGTTGAGTCCATGGAATATTTTATATTGTGACACAAGTTGCGGGAAAGAGACAATTTTTTTTTTTTTTGCACAAAATTGTCACTAAATGATATATTGCTCAAACATGCCATGGGAATATGTGAAATTACACCCCAAAATACATTCTGCTGCTTCTCCTGAGTACGGGGATACCACATGTGTGAGACTTTTTGGGAGCCTAGCCGCGTACGGAACCCCGAAAACCAAGCACCGCCTTCAGGCTTTCTAAGGGCGTGAATTTTTGATTTCTCTCTTGACTGCTTATCACAGTTTCGGAGACCATGGAATGCCCAGGTGGCACAAACCCCCCCCAAATGACCCCATTTTGGAAAGTAGACACCCCAAGCTATTTGATGAGAGGTATAGTGAGTATTTTGCAGACCTCACTTTTTGTCACAAAGTTTTGAAAATTGAAAAAAGAAAAAAAAAAAAGTTTTTTCTTGTCTTTCTTCATTTTCAAAAACAAATGAGAGCTGCAAAATACTCACCATGCCTCTCAGCAAATAGCTTGGGGTGTCTACTTTCGAAAATGGGGTCATTTGGGGGGGGGTTTGTGCCACCTGGGCATTCCATGGCCTCCGAAACTGTGATAGGCAGTGAAGAGTGAAATCAAAAATTTTCACCCTTAGAAATCCTGAAGGCGGTGATTGGTTTTCGGGGTCACGTACACGGCTAGGCTCCCAAAAAGTCCCACACATGTGGTATCCCCGTACTCAGGAGAAGTAGCAGAATGTATTTTGGGGTGCAATTCCACATATGCCCATGGCCTGTGTGAGCAATATATCATTTAGTGACAACTTTGTGCAAAAAAAAAAAAAAAATGTGTCACTTTCCCGCAACTTGTGTCAAAATATAAAATATTCCATGGACTCAATATGCCTCTCTGGAAATAGCTTGGGGTGTCTACTTTCCAAAATGGGGTCATTTGGGGGGGTTTTGTGCCACCTGGGCATTCCATGGCCTCCGAAACTGTGATAGGCAGTAAAGAGTGAAATCATAAATTTACGCCCTTAGAAATCCTGAAGGCGGTGATTGGATTTCGGGGCCCCGTACGCGGCTAGGCTCCCAAAAAGTCCCACACATGTGGTATCCCCATATTCAGGAGAAGCAGCAGAATGTATTTTGGGGTGCAATTCTACATAGGCCCATGGCCTGTGTGAGCAATATATCATTTAGTGACAACTTTTTGTAAATATTTTTTTTTTTTTTTTTTGTCATTATTCAATCACTTGGGACAAAAAAAATAAATATTCAATGGGTTCAACATGCCTCTCAGCAATTTCCTTGGGGTGTCTACTTTCCAAAATGAGGTCATTGGGGGGGGTTTTGTACTGCCCTGCCATTTTAGCACCTCAAGAAATTACATAGGCAGTCATAAACTAAAAGCTGTGTAAATTACAGAAAATGTACCCTAGTTTGTAGACGTTATAACTTTTGCGCAAACCAATAAATATACGCTTATTGACATTTTTTTTACCAAAAACATGTGGCCGAATACATTTTGGCCTAAATGTATGACTAAAATTGAGTTTATTGGATTTTTTTTATAACAAAAAGTAGAAAATATCATTTTTTTTCAAAATTTTCGGTCTTTTTCCATTTATAGCGCAAAAAATAAAAACCGCAGAGGTGATCAAATACCATCAAAAGAAAGCTCTATTTGTGGGAAGAAAAGGACGCAAATTTAGTTTGGGTACAGCATTGCATGACCGCGCAATTAGCAGTTAAAGCGACGCAGTGCCAAATTGGAAAAAGACCTCTGGTCCTTAGGCAGCATAATGGTCCGGGGCTCAAGTGGTTAATACAATGCCGTAACCTGCTTCTTTAATTTACATGTAACTACTAAAACACCTTTAATTGATACATTATACTTGTTACCATATGTTGATCTTTCAATAAAAACCTTTAAACGTGAATACTTCAAGAATAGAAATGGTATTGGAAGCCATGGGAGGCTATCAGCTGACCCAGAGAGGAGATGGAGAATAAGAGAGGTTCAAGGACAAAACCTTGGGGGATCCCGACAGAGAAAGGGAGAGGAGGAAGTAGAATTGTAAGTAACGCTAAAGTTGCAGTTGGGTAAGTAAGGTGAGAACCAGCGAAGAGTACATTCATGGAGACAAAAGGTTTGGAGTTTTTTTTTTTTGAGGAGGGGGTGGTTCATTGTGTCAAAGGCAGCAGAGAGGTCCAGGAGTAGAAGTACAGAATAGTTTCCATTGGATTTACAGTAGCTATTAGCAGATCATTTGTGAGTTTTAGGAGAGCAGTTTCCGTAGGGTGTTGAGGGCGAAATCCAGACTGAAAGGGATTAGGAAGGTTATTCTCAGCAAGGTGGTAACTAGACATGTGCACACTGAAATATTATGTTTCGGAATTTCGGTTTCGTCCAAAAAATAAATGTATTTAGTTACTCCTGAAATTTATATTTATTTTGTTTCGTTATAAAAAATGCTTTTGTCCAAAAATCCAGATTAATTAAGGTCGAATCTGTCAATTGAAGGCTTATGGTATCTGTTGGATGTTCTAAGAAGATTCGACAAAGCAGCTAAACTGTACGACGCCGCTATCGTACATTTCCGGTTGAATGCTCCCCCCAAAAGCTATAGCAGAATCCTAATGTTGTATGACTAGTAAAAATTATATTTATTAATTATTATTACTAGTCAAACAACATTAGAATTCTTCTATAGCCTGTGGGCGGAGCATTTGACCGTAAATGTCTGTCCGTGTCGATCGTATTTTTTTAGCTGCTTCGTCAAATTTTCATGTCTCTATAATGTCGAATCTTTTCTCTCTGTCTTTGTTTTCTCTCTATAATGTCAAATAATCTTGGACTAATAGAGTTAGGTTAGGCACATTCAACCACAGGTTCGATAGACACAGATCGCTATTGTCACTGTCATGTCAAATCTTCTATCTATATCGAACTGTTGCTGCAACAATACAAAAATAAAGCATTTTTTTATTTCGGATTTTTCAAATTTCGGATTCTTGTCGTTCGTTATCGTTTGTTAAAACAAACACGAAAATCCCTGAAATTAGAATGAAAATTCATTTGGACGAAAACGAATGCACATGTCTAGTGGTAACTCAGTCAGTTGCAGACCATGTTTGCTCCGTCTATCAGCGGGACAAGCCAATCTTTCCCTGATGTCCAGACACACGCATCCTAGAACCATCCATCAGTGTTAAACAACTTCCCAGGAGGAGGATTGATGAGAACATTCATTCAGGCTCTGCACTTGGCGAGGTCTGGTAAGTGCCCATTTCACAGGGAGAGGGATTCGTACACAGAGTGAGAGAGTGTGCCCAAGAATCTATTGCAAAGCGGAGACATATTCCTTTGATCTCCTCTGTGAACTTTTGTTTGTTTGTACAATACCAGCACTGCATTCATTTGCAGTTTACATCAATTGATTATGTGTTGATGTAGGAGCGCTATTTGTTTGTGTTATGTTTTTGGGGAGCTTTGTTTGAAGATTTATTTAACAGCTGCCAAAGACTGGTTTTTATTTTAAGTTCAATTCAGTTAGCTACTATCTGATTGATTTGGTTTGAATGAGTGTTAATTCTAACTGTGTCCTTAAGCGCTTGGTAGTGTGGGCCCCTTTATACACTTCTCTATTACATATATTTGTCAGCATATTTATGTTCTTAGATGCATCATAAATCATGTTATTTTGAACAGCAATTGATAATTACAGCAGCACAGTAGCTTGGTGGCACTTCTGCCCTGTGCTTGTATGCATTTCTTCCAGGTACTTGTGTTTCTTCCCACACTCCAAAGACCTGTGTAAGTATACATGTGAGATACGACCTTTGATTCTAAGCTGGGACTGGTGTAAATATAAAGCCGTGCTATATACATGCCTGTAATAAGTACAAAAATAATATTGACATACTTGATGGCAATACTATTTTGCATTGTCTACCACTTATGGAAACACAGGGATTGATTTACTAAAACTGGAGATTATTAAACCCCACTATTTATTAAAGCCAAATCAGATTTCAAAAATATACAATTTGAATATCCAACTACAATATCTAGAACATATTATTGCATATAACGCTTGTCTAAATTGCTTTTATACAGATTTTATATCTTAATTATATTGATGCCATTTTGGAGATTTTCCCTCCTTTTTTTTATTGTATCTGGAAATGACTGTAACATTATTATATTTATTGTACAACTTAAATGTAACATAACATCAGCAGGTGCACAAACACTTTAAAGAGAACATTAAAATTTCTATCTTTCTCAATATAACTATATGATGATGTGTGGTATTATTAAGAGTGAACCAAACAAGAGAATGCATATAATACAATAGAAACAGATTAAAGAGCCTAATATTGTGATTATTAAAGGGATTTTTTTAACAACAAATATATATATATATATATATATATATATATAAGTGTGTGTGTGTGTATAATTTTTTTTCATTTTTTTGTATAAAAGTTTAAATTAATGTTTAATGTCTTTCCTTTTTTTTTCTTATAAAGCTTTCTTTAACAAATGCACTTTAATATAGGATGTACTCTTGGTACCAAATTCAAAAAGCATTACAACATTTCTAAAGAAATAGCACAGTAGAAGATGTTTGTCTTTCACGCTCTTTCAGTGATTGAAACCCCATATAGTTATTTGAACAGACCATTTGGGGAGAGGAGGAAGGCAGTGAAATAAAGACTGCAATTGACAGCTAACAAAAGTCAACTGTTCAATCTACTTTTCTTGAAAGAGCCAGATGGAAAATTGTCAGAAGAACAGCACTTGCATCCAATCAGATTCATGCTTTGTTCAGATATTCTGACCGTCAGGGCGCCACCTGTCAGAATATAATAGTCGGCAGGGAGATCTGTCCATCTGCATTGTTTAGCAAGGATGGTGGAATCTGTTAGATTTATTTTGTTCAGCCTTTAGGCTGAGCTTGGGCTGCTGTGTAGGCAAATACTATCATTTTTTATAAGAGTTGCCGAACAGAAACATCTAAAAAGAAGCCTAGATCTTCATTTGCTGCCTGGGAATGCAGTGTGTGCGTCCTCATGCACACAGGATGTTTTAAAAATGCCAGCGCTACAGTAGCGCTAAAAACACCAGCTTTTCACGTTTAGCCGCGTTTTTACATTAGCATTATTGCATTTTTTTTTCTGCATTTTTGCATGTTTTCCCACATTTTTTGGTGTTAGTGTTTTCCCATATTTTTTCAATTAAAACACTCTTTATAATGTAAAAACATCTAAAAACATCAAAGGCCCCTTTCACACTGCAGCGTCGCTAAAACAGCGCTAAAGCACCGGCTGTTTTTGCAGTGCTTTAGCGGTGTTTTAGTATTTTGTCAGTATTACATTGTATATCCCTGTAGTCGTTCAAATGCTTATCTAATGGTTTTTTTTAAACCATCGATGTTCCCCGCTGAGACCACCACCTGTGAAAGCGAATTCCCCATCCTTGCCGCTCTTACAGTAAAGAACCCTTTACGTAGTATTAGGTTAAACCTCTTTCCTTCTAATTTTAATAAGTGGCCACGTGTCTTGTTAAACTCCCTTCCGCAAAAAAGTTTTATTCCTATTGTGGGGTCACTAGTACGGTATTTATAGATTGAAATCATATTCCCTCTCAAGTGTCTCTTCTCCAGAGAGAATAAGTTCAGTGCTCGCAACCTTTCCTCATAACTAATATCCTCCAGGACCCTTTATTAGCTTAGTTGCCCTTCTCTGTACTTGCTCCATTTCCACTTGCTCTATTGCCTCTCTTTCGTACATACTGGCTCTTGGGAACCGAGTTGAGCCAGGAACTGTGATGACAACTGTCGCAAGGGATAAAAGAATTGCGATCTGTAGTCTTAAAGTGAGTAGACGTCAACAGAACATCCCCTTCACTCCAGATTTTAAGATCGAGAAAATTGATAGTATGTTGACTAGCTACATACTTAAATGCAATGCCTCTATCATTATTATTTAAATTAATAATAAATGTGTGCAAAGATTCAAGGGGATTCCATAGGAGGAGGACGTCATCAATGTATCTTGCCCAAAGGGCCAATTCAGGTCTCATATCGGCATAGATGACGTCCTCCTCCCATTTCCACATAAAAAGGTCGGAGACTCGTCTAGAGCTCGTGGGGTACTGGCTTTGGGTAGGCACAGGTCTATATAAATGACTACCGGTTCCTTCTGTCTGATAACTTCCCTACAAGGAGGAGGAGGCACATCAAGATGGCCTGTTAACTCGGCCTCATTGGCTAAGATTTTACTCTGCCAATCAAAGGCGGCTCCATTCTTATAGTTACCAATATCCCTATTACATTTTTTCTTTTTTTGTTCAATTTCTTCCTTTTCAAGCAGTTTTTTAAGGTTAACAGAACGTTCTTTATATACTTCGCTATTAGTATGGGAGGAGAGCTTATCTTTAATACGTTTAATCTCTCCATCCAGACGTACTAATCAATATCAATATTACCTCCAGAATAAGGGTGTGGCAATGGGGGCAAAGTTCGGGGGCACACATTTATGATTAATTTAAATAATAATGATAGAGGCATTGAACTTAAGTATGTAGCTAGTCAACATAATATCAATTTTCTCGATCTTAAAATCTGGAGTGATGAGGGCGCATGCGCGGAGCCCGGAAGATGGCGGCTTAAGCCAGGAGCTCCACACCATCCCAGCCCAGCGGCGCTCATATCTCTGCATACAGAGCCCCAGGAACGAAATTAATGCTCCCCACGGCACCCCCGAGCATTCCGGACCATACTCATCTGCCTAGCACCACGTTCAGGAGGAATCTGGAGCCGGAATTTACAGTTACTGACCCGGCCGGCGGATCCAAAATGGCGGCCGCACTGAAGCCTCAGGTACACAGTGCTGAGGAATTAGCAGACGGGAGGCCGGTAATCCACACCAACTCCACACCTTACAGTACCCTGACCCATGTGAGTTACCCCCAAGCTCTTAATGTGTCCCCAGTCTACACAGAAACAATGGCAAACCGCTTCACAGGGGAATATGCTCTCCCCCCTCAGGGCCTAACAGAGCCAGACAGGCAGACACACTCCATGCAGATTCCCTGGCTGCAGCACAGACCTTCTCAGTAGCAGACTTATATCAGAAATTCTCAGAGCTCCTGGACAGGGGACTATCCCAAACTGCTGCTAAGATCACAGGAGACTTAAAGGCAGATTTTCAGAACCTAGGCTCTAGAATAGAGGCCATTGAAGATAAGCTAGAGCACACAATAGCTAACACCAACCAGAACTCGGATCACTTGCAAACACTACAGGAGCAACTAGATGTGGCCACATCCAGGATCGATGAATTGGAAAACCGATCGAGGAGGTATAACATCAGGATTAGAGGCCTCCCGGAATCCATCAAAGATGTTCCCGCAGCTGTACAAAATGTGATCCAAAACCTGATCCCAAATATTTCACAACGCCTGGAATTGGATAGGGCCCACAGATCTCTAGGACCCCCTAGAAAAGATGCAACGCCGAGGGACATTATCGCCAAACCCCACTTCTACGCAGTTAAAGAAGAGGTCATGAGACAGGCCCGTATTGCCCCCAAAGTGTTGTGCCAAGGACATGTGGTCCAAATATATGCGGACCTATCGCCATCTACCATGCAACGCAGGCGATCCCTTAAACCACTACTCCTAGCCCTGTCACGAAAAGATATAAAATATAAGTGGGCCTTCCCCTTTGCCGTAAAGTTTTCGGATAACGGGAAAAACTATTCATTCTCCAGCTTCCCTGAAGGCGAAAAATTGCTCCTACGACTACGCTTTATATCGCATGAAGCAGATATGGACACCTCGCAAAGCACCCCAGGATCGTCCAAGAGGCCAACTCCCACCAGCCCCCAATCCCCCCTGTGGAGCGGGACGAAGACCAAGAAGGCTAAAGACAACGGTCCCCCGTGATATCCGACGAGATGACATAAACTGTCCGGTTCGATCCACTTACATCTAATTCCAGATTATTTCTGGGCTAGCATACTGAACTCTGCATCCTATGGTCCCTAAGGACTTACTTTCGCATTCGTTCATTCAAATTACTTATTGAACAATGGAGGGGATCTCCCTTGCAAAGGGAAGATCCTTCTTCTCCCAATTAAGGGCCCTCCCTCCTCGACTCCACTTGGAGGGAAGACGGAGGGCCAAAAGCTCTTGAAATTAATCCCAGGCAGTTATCACACTTTGTCAGTTATTCGTTCCTGGTTACTGAGAATTATATTAGGAAACATATTTTTTAAGTATTTTATTTAGCTTTTTTAAATTTTTTTTTTCTTTTGTCGGGGCGCCCTGGCTGGGGTGGGCCCCATGTGCCAACACCTCTCCCTCAGACTCCGGCTGGTTTCTGGGGGACGGGCTACCTTTTCCCTTACGGGACAGGACCTGTCATACCTAGGTAACGGTTCTTGGAGGGCTTCTCCCCCTCCGGGAACACTTTCGACTCGCTAGGAGAACTTTCCCCCCTCTTACTTTACCCCTCTACCTTTCTCCCAACCCTATCCAGATCACATGTATATATTTTGTTTACTAAATGCAGATCACATGACCATTACAAGACGGGGATTCTGCTGGAAGCGGAAGAAACGCATGAGGATCCACAAAGAGTGGAAGACCAGAAACCGTCGAAGGGTGAGTGACGAGAGACACGAACATAGACCCTATCCCGTACCCCATGGCTGACCCCACACAGAGCTCCCTAAAAATTGCCACACACAATGTGCAAGGGCTTAATTCCCCATAAAAAGAAAGAAAATATTTAACCACTACAAGTCCCTTAAACTCGACATCCTCTTACTCCAAGAGACCCATTTCCCCAGGCAATACAACCCAAAGTTTGTTCACTCACAGTACCCTCACATTCACCTAGCCAACGCGGAAAACAAGACCAAAGGAGTAGCTATATTTATTTCCAAAACATGCAACTTTGAATTCATATCGGACCTTAAGGACCCTGATGGGAGGTTCCTCCTAGTCAAGGGGAGAATAGGAGGACATATGTACTCCTTAATCACATACTACTGTCCCAATAAAGGGCAAGAAAAGTTTTTCCGTCACATCTTGAATACTCTTACCCCTATACTGGAGGGTACAATTATATGGGGGGGAGACTCCAATGTGGCCTTTGACCAAGGCCTAGACAAATCTAAACCCACACTGCCCCAATCTACCAGACCCACCAAGGTTAGCCTTAAAATTGCCAAACTTCTACATGAAAGGGGTCTAGCAGATGTTTGGCGAGAAACTAACCCATCAAAAAAAGACTACACACACTTTTCCTATCCACACAATACATATGCAAGGATAGATCACATTCTGGTCCCCCCAAACATTCTCCCATCAGTCATCCAATCACAAATCAAAGACACGGTTCTGTCTGACCACTCTATGGTGATCGCACACGTCCACTCCAGTCATTCGCAGGCGAATAGGGGACATTGGCATCTTAAAGAATCCATTCTAGCTAATCCCACTCACAAAACAATACTTAATAAAGAGCTTAGAGAATATTTTACACTTAATAATGTAGAGGGCATTTCAGCCGAGACCCTGTGGGCGGCACACAAAGCCTTCATTAGAGGCAAAATTATTCAGCTTACAACACAGATTAAACGGGAACAAAAGGCGGACGTGGAGCACCTGGAGAGGTCATATAGGTCCATGAAGAAACAACACAAAAAGACTCCATCCCCAGAACTACTTGCCCGAATAGAAAAGATCCGCCTAGAACTTAACCTTTCCCTCACAACAACAGCGGAGAACTCGCTTCGCTGGAGTAGTAATAAATTCTACACGCAAAAAGATAAGATCAGCACAATGTTAGCAGCCAAACTTACCCCTAAACCAAGAATTTCGGCCTTCCCCAAGATACGCATTGCAGGTCAAGACCCCACGGCTAACCCAACCAAAATTTTAGAAGCCTTTCATAAATTTTACTCCGATCTTTATAGCTCCCCATCAAAGCCCACTGAGAAAGTGATTACCGATTTCCTAGATGGCATCAAAGTTCCATCCCTAAAAACAGAACATAGGGACATCCTAGAGGCTCCCTTTCAAGAGGAAGAAGTGGCGGCGGTTATCAAAGGCCTGCGCACGGGCTCGGCTCCAGGGCCTGATGGCCTATCGGTCACATATTATAAAACCTTTTTAGGCACCCTCACCCCACATATGACAAAGTTTTTCAACTCCAAAGTAAAGGGAGACCCTTTAGAAGCCCAACTCAATACAGCATATATCACGGTCATTCCAAAACCCGACAAAAACCCGGAAGAGGTGGGTAACTACCGGCCCATTTCGCTTATTAATAATGATCTCAAAATACTCACCAAGATTCTAGCAGACCGTATGTCCTCATTTATAAGCAAATATATACACAGAGACCAAGTGGGTTTTATACCAGGCAGACAAGGCCCAGATCAGGTAAGAAGAGCAGTGGATATCATTTCAATACTGCAATCCAATTGGGAGGGGGGCACAAAACAACAAGGCTTCATCCTCGCCCTTGACCTTCAAAAGGCCTTCGATTCTGTATCCTGGTCCTATATATTTTCCCTTCTTAAGAGATGGGGCTTTGGTCCACGTTTTCTAGGGGTGTTGCAATCACTTTACTCCTTACCCAAGGCCCTGATTCGCTTACAAGGATACTACTCTACCCCAATCAATATAGCTAGAGGCACAAGGCAAGGCTGCCCACTGTCCCCTATTATATTTGCCATAGCAATAGAGACCTTAGCTACATCTATCCGACAGAATAAAGACATCCAGGGTGTGACATGTGGTGACCAATCACACAAATGCGGTTTATTCGCAGGCGATATTCTCCTATTTTTAACTTCTCCCGTCACCTCACTACCGAACCTGCATAAAACGCTAACGGAATTCTCTAAAATATCTGGGCTATCGGTAAATTATTCTAAATCTCAGGCCCTAAACATCTCCCTACCACCATCCACGGTTGCTCTCCTTCAACAATCCTTTAAATTTGAATGGAGCCCCAACTTCATCAAATACCTAGGGGTTAACCTCACAGCTAGAGTAGAATCCCTCTACGCAAACAATTATCCCCCCCTATATAAAAAATTAGAGGCAGACCTGAAAGCCTGGGCCAGAGGCGATCTATCTTGGATGGGTAGAATAAACTCTATTAAAATGACACTGTTGCCTAGAATACTATATTTCTTCAGATCTCTCCCCATCTCCATAAGAAAGGACCACTTGCGATCTCTACAAAGTAAAATCCTAAAATTTATATGGGGCAATTCAGGATACAGAATCCCCCAACACACTCTCTATATACATAGAAATAAAGGTGGGGTAGGCCTACCTCACCTTTACAAATATTATATAGCTGCCAGAATAGCCCAACTCTCTACAGTATATACACGACTAGAAAAACCTGATTGGGTCCAGATAGAGAGGCAAGCTATTCCCCTACACACACCCGATTTTCTTCTATGGTGTCCCCAAAAACATAGACCATCAATTCTATCGCCCTCCTTATCCCAATCCCTCAAACTTTGGGATGGCATCCGCAATCTTCCTTCCTTGACTTCCAAAATACAACCCCTGGCCCACATTTTCCATAACCCAAACTTCCCTCCCGGACTAGATATTAAAGCCTTTAAATGGTGGCTTGATAAAGGTTTATACCGCATAGGACATTTCTTTACAGCCAAAGGTCCGCTCACATTAAGCCATTGTATAAACACACTAGATCTACCAAATTCAGAGAAATTCCGATTCGGACAGATCTCACATTTTTTACGCAAAATTTGGATGGAAAAACCACTCCCCCCCAAATTCACGGAATATGAGCTCTGGTGTGGACAGGCCATGGGGCAGAGGGGCGGGATATCAATCATCTACTCGTCACTCACCCTTCCGACAGAGAAACCTACCTATATGAAGGCATGGGAGGTTGACCTCCAACATGAATGGGACCTGGAAACCTGGCAAATAGCGTGTTCTAGAGCCTTTCAAGGTATTAGAAATACTTCACTTATGGAAGCGAATTTAAAAGTTCTCA
This sequence comes from Lithobates septentrionalis, assembly GCA_037952835.1. Lineage (NCBI taxonomy): Eukaryota > Metazoa > Chordata > Amphibia > Anura > Ranidae > Lithobates > Lithobates septentrionalis. The sequence continues at coordinate 27,282,681 of JBBDGP010000229.1, read as the reverse complement.
TGAGGTGGTACATGACCCCCACCAGACTTGCTACTATCTATCCCACAGCTGACCCCAGCTGCTTCAGGGGCTGTCAACTTAGGGGATCGATGGTACATGTTTGGTGGGAATGTCCAAGAATCAGACCGATTTGGAAGAAACTCTTCAATCTAATTCGCAAAGTCACTGGTTGCGAGGTTCCCAGGTTCGGTAGCCCTACTTAATGCCCACATTCCCCATGTTTCCAAACCCAACCGTAAGTTGATACACTTCATGCTCGAAAATTACCATAGCCAGAGCCTGGAAACAACCAAAGATATCCTTTTTGGCTATTCAACGTAAAATATCATGGATAATGACCCAAGAAAAACTAGCCAGCATCGCTTCGGACACGCTACACAAATTTGATTCTATATGGTTGCCTTGGGCAACATACTGTGGAATATCCCTAGAGGTGATAGATAGCCATATTGCTCCCGTAATATCCGAATAAAGTCAAACATGTGTTCCAGACCCTCCCCTTCCCTACCCCCCCTTCTTTTCCCACCCGTCCCTATTCCCAACTCTTTTCTACTTACTTTACTTTAAGTTATTTTGCTAACTTCAGTTAGACATGATGTCTCACCATCACTTGTGTGTTTATGAGCGTATCAGACTAAACAGAAATTTCTCTGGTCTAATTAAATTCTATCTGAGTCATTAGGGGCATTACACCCTAGGCAATTGATAGGGAGCAGTCTAATGTGAGGCGAGCGGGGAAAGGAGACCCGACTGGGGCACAGGAAGATCCCGTTAGGGGTGACCTGGTTAGGCGATTCCCCCCTGTCTCGCAAGTTACGTTTTTTCCTATGACCGTTCCGAATTACCCCGTGATGATCACAAAATATATACTGAATAGTCTGGGTCTAGTCCCTTTGAAGAGACCCAAAAGCTTTTCTCCAGAAGAAATTCCTTGATACCAAACATACATGTTCAATGCTCATAAATTTATGTAACTCTTGATGCTTAGGCCTATGTTGGGCCATCTATTTGGTTGATCTTTATCTTGTATTATGGTAAATATTTTAAAATAAAAAACATATTGAACACAAAAAAAAATAAAAATAAAATCTGGAGTGAAAGGAATGTCTTGTTGACGTCTACTCACTTTAAGACTACAGATCACAATTCTTTTTTCCCTCACGACAGTTCCTGGCTCAACTCGGTTCCCAAGAGCCAGTATGTACGAAAGAGAGGCAACTGTACGCGAGTGGAAGATTTTAATGAACAAGCTAAAATCTATACAGACAGACTTATAGATAAGGGTTATGATGCCTCTTTCTTAAATCATAAATTTACGGAGGTACAAATGTTGGACTGCGACTATTTACTGACAGATAAACCTGCGGTAGTGGGGCATGAGAACAATAATTTGTTTTGCCCTTTCATTACGGGCTATCCCACCAACATTTTTAAATTAAAAAACTCCTACGCAAGCATTGGCACATAATTAAAAATGATCATGTGTTGGGTTCCATTCTTCCGGAGAAACTACGAACACTAGAAACCTCAAGAGACATTGCCGTGCTCTTGAACAACTGTGGCTTAAAACCAAATGCCTGCAAGACTTCACCCTATATAAATCTGCTTTTCTAAAATACAATTCCTGCCTCCATGCTGCCAAATAAGCATACTTTGTCTCTCTTATTAATTCCTTGTCATCCAGTCCCTGTCGGCTCCTCTCAACCTTTAACTCTCTGCTTCGTCCCCCACCCCCTCTACCCACTAACTCACTCACTGCCCAAGAGATTGCCAATCACTTCAAAGACAAGATCGATGCAATTCGTGAGGACACCTCCACTGTGCGTATGTCTTCCCCACCCAACATACCTTGCCTAGCAGCACATTCAACACTCTCCTCTTTTGAATTGGCTACTACTGAAGAGGTTACAAAACTTTTCTCAGATGCCCACCTAACCAATCCTTGGATCCTGTTCCCTCACAACTACTACGGTCACCCTCTTCTTCTATCCTATGCTCCCTCACTCACATCTTCAATCTCTCCCTCTCTAGTGGCATCTTCCCCTCCCCTCTAAAACATGCGCAGATCACTCCGATACTTAAAAAGCCCTCACTGGACCCTACCAACCTGAACAACTTAAGGCCCATCTCATTGCTCCCATTCACCTCTAAACTTCTAGAACACTTAGTCTACAACCGTCTTAGCTCGTACCTCTGTGAAAATAACCTTCTTGACCCCTTACAGTCTGGCTTTTGCTCGCAGCACTCCACGGAAACTGCCTTACTATAACTCACTAACAATTTATTAACTGCTAAAACCAACAGCCAGTTCTCTCCATACTCCTATTACTTGACCTCTCCGCGGCCTTTGATACTGTTGATCACCCACTCCTTCTCAATAAACTACATTCCCTTGGCCTCCGAGATTCTGCTCTATCCTGGTTCTCTGTCTATTTATCACAGCGCTCCTTCAGTGTCACCTACAACTCTGTCTCCTCCTCTCCATTGCCCCTTTCTGTGGGGGTCCCCCAAGGCTCTGTTCTTGGACCCCTTCTCTTCTCTATCTACACCTCCTCCCTTGGTCACTTGATAACCGCCCATGGCTTCCAATACCACTTATACGCTGATGACACCCAAATCTATCTGTCTACTCCTCATCTCACTCAGTCTCCTCTCGCACTACTAACTTACTAACTGACATATCAGCATGGATGTCGCACCACTTCCTTAAACTAAATCTCTCTAAAACTGAGCTATTAATATCCCCCCCCGCCCGTGCCCCCCTCCATGACTTTTCCATCAAAATCAACAATGCAACCATCAGTACCTCCCCTCACGCCAGGGTACTAGGTGTAATCCTAGACTCTGACTTGTCATTTCAGCCTCAAATCCAATGGTTGTCAAAAGTTTGTAGAATTCACCTCCGTACCATCTCTAAAATTCACCCCTTTTTAACAAATGAAACCACCAAGCTCCTCATTCACTCCCTTGTTATCTCTCACCTAGACTATTGCAACTCCCTTCTCATTGGCCTACCTCTCCATAGGCTATCCCCTCTTCAGTCTATCATGAATGCTTCTGCCAGACTTATCCATCTTACCAACCACTCAGTGTCTGCCAACCCTCTCCTCCAATCCCTACACTGGCTTCCAATCACCCAGCGAATTAAATTCAAAATACTAACCACAACATACAAAGCCATTCACAACTCTGCCCCGAGCTACATCACCAATCTTGTCTCCAAATATCACCCAAATCGACCTCTCCGCTCTTCTCAAGACCTCCTGCTCTCAAGCTCTCTCATCTCCTCCTCCCATGCTCGTCTCCAGGATTTCTCCAGATCCTCTCCAATCCTCTGGAACTCGCTACCTCCATTTATCCAGCTATCCCCTACTCTTGCTACCTTCAGGCGATCCCTGAAAACTCACCTCTTCAGGAAAGCCTATCACATCTCCAACTAATCTCCTACCACTTCCAACAGCTCATTCCCCACAGTTACAACCTTTTGTACCACCTGCCCCACCCTATTAGATTGTAAGCTCTTCTAAGCAGGGTCCTCTTAATCCTCTTGTATTTTATTGTATTATAACTATATTGTCTCCCTTTTATATTGTAAAGCGCTGCGTAAACTGTTGGCGCTATATAAATCCTCTATAATAATAATAAACAGAACTCTAAGGGTACTTCAGTGGTGGGAATTGATACGTTGAGATTACCTTGGAGAGGGGGTCCTAAGAGGCGGGCTATTTCCAAGCTCGAAATGAGTTGGATTTATAAAATCAGATGCCTTAGGCCTCTTGGTTTGAACATCGATATAGAGATTAATGCCTTTATTGATAATGTCTGATTGTCATTAATGTTTTTGACTCCTTTTTAAATCCTTTTTAAATGTTTTTTATATGAATGATTAGAGGTTTATATTATGAATATGTCATGAATATGTCAGTCTCATTATTTTTATGTATCCTGAGAGAGCACAACCCACGATGTGATGTTCGCAGAGTTTTAAAATTACAATTTAAAATTACAATCATGATTTTTTTTTTCTTTTTCTTTTCCTTTTTCTTTTTTTATTCTATCTTTGTAATTTTTGAAGAAGTTCGCAATACTTTATCTTATTTTATTTAATGCATCATAGGCATTGCATCACGGTAGAGTAGCTTGAATATTTATTTTTAAACTACCAGTTTTACTTTATTTTTCACAAGTATCGTTATGTGACATCATCAGATCGAGGTTTGGCCCTTGCGTTTGCATCAGAGTACTTGTGAGTCACAACATGGTGCCCAGATGATAACGAGGCTTGGCTGTAGCTGTTTTATATAAAGGTGGTGGATCAGCGCATTGCCCCTGCCCCAGGAAGATGTAAGGTATTACGAAACATGTAGGGCGGTGCTTGTTTGTTTTTAAGCTTTTCCGGCTGTTTTATTTGTTTTTTATTTGTATAGTTGTGGTTTTTACCAATCGCTCCTTTTGTAGCATTAAAATCTCAGTTTTATACAGTATTTCACCATTGAAGTACATTTTTATTTTTTTAACATTCGGGACTTTGGGTCCGAGTGTATATCCCTAGATTGGAGTGTTTGTGTGCCTGGTTCCATCGAGCTCCGCCAAGTGGCTCTCGGTCATAACAGGAGGATTTAGGAGATGCCAAAGATCTACCAGTCCCTGCAGAGGGCATAATCTGCCTGCATTTATGACCTCGCTCTTGAGGGGGTCCATCGGTTTGGGTAAGGGTTCCCACACACAGAGTGGGATCTTCTCCTCAGACTGAGAGTTTCTCTCCTTCTCCCCCTCTTCTTCTTTTGGTGAAGGTGGACAATATTGGAACTTACTACCTCAATGGACTTATTTTCTGGCAATAACTTGACTGAGTTTCCTAAGTACCCTCGGATGCAAGCCATCTGGTCCCGGTGATTTATCAATGGTAAATTTCCCAAGTCTAATTTTAATTCTGTCCTCCGTTAACCATGGAGGTGCTTCCTGTGATGTGTCATAAGGATAAACACTACAGTTTTGGTTACTGAAGCCCCCTGATTCCCTTGTGAAGACTGAGGAGAAGAATACATTCAATACCTTCACCATCTCCCCATCCTTTGTAACCAGATGTCCTTCCTCACTCTTTAGGGAGCCAATATGGTCTGTCCTCCCTTTTTTTTCTGTTTACATACTTAAAGAATCTCTTGGGATTTTTTTTTTTGCTCTCCTCCGTTATGTGCCTTTCGTGTTCTATCTTAGCCGCCCTTACATTTCTTGTTGCATTCTTTATAAAGTCTGATTGCTGATGATGATCCCTCAACCTTGTATTTTTTGAAGGCCTTCTCCTTTGCTTTTATATGCATTTTTACAATGGAGTTAAGCCATCCAGGACTTCTGTTCGCTCTTTTAAATTTATTACCCAATGGTATGCATTGGCTAATGCCCTTATTTAATATGATCTTAAAGCAAACCCATCTCTCCTCCGTGTTCTTTGTTCCTAAGATTTTATCCCAATTCATGCCTTCTAACAATGTTCATAGTTTAGGAAAGTTGGCTCTTTTGAAATTCGGTGTCTTTGTATTCTCTTATGTTTCCTATTTGTGTGATTAATACTGAAGCCAATTGACCTGTGATCCCTGTTTCCTAAATTGCCCCGTATTTCCACATCTGTGATCAGGTCTGTATTGTTGGTAATCAGTAGATCCAGTAACACTTTATTTCTAGTTGGTGCATCTGCTATCTGAACCATGAAATTGTCCTGCAAGACATTTAGGAACTGGCGAGCCTTAGACGAATGTGTGGTTCCTTCCGCCCAGTCTATGTCTGGATAATTAAAATCCCCCATTATGATAACACTTCCCATCCTTGCTGCTAATCTAACTTGTGATAGGAGATCCGCTTCCCCGTCCTCCCTCAGGTTAGGGGACCTATAGCATACTCCCAGTAATATTTTTCCCTTAGCTTCATCCTTTTGGAGCTCTACCCATAAGGATTCCACCTCCTCCCTAGCTCCCTTAGTGATGTCATCTCTCACATTCACTTGTACATTATTCTTGATATATAGGCACACCCCTCCCCCTGTTTTACTCTCTCTATCCCTGCGATGAAGGATATACCCTTGAATGGTTGCCAGCCAATCATGAGAGCTGTTGAACCAGGTCTATGAAATTCCCACAAAATTCAAATCCTCCTTGTACAACAGTATCTATTTAGACCGGTCGCATACTATCCTCTTTTTGGGTGTACCGAGATTGCAACTAGGACTTGTTACTATACTTACCTTTATGTGCTTTAGTCAACCTACCACTAATGCCCCCATTCTACCCTCTGGAATATGTTCTGCACTGACTATCTTTACCTCTGGGCCCTCCCCCGTCGCCTAGTTTAAAAACCCCTCTAACTTTTTGGCCATCTTTACTCCCAGCTGATCTGCACCCTCCTCATTTAGGTGCAGTCTGTCCCTTCTATAGTACTGGTGATCGACTGAGAAGTCGGCCCAGTCCTCCAAGAATCCAAACCCCTCCTTACTACACCGGCTCTTCACCCACTTGTTTACTTCCCTAATCTTCCTCTGCCTTTTTGGTGTGGCTCAATGTACTGGTAGTATTCCTGAGAATACTAGCTTGAAGGCCCTTTTCCTCAATTTAGCTCCCAAGTCCCTAAAATTGTTCTTTAGGACACTCCATCTGCCTCTGACTTTGTCATTGGTGCCAACGTGCACCATGACAGCCAGGTCTTCCCCAGCCCCTCCTGGTAATCTGTCCACCAGATCCGTGATGTTCCAAACCTGAGCGCCCAGTAGACAACATACAGTTGGGCGCTTCAGGTCTTTGTTACAGATTGCCCTCTCTGTCCTTCTAAGAATTGAGTCCCCTACCACCAGAATCTTTCTTTCCTTTCCCTTCACTTCCCCCTACTCTCACTGGAGGAGTTCTTCCCCAGGAAGCTAGGAGAGTCCCTCAGCTCCAGCAGTGCTGGTCCCTGACTGGTTTCACCAGTGGTACTTATTGGGATGCTCCAGCCCTGGATCGGCCTCCCTGGTACTTCCCCCTCTACCCTTCCTCACTGTCACCCATCTACTCTTTCCTAATGCCTACACCTCTTTGTCTCCACCCGCCTCTGTGCTGGCCCCTGCTGGCACCTGCCATGTATGTTCCTGGCTCTCCTTTAGTATGGAGGGTCTTCTCAGAGCTGACAGTTGCTTCCCCAGATTCAGAACCTGGGCTTCCAGGAAACAATGTGCTTACATTTTGCACAGCAGTATTCGCCCTTGATCGCATGATCAAGGAACGCATACATGCCGCAAGATGTACACCGAGTCGCATTCTCCACACCCACCGGGAATCGTACCTACTAATTTAATGAGGATTGGGGATTATACCCTGTCCAAATTACCTAACAACTAGCTTCCTGACACTAAAACTCAACAAGATAATACACAGGTATTCACCAAGACAATACACAGGCACTCGCTGACCAACGTGCACTCGCAGACCCATGTGCACACACACACAATACACAAGTACTAACGATCCACACACACTACTCAGACAACACTCAGGTACTCACATTACACAGGTACTACCTTACACTAATACTAAATACAGCCCACGTGCACTCGCAGCACTCATGTACTTACAATACACAGGTACACACTCACCCTACACAGGTACTTGACCACTGTTACAACCTCTTGTTTTCAACTCAAGAAAAAAAAAAGCTGTTTTAAAAATTACAGAAAAAGGTGTTAAAAAGCTACAAGGAAAAGCCCCAAAAATAACCTAAAAATGCAATCCAGCAATCACCAGCAGTCAAAAAGCAAAACTTTTTCACACTCCACTCAAGGTCCCCACTGTTTAGCTTCCAACCAGCAGTCTGACTCTGCAAGTGTAGTTGGTCCGTAGCTTAGTAAATGAGGTAAAGCTTCACTTTACAAAGAATACCCAATTATGTGCAAGGACAATTAAAAAAACGGCATATTTGTTTGCACATGATTGGATGATGGAAGTCAGCAGATCTTCTGCTCATTTACTAAGCTCTGGAGCAATTGCTCTTGCAGAGTGCAAATGCATTTTGCAAAGTGCACAGTCTATTTGCCTTTAGTAAATGATAGTTACATAGTTTAATAAAGTTACATAGTTAGTCAGGTTGAAAAATAAACCCCATATTGTCACATAGTGTTGAATCTGTTTTAGGTAAATCTCACAAGCTGCTTAGGAAAGTAAAGGATGAGTTAGGAAACTGCATTTTAATGCTGATTGCTAGCTCTCTAGGCAATCAACCCCTTTTGATGCCTTTTAATTTTTAGTATTATTGGGAGCTTTTTTGTCTTTCATTTTACATTGTAGTTGATTTGAGGTCATCTGTCACTCTTACCTGCTTTACTATTCATAACATTTTTTTTTGGAAGAAAGGCTTCCCTTTAAAATGGGTTATTGTTTTTGGGGGTGGTATTTTGGAGGTTTAATTTATTTGGGGGATATATTGTTTTTTTAGTTTGCAGCAAGGCTTTCCTTTCAGAGGGCTATTTCTGGGTTTCTATTTCTTTAGTTTCTTTTTTATTTTTATTATGATAGAGACTTTTATAACTTTGGGGTGCTCAAAGTGCAGCATTCACTTGTTACTAAAGATATTGTCTTGGAGCTGCCTTTTGTACACAACACATTGTTTCATAGTTTAAAAGATGAAAATAAAAAATAAGTACAGTGTGTACTTAAACTACCTTACGTTATATCACCCATATTCACCCTACCCCAACATCCCCACAGATAAAATAAAAATTTGGTATATACTGGTTAGGCCTAATATCTCTAAATGCAACTATCCCCTTGCTGGACAGTTTTACTGCTGTATCATCTATAGTATTTTAATTCTTGTAGTAAAGCCCCAGTCTGTCCTTTTTGTCTCAAGTAATTTTGGACCTACTGTAGCTTTCTGTAATATTTGGTGCATTTTACCAGTAAAACAATCTGCCTGTATTCTTTTCCTCTAGGACATTAAACATGCCCTTCTGCTAGCCAATTTTACACTGCTGCATCATCTGCAGTCTTTGAATTCTTAATGAGAGATTGATAGAAATTGGCAAGTGGTAGGACAGGTTTGCCTCAGTGAGACTAGGGACAGCCTCAGCGAGCTATAGGCCAAACTCTATCTACCAGTCAAAACAGGCACATGATTGATTAAAAACACATGTTGCTGCTTGGGGAACTACCTGGGGAAAAAAAGCCTTTTTTCAACCTGAAATAAATCAGATTGAATTGTTTCTGCTATACGTACTGTAAGTCAAGTTCTTCATAAAGTCAACAGTCAATTATGTGTTGCCAATGGATGCTGTTGCTGGCACTGTTTGTGAAGATCTTTGCCACTGTGAGGGTTGCCATATTTTTTCAACTCTGTTACATTTCAGAGCATGACAGAGAGTGTAAAACAACAAAATAGGCTAAAGCACAGACAAATCACAGCATCAGTACATAAAGAGTTACAGGTATATAAATGTCTGCACTGCTATACACTATCCACTAAATACCTACAGATAAAAGCTGCTAGCGCTCTTTGTTCTTCACACAATAACCACAATTATAAATAAAATCAATGCAGTGTTTCCTACATCTTATAAAATCAGCAGAGTGCTCCTAACATATAACTATATAATTAAATCCAAAAAACAAGAAACATAGGCTTTTTACCCTGTGAACAATGTATGTATGTACATTTAAAATATCCCCACACTCTTGATCCAAATCCAATAAAAAGTTAATAAAATGCTATAATAAATCAAGCAAATATAAATTATTATTATTTTTTTAATTGTATATTTATTAAAGAATTTTTGGGTCATACAGAGGTAACAAAACATTGCCAAAGACACACACAATGAGAGGTACATAAACATTAAAGTTACATTCAGACAGCTTAAAAAACTGTTGCTTGGAGACATCCATCTAACAGGACTGAAGAATCAGAGTATAACATATTATCAAAGAACATTTCAAGGTATTGTAAAAAGCTAATATGGCCTGTCTAAATTTGTTCAAATGGATAAGAAAGAAAATAAAAATAATAAAAGAGAAGAAAGGAAAAATAAAATAATTAAAATAGTAGAGACAAAAATAAACATAGAACCAAAAGTGGAAGGATAGGGGAAGTAGCACCATGGAGAGATAAGTTATGCAAACAGATATCTATACAGCATATAAATAAGATTGTACATAAGAAATGACTATCATTCAGGGGGAGGGGTCTTTCTGGACAATAAATAGAATCACCCCAGGCTTCCCAAACCTTGTTAAACCAAACCAAGAAATCTTCAATAGTAGCAGTCAGATGTTCCATCCTATGAGTGTCAGCTATATTAGATAGAACCTGAGAACTGGTAGGAGGGGAGGAGGACAGCCAACAACACAGAATTGCCCTTTTGGCAGCTAGGAGTATGAAAGCCATCAGCTTCTGTGCAGATTTTGAAATACCCAGGAAAGGGAGTGCCAACAGGTAGTGCAGGGGGTTCAGGGGTATATCTATGTGTTGGAGGTCTTGTATAAGGGTTTGAACATAAGTTCAGAAGGGAACAATTAGGAGGCATTCCCAAAAAATCTGGTAATGGGAGCCTATCTCCTTGACACATCTCCAACACAGTCTAGATGCTTCTGGGTTTCTGGCGCGTAAGATATCAGGAGTCCTGTACCAGAACATTATAATTTTGTAAGCTGTCTCCTTCTGCGACATGCAGTGGGATACCTTAGAGGAAGACTCCCAAATCCTACCCCAGTCTGATAGGGAGATGGTTTGTTGAAGGATACAAACCCATTTACTCATGTACAAGTGGCTAGAGTCTGTTAAGGCTATAACCTCATGGAGAATTTTGTAAATAGATGAAATTAAGTGAGGTTCGTATGGGCCTTGGGTGCATAGGAGTTCAAAGTTGGTAGGTTTGGCTAGCGAGAGGCCAGGGGATCTAACGGAAAGGAAATGCTTAATTTGTAAATAGGAGTAGAAGAGGGATTTCGGGATCTGACGTTTGGACTGTAAATCAGAGAAAGATAGAAATATACGGTTAACTGGATGTACCAAATGGCAGAGTTGAAAGACTCCAGCTTGAGTCCAGGGTAGCCTACGAGAGTAAGATAGGCTGTCCGGAATATCCGGGTTAAATAGTATATTCAACAGCGGGGGACAAGGAGAGGAAAGGGAGTACTTCCAAACACATCTTTTCCATATGGTTAGCGTAAAGAGCATGGGAGCCAGACAGAGATCTCTCAACTGGGGCATATGTCTGTCTGAGGGTGCCCATAACATAAAACAAGGGTGTACACGGGATGTGACACTCATTTCAATCTCGGACCAGCCACTCGGGGCACAGCGAGATGTCTAAGAGAGGACAGCTCACAAGTGGGTGGCATAATAATATTTCAGTAGATACCTGGGGCACCTACCCCAGCCCTAGACCTCAAAGACTGGACCACCGACCCTGCTATCCTAAGAGAGGTATTGTGCCATATAAAATTGAGAAAGGATCGTTGAAGCATTTTCAATTGGGGAAGCGGGATCGCTACCGGGAGCATCTTGAACATGTACAGTTTAGAAAGAATGGACATCTTTAATACGTTAATTCTTCTAAATAGAGAGAGATGGAGGGTGTCCCAATGTTTCAATAAGCGATTTATTTCAACAAATAGGGGGGGGGGGGGGAATTAGTCTGGTAAAGGGTGGAGTAGGAAGAGGTTATGAAGATTCCCAATTATTTAAGCTTTTGGGTGCACCAATGATAATTGAAGTTCTGTTGGAGGGTGTCCAGGAGAGGCTGGGGAATATTTATGAGAAGGTCCTCAGTTTAGGGTTTTGTGCAGGGAGGAGAGGGTAGTAAGTGGATGTGTTAACGTAAGCAGTATGTCATCAGCAAAGAGAGAAAGTTTGTATTTTGCCTGTCGCAGCCACCCCCCCCCTTATATCAGGCTGGGTGCGTATGGCAGCGGCCAGAGGCACCAAGTTCAGAAAAAAAAGCAAGGGTGAAAGCGGGCAGCCCTGCCTGGTGCCATTTCGTAAGGGGAACGGCTGCGACAGATGGGAGGCAAGTTGGAATTGGGAGGAGGGTATAGAGTATAATGCTCATAGGGCCTGGTGAAAGGAACCACAGAAGCCATAATGGGATAAAGTAGCAAACATAAATGACCAATCTAGAAGGTCAAAAGCTTTTTGGGCATCAAGGCTTAAAACTAAGGCAGGGCGATTTGTTTTAGTGAGGAGATCTGTGAGGTCTATGGTTCTTCTAGTGTTTTCACCTGCGTTTCTGGTAGGGACAAATCCCACCTGGCCTCTGTAGATTAGGGATGGCAGTAATAATGAAAGTCTGTTTGCTAAAATTTTTGTAAAAATGTTATAGTCTGAATTCAATAATGCAATGGGACTGTAATTATCAGGGAGGGAAAGGTATTTTCCGGCTTTCGGGATAACAGTAATATGAGCGTGTAGAAATTGGGTTGAGGGATTGTGCCTTTCATCAAAAATCTAAAGAGATTCAACATATGTGGGGTTAAAACAGGGAGGAAGGTCTTGTAATAGGTCTCGTTTGCCAAGGGGTGGCACATTTGCAGATGGGGTTCTTTCTCAAAGTGGGGGTATTTCTATAAGGGGGAGCACTTCTGACTCTACACTCATAATTTGAACATTTCTTCCCTGTCTCTTCACAGGTCTGTGAAGTGTCTCTGTGTGCAGCTGACTGCCATCCATACAGAATTGAAAACTGAAAAGTGTTTTTTTCCCTAGACTAAATTGCTATGGTATGTCTGCAGCTGACTGCCATCCACACAGAATTAAAAACTGAAAAGTATTTGTTTTCCCTAGCCTAAATTGCTATGGTATGCTCACACTGATGCAACTCCAGCATTAATAGCAATACTGAAAAGTGTTTTCCTTATGCCTTTTTAACTCTGGTATGCTCTTTTGCTTAACCATCTGTAGACTGTCCATATGCCTTGCTTTTGTTTTCGCTTCCTCCCTATGCCTTACCTCTAAATTATGGCCTTTTCTTATCTCTATTAGCTGTCCATTTGTAAGTCTGTTTCTTAAGTGAGAATTTTGCTCTACATAGCCAGCCATTTTTTATTACCTCCTTAATTAGTAATTAGAAGTACACCCCCCCCATTGCTAGCAGTATATAACTAAGCATCTCTTGGGAAAGGCACGTTTGCCAAGGGGTGGCACGTTTACAGATGGGGTTCTTTCTCAAAGTGGGGGTATTTCTATAAGTGGGAGTACTTCTGAATCTGCACTCATCATTTGAAGATCTCTTCTCTGTCTCTTCACAGGTCTGTGAAGTGTCTCTGTCTGCAGCTGACTGCCATCCACCCAGAATTGAAAACTGAAAAGTGTTTGTTTTCCCTAGCCTAAATTGCTATGGTATGCTCACACTGATGCAACTCCAGCTTTAATCGCAATACTGAAAAGTGTTTTGCTTATGCCTTTTTAACTCTGGTATGCTCTTTTGCTTAACCATCTGTAGACTGTCCACATGCCTTGCTTTTGTTTTCATTTCCTCCCTATGCCTTACCTCTAAATTATGGCCTTTTCTTATCTCTATTAGCTGTCCATTTGTAAGTCTGTTTCTTAAGTGAGAATTTTGCTCTGCATAGCCAGCCATTTTTTATTACCTCCCTAATTAGTAATTAGAAGTACACACCCCCCATTGCTAGCAGTATATAACTAAGCATCTCTTGGGAAAGTCACGTTTGCCAAGGGGTGGCACGTTTGCAGATGGGGTTCTTTCTCAAAGTGGGGGTATTTCTATAAGTGGGAGCACTTCTAACTCTGCACTTCAGCGAATGCACGAAGCGTAGGAACACAAGAAAACACCTTGAAAAATACATAACAGGTGACCTTGTTTATATTTTTCAGCTCTTCCTCCCCCCTTCTAAAATGCACTGTCTACCACTCCTTCTGGCAGCGGTGTCTTCTATCTTTAAGCTAACTCTCCTGCACACCTCTCCTCCACCCCACACCTTATATATATCACCATCACTTCTGTCCTCTCCTCATTACTGCACTCACCAACTCCTGCTAATTCTAAATCCACACGCCCAATACGCCAGACCACTGGGGCATGTCCCTTCATATAAATCACACTCCTACATTACCTCCCTCACCCTTCTGCTTCTCCTATCCTCTGGTGATGTATCCCTGTTATGACTCATTTCTGATTGGGACTCTAAAACAAAGTTAATACTGCAGCTGCAGGAACAGATTCACAGGACTCAATCACTGTGTTTAAAATGTCCGTTCAGTGTCAAAATGTATTATTACATGTTATTTTATACATAGATAAGAAAGGGGTGGTGTGAGATGTTATTAAAAACTAACAAATAGAAATATGTTATTGAAAGCTAACAAATGGAAATATGGAAATATATTATTAAAAGCGAATAGAACAATTGCAAAAGTAAAACCTTGAGAAGGGAGGGGGAGTAGAGAGTGTTTAGTAGGAGATGTGACTGTGTGTTAGGTGAAGGTTACAGAACATATTTCAACAGTGAGAACAAAATGAAGTCTCTTGTGCTTAAATGAACAGTACAGTGAATGTCCATGTCAATCCCAAACTCTGGGCCTCCTTTGTTTAACTGTATTCAACGCACCCATTACCCTACACATTCTGCGCCACAATGCACACAATCTAGTTCCCATTTCTCCTCTTCCCAAGACCAGACTCCCTTTCTCTTGCTCCCTTTGGAATGCCCACTCTGTCTGTAACAAACTCACCTCCCTCCATGATCTCTTTATTGCTAACTCATTTAATCTACTCCCCATTACCGAAACCTGGCTTCATGAATCCGACACTGCATCTTCTGCTGCTCTTTCCCATGGTGGTCTTCTGTAGACTCACTCCCCCAGACCCAGTGGACGCAAAGGGGGGGGGGGGTTGTTGGAATCCTTTTAGCCCCACATTGCACCTTTCAAGTACTCCACCCACCTCCTTCTCTGTCACTCTCCTCATTTGAGGTGCACTGTATTAGTCTCTTCTCCCCAGTTTCTCTAAGGCTAGCTGTGATATCTACCGGCCCCCTGGACCAGTATCAACCTTTCTTGATGACTTCTCTGCCTGGCTACCCTACTTTCTCTCTCTTCTGAAATCCCCACAATCATCCTCGGGACTTTGGCATCCCTACTAATACCAACATTCCTTCAAAACATTCCTTCAGAACTTCAAAACTTCTCAGTCTAACCTCCTTCTTTGATCTGAAGCAATGGATACATGCTCCTACTCACTCTGAAGGAAATACCCTCGACCTCGTCTTTTCACACCTATGCACTCCATGCAACCTTTCCAACTATCCTTACCCTCTTTCTGATCCTTACCTTATTAACTTCACTCTCTCCCTCTCCTCCACCTTCTCTCCCTCCAAACGCCTAACGGTTACCCGTAGAAACCTTCGCCAGCTCAACCCTTCTCTTCTTTACTCTGCGACTGACCACCTCTATGACAAAATCGCACCACTGTCCTGTACCGACCTAGCCACATCTGTCTACAACACTTCACTTCTAGCCTCACTGGACACACTGGCCCCCCTCACTACACACAGAATCAGGCCCCATCTCCTTCAACCCTGGCAAACGGATGATACTAGAAGTCTGAAAAAACACAGCCGTGCTCTCGAGCGCCTGTGGCACAAGACAAAGTCTCAGACAGATTTCTGCCAGTATAAATCTGCCCTCCAAAAATACAATTCCAGCCTCCTCAGTGCCAAGCAGACTATTTCATCACTCTCATTAAAAACATATCATCCCGTCCCTGTCAACTCTTCTCTACCTTAAAATCTCTACTTCGTCCTCCACTGCCTCCACCCACTAACTCACTCACTGCTCAGGAGATCGCCAATCACTTCAAACAGAAGATTGATACAATTTGCAAGGAGATCTCTACTGTTCAGATACCCTCCACACCTTACACCTCATGTTCACAGGTACAATCATTGCTCCCCTCTTTCAACCCCACCACTATTGACGAGGTTGCTAAATTACTTGCTAACGTCCATCTTACCACCCGCCCTCTGGATCTTGTTCCCTCGCAAATGCTACGTTCACCCTCTGGCTCTATTCTACACTCTCTAACCCACATCTTTAATCTCTCCCTCTCTTCTGGCATCTTCCCTAACTCTTTAAAACATGCACTTGTCAGCCCCATACTTAAAAAGCCCTTTCTGGACCCATCCAATCTTAACAACCTATGCCCCATCTCCTTGCTTCCCTTTTTATCCAAACTCCTTGAGCGTCTAGTCTACAGCTGACTTAGCATCCACCTTGCCGATAATAGCCTTCTTGATCCCCTTCAGTCTGTATTTAGCCCTCAACACTCCACAGAAACCGCTCTCCTAAAACTAACAAATGATCTACTAAAGGCCAAAACTAAGGGACACTATTCTGTACTCCTTCTCCTGGACCTCTCTGCTGCCTTTGATATGGTTGACCACCCCCTCCTCCTCAAAAAACTCCATGCCTTTGGCCTCCATGACTACTCTTCGCTGGTTCTCTACCTACTTATCCAACCGCACCTTTAGCGTTGCTTATAATTCTACTTCTTCCTCTCCTCTTCCTTTCTCTGTTTGAGTCCCCCAAGGTTCTGTTCTTTGACCCCTCCTTTTTTCAATCTACACTTCCACCCTGGGTCAGCTGATAGCCTCCAATGGCTTCCAATACCATCTCTACGCTGATGACACTCAAATCTATTTCTCTACCCCTCAACCCACTCCATCATTCTCCTCGCGTACCGCTAATTTACTATCAGATATATCAGTCTGGATGTCACACCGCTTCCTCAAACTTTATTCATCCAAAACTGAACTTTTTTGAATTTTTCCTCCACCACGTGCCCCTTCCCCTGATCTCTCTGTCAAAATCGATGGCACAACTATCAGCCCATCCCCGCATGCCAAGGTTCTAGGTGTAGTCCTGGACTCTGAACTCTCCTTTAAGCCCCACATCCAATCACTGTCCAAATCTTGCTGCTTCAACTTCTGCAACATCTCTAAAATACGCCCCTTTCTAACCAATGACACCACACAGCTCTTAATCCACTCCCTAGTCATCTCTCGCCTTGATTACTGCAACTCCCTCCTCATTGGCTTAGCCCTACATACTCTATCCCCTTCAATCCATCATGAATGCTGCTGCCAGACTCATCCACCTTACTAATCACTCTGTGTCTGCTACTCCTCTCTGTCAATCCCTCCACTGGCTTCTGCTCACCCAACAAATTAAATTATTAACTACTACCTACAAAGCTATCCACAACTCTGCCCCCAGCTACATCATTGACATAGTCTCAAAATACCATCCTAATTGTTCTCTTCGTTCTTGGCAAGACCTCCTGCTCTCTAGCTCTCTCGTCACCTTCTCCCATGCTCACCTTCAGGACTTTTCCAGAGCCTCTCCATGCCTATAGAACACCTTACCCCAATCTTTCCACTTATCTCCTACTCTATTAGCTTTTAGATGATCCCTGAAAACCATTCTCTTCAGAGAAGCCTATCCTACCCACACCTAACAACTGTATTTTCATTTTGTCCATCTGATCATAACCCACAGCTACTACCCTTTGTTCCACTTGACCCTCCCTTCTAGATTGTAAGCCCTAACAAGCAGGGCCCTCTGAATCCTCCTGTATTGTATTGTAATTGTACCGTCTTCCCTGATGTTGTAAAGCGCTGTGCAAACTGTTGGCGCTATATAAATCCTGTATATTAATAATAATAATAATAATAATAATAGGAATATGGCAAGCCGTCTGGACCTGGGGATTTGTGTGATGGAAGGTGTTGGATGATGTTCGCCAGCTCTTCGGCTGTAATAGGGGCATTTAATGCTGTTCTATTTGCTGAGGTCAGTGTAGGGAGATGGATGGAGTTGAAGAATGCATCAAATTACCTCTGATTGAACTGGGAGCTAGGGTCAGTACCCACACTGTTATAGAGTTTGTAATAAGTCTCCAAAGATCTTAGACATAGTGTGGGGGCAGTAGGTAGGGGTACCATCAGTCTGGACGAGAAAGTCAGGAGCAGAAGAAAGATCTAGGTGTAAGTCTTTGTACCAACATTCTATGAGATTTATTAGCATATTCATAAAATTTCTGTCTGGCCCAAAGCATTGATTTCAAAATCTTACCCAAGTTCAAAGATTTAATACGGTTCCGTAGGGTAACAACGGATCTTAAGCGATCCACCACAGGGGAAAGGAGTAAATTGGTCTCTGCAGATCACAGCTGAGCAAGTAGCTGTGTTTTCTGGAGGGCAGAGTCCCTCTTTAGACGCGAACCTGCAGAGATGCATTCACCCTGAAAAAGGCCTTGTGGACTTCCCATAGGGTGGATGTCTCTGATACCGTATCTTCATTAAGGTGAAAATATTCCGATAATTTCTGCAACAAGTGATCAGTGGTGAGAGGGATCTTCAAACGCGTTTCATTGAGACGCCAATTACACGTTTTTGTAGTCGGGGTAGATAGGGTAAGGTCCAGAAGAATAGGGGCGTGGTCTGACCATGTTATGGGGTCAATTTCAGCAGCCACCAAGTACGTAGGGAAGGGAAAGCCCCATTGGTATGTGATCTGGTGGTTCTGGAGGTGAGTGGTGATGGGTCGCAAGCTGCGACGTTTAGCCAAAGTGATAGGAGATAGGTCGCTGAATATTTGGATCTTGAAAAAAGGGGAAAAAATGGCGGGACTTTAAATGAGGCATGCAGTCAGCATTGGTGGGTGTAGAAAGCAGTATATTTAATGTAAATCATGATTAAAAATTCATACAGTGAGATACATGATAAAACAGCAAAATTCATATATATACATATAGGAACATGAAATGAACACGACAGTATGTAGGCCCCCCTGCTACATTGACTGAGAAACTTCCTATTGTTTGAAGTTGCTGATAACATTGCAAATGTCCATACAAATGAAAATACAGTACATGAAAACAATTAAACGTTTAAGGCATTGCATGTACTACGGCTCTACGCGTTTTGTGGAGTGTGTTAGTCCACTCATCAGGAGCGGCAATGTCTTTGATCTGAAAAAAAGACAATGAAAAATGTCTAAGTCACTGTCTTAAGGGGGGAGGTACACCCAGGGAAAGGATGTGATATGTGAAAATATACTCTGAATGGTACTCACAACTGCCATATATTGATACAATCTTGAGAGCTGGAGACTCCCCTAAGGGCTTTGGGGGCTAAGGATCTGTGCGCCCAATCAAGACGCCAATCTATATCCGGAATGTGGGGGCCCTAGGTGACCTAGGAGATAGGGCTGAATCTCCTTATCAGTAATGGTCTCAGGGACCCCACGGATATGCAAGTTCTATCTGCGTTCCCTATTTTCCAGGTCCTCCTGCTGTATTTGGATCTGAGACACCGTATGTTTGAGGGTAGCATTGTCTTCCTCCAGAACATGCACATATTGCACCAGTTCATCAAATTTATTCTCAAGGGTATCTGTACGTTCCCCTAAGTGTGTAATTTCTCCCCTGAGCTTGTGAGCTATTTTCCCCACTTCTCTGGCTATGTTACTAGTTAAATCCTGCAGTAAACTTTGCAATTTAGTATTGAGGACCTTCACAGTGATTGCAGCAGCAGATCCTGACAAGGGAGTGGGTGATTTCTCCATAGGCAGCCCCTCTGGGAATGCTAAAGTGTCGGTTGGTGCCGGCGGGTCTTACAGAGTACCTGAGGTCGGGGATTGCGGCCTAAGTAGGTACCGCTGCATGTACTGTGTAGGCCACGGCTCAGTCAAGGGTCTGAAGATGTATTTTTGAAAAACAATCTTACCCATGGGATGCCCGGGGTCCTCTGGAGGTAAGTCGTGTAGCTCCCATTGTAGAGGATGCAGCTTGAGTGGAGCGGGAGGCGTGGAAGGAGAGACAGGGACCAGAGCCTGTGTATCACGTGTCCACCATCATCACAAGCCGCGCATGCGCCCTTAAATTCAATTTTATAGTGCAAAGAAACTGAAATCCCAATACACATAAATATATACAGTGTGTGTATGTGTATACACACACACATATATATGTATATATATATATATATATATATATATATATATATATATATATATATATATATATATATATATATTGTAATATTGCAATTACATAATATTGATTGAATTTATTTTTGTTTGATTTATTTTATTATTTTAGTGTTTTATTACATTTTTTAGACAAAAATAATTCAAAAAGACTGCGCTAAAAAAATGACATTAATGATATCTATACATACATGAATATATAAATGGTGATGAATATCAATCTATCAAGTGATACAAAATATGATAATATAATGAAAGCAAGATAACAATAAAAATGAATGTGAAAAATGATAAAAAAGTCCCAAATGAAATCAAGTATTGAACACCAAATAACAAAAGTGACTGGAGATGAAATAAGGATGATCAGAAGAGAAACAGTCCTTGGAGCCAAGGCAGATTCAATTGGTGATCATAAATGTTAAACAACCAACACCCAGTGAGGAATCCTCCACCTTATTAAATGTACGCTTACCAGAGGCAAGCTAAAAATCAGCTTATCTAAGGACATCCACTCAGGGGAAACCGACTCCTCGAATCTCCTCACAGGGAAGGGGTAGGCAGGATCTCTCCGTGCAGTGGATTCAATCGACATGCCGGGGGGACCCAGAGGAATAAAGAATTTTCTCCATAGTGTAAATCAATTAAACCATTTATTACAACAAAGGAATATTCGCACTTACACTTATACGCGCTGATGTCATCGTTTTTATCCTATCTCGTTCCGAACGGGTGTATGCAAGCCGGCCAGCTGTCTTACTTCTTATGTACCTACTACCGTGATTTTTAATGTAAGTGCGAATATTCCTCAAGCGCTGGTGGACTAAATTATTTTGTGTAGTATTTAGAAAAGCTGCAACCAAAAATCAGTGATCACTCACTCAAAAGTAATTTTTTTAAAATGTAAAATAAGGTGCGCTAATCTTCTTTTGCAAACCTATTATACGTTAAAATGGTCTCTCTATGGTTCTAGACCACTACTTCAAAGTGCAAAGTGCTGTAATAACTAAACCGCAAACATGTGCGTAAAATTAAATAAATATATAAATGTGAATTGATTACATTTTGATTGATTACATTATTTTAGAACATAACCATATGCTCTATATGCAGTGCTTATGGTTAAACAAGTGGCATAAAAAGAAGAAATGTTTTATCCTTAGAGAGATGAAATGTAGCCAGATGCAATCACATAAACATATAGTGGCAAGCTGAAAAAATACCTGATTTTGAAATCAGTAACTCTTGTATGCGATGGTGAGTTGTACCCAGGTGTTTGGATCATTTATTCCTGATATTCGCCATATTCTTCCACAATCCGGCATATAAAAAGAGAAATCACAATAGTATTGTACTGGACAGACTATGAGACAGCCGTCTCAAGCTGCTGCACTCACATGTGTTCGCTCTCACAGCAGCGTGTGTAATGTATTCAGCAGTCAGGTAATCACTCCTCCTCTCAGCAAGACCGAGTGTTCTCACACTCATGGCTGACGTCACTGGCTCCTCCTCCCAATGCGTTGCATCACAGGTCACGTGACATTCTCAAGGGGATTCCCTAGAGAATGTCACGTGACCTGTGACGCCATCTCAAGCTGCTGCACTCACATGTGTTCGCTCTCACAGCAGCGTGTGTAGCGTATTCAGCAGTCAGGTAATCACTCCTCCTCTCATCAAGAAAGACTGAGTGTTCTCACACTCGTGGCTGACATAACTGGCTCCTCCTCCTGATGCGTTGCGTCACAGGTCACGTGACATTCTCAAGGGAATTCCCTTGAGAATGTCACGTGACCTGTGACGCAACACGTCAGGAGGAGGAGCCAGTGACGTCAGCCATGAGTGTGAGAACACTCAGTCTTGCTGAGAAGAGGAGTGATTACCTGACTGCTGAAAACGCTACACACGCTGCTGTGAGAGCGAACACATGTGAGTGCAGCAGCTTGAGACGGCTGTCTCATAGTCTGTCCAGTACAATACTATTGTGATTTCTCTTTTTATATGCCGGATTGTGGAAGAATATGGCGAATATCAGGAATAAATGATCCAAACACCTGGGTTTCCAACTCACCATCGCATACAAGAGTTACTGATTTCAAAATCGGGTATTTTTTCAGCTTGCCACTATATGTTTATGTGATTGCATCTGGCTACATTTCATCTCTATAAGGATAAAACATTTCTTCTTTTTATGCCACTTTTTTAACCATAAGCACTGCATATAGAGCATATGGTTATGTTCTAAAAAAAACACTGTTTGTATGTGATCAATTCACATTTATATATTTATTTTATTTTACGCACATGTTTGCGGTTTAGTTATTACAGCACTTTGCACTTTGAAGTAGTGGTCTAGAACCATAGAGAGACCATTTTAACGCATAATAGGTTTGCAAAAGAAGATTAGCGCACCTTATTTTACATTTTAAAAAAAGTTCAATCTCTGTGTTTGCGAACAATACTAAGCTAAGCAGGGGAATAACTTCTCTGCAGGATGTAGAAACCTCTCAAGAAGATCTAAACAAATTAATGGGGTGGGCAACTACATGGCAAATGAGGTTTAATGTGGAAAAATGTAAAATAATGCATTTGGGTGGCAAAAATATGAATGCAATCTACACACTGGGAGGGAAACCTCTGGGGGAATCAAGGATGGAAAATGACCTGGGGGTCCTAGAAGATGATAGGCTCAGCAAAGCCAAGCTGCTGCTAACAAAGCAAACAGAATATTGCCATGCATTAAAAAGGGGATTAACTCAAGAGATAAAGTGATAATTCTTCCACTCTACAAGACTCTGGTCCGGCCTCATCTGGAATATGCTGTCCAGTTCTGGGCACCAATTGTCAGAAAGGATGTACTGGAAATGAAGTGAGTACAGAGAAGGGCAACAAAGCTAATAAAGGGACTGGAGGATGTTAGTTAGGTTGGGAGCACTGAACTTATTCCCTCTGGAAAAGAGATGCTTGAGAGGGGATATGATTTCAATTTACAAATACCATACTGTTGACCCCACAATAGGGATAAAACTTTTTTTGCGTAAGGGAGTTTATTAAGACAAGTAGCTACTCATTAAAAGTAGAAGAAAAGAAGTTTATCCTTAAACTGCGTGGAGTGTTCTTTACATCTACCCATCCTCCCTCTTTCACAAGCATGTTGTAAAATGGATGAGGTACATTGACGATATTTTCCTTATTTGGTCAGGAAGTAGTGATGAGTTCAGCATGTTTGTAGACTCAGGGTACTTTGTCTGGCAAAGCAGCTGCCAACGCGGCCTCTTCCCTCGGCTCAATGGCATCAGTCACTCCTTCCCTAGTCCCACCATGTCCTCCTGAGGAGTCCCCTGAACTGTTTGACCACAGTGTTGGGTACATGCTCCAGGAGGATGCCCAGCGTTTTGAAGGCCCTGATGATGGTACTCAGCTAGAGGAAGGCAGTAACATGAGCCCAGACAGAGGGGGTGCCCAAGAAGGACAGCAATCTGGCAGTCATGTTCCCCCTGCTGCAGCATACTACCAGGTTTGCTCCAGTGATGAGCAGGGAGGGGATGATGAGGTCACTGACTCCACGTTGGTGCCTGATAGGAGAGAGGAGGAGGAGGCACATCACCAATGAGGCAGGATGCCCTCCAGGGGCCAGCTTAAGGGCAGCACACTGACTGCATCACACCGCAGATCTCTGCATGTGCAGGGCGCTGCTGTCTCTGCGCGTTATTCCAAAAATTCTTTGGTGTGGGCCTTTTTTGAGATGAGTGCATCAGATCGCACCACTGCTATTTGCAACATATGTGTCAAGCGTATCTCGCGTGGCCAAAACATCTCCCGCTTGGGCACCACATGCTTGACCAGACATATGTTGACCTGCCATGCAGTTCATTGGCAAGCGTACGTAAAAGACCCACACCAAAGAACAAAGAGGACCTCTCCTTGCTCCTCATCAGTTGGGATCTCCAACCCCACTATACCTTCAGTCCTCTCTGAGACCTGCACTGAGAGGAATGAAGGTGTAGAATTAGGTGTGTCACAGCCAAGTACTTGCGGGCAATCTGCTATCGGTACACTGACATCAGATTGTACCAGGCAAATTTCCATGCCCCAGCTGCTGCACTGCAGAAAGAAGTTCGCTCCCAGCCATCCACATGCCCAGCGGTTGAATGCTAGCTTGGCAAAATTGCTAGCACTTCAACTGCTACCTTTTCAGTTGGTAGACTCTGCCCCCTTCCATGAGTTTGTGGAATGTGCGGTTCCTCAGTGACAGGTTCCCAAACGCCACTTTTTCTCACGGAAGGTGATTCCGGCTCTCTACCAGCATGTGGAAGGCAATGTCTTGGCCTCGCTGGACAGGGCGGTCAGCGGTAAGGTGCATATTACCGCTGACTCATGGTCCAGCAGGCATGGACAGGGACGTTACCTAAGTTTCATGGTGCATTGGGTGACTCTGCTGGCAGCTGGGAAGGATGCAGGACAAGGTGCAGTAGTGTTGGAGGTTGTTCTGCCACCACACCTCCAAAATGCTACTACTGGTGATTCTGACACACCTCTCTCCTCCACCCCCTCCTCTTCTTCTTCCTCAATGGCCTCTTCCTCTGCTTTGTCCTCTGAACCAGCGGTGCTCCATAGGCTTTCAAAGGGCTACGCAAGTACGCAGGCCAAAAGATGGCATGCGGTGCTTGAGCTGGTGTGCTTGGGGGACAGGATCCACACTGGGGCAGAGATTCTGTCAGCTCTGCAGGAGCAGGTTCAGAGGTGGTTGAAGCCACGCCAGCTTAAGCCAGGAATGGTGGTTTGCGACAATGGCACCAACTTCCTCTCTGCCCTCCGACAGGGACAACTGACCCATGTGCCCTGTTTGGCTCACGTCCTTACTTGGTGGTGCAGTGGTTCTTGGGCAGGTACACGGGCTTACAGGTAGTCCTGAGGCAGGCCAGGAAATTCTGTGTGCATTTCCGCCGGTCGTATAATGTCAGTGCTTGGCTGGCTGACCTCCAAACGGAATTTACCCTGCCCAAGAACCGCCTAATCTGTGACATGCCCACCACGTGGAACTCAACGTTGGCCATGCTGCAGCATGGCCATCAATGAGTACCTGTGCGACTATGGCACCAGTGGGCCATGATCAGGGATGCATGCACTGTCCTGTCACCATTTGAGGAGGCCACAAGGATGGTGAGCAGTGACAGTGCATGCATCAGTGACACTGTCCCCCTTGTCCACCTGTTGGAGCACACGCTATGTGGAATAATGGGCACTTGAGGCAGAACAGAGGCAGGAAGAGGAGGACTTCCTTAGCTCTCAAGGCCCACTTTATCCAGACAGTGTTCCTGCATGCCCGCCGATCACACAGGAAGAGGAGGAGGAGGATTGTGTCAGCATGGAGGTGGAGCCTGGCACTCAGCATCAGCAGCAGTCTTTAAGGGATCATTTACAGTCCCAAGAAACCCATTGACTTGTACGTGGCTGGGAGGAGGTGGCTGCGGATCATGTCGTCCTTAGTGACCCAGAGGACTCCGGACCGAATGCCTCAGCAAACATACGCTGCATGGCCTCCCTGACCCTGCAAAGCCTGCAGAAGGATCCTCGTATTGGTGGTATCAAGGAGAGGGATCGTTACTGGCTGGCAACCCTCCTTGATCCATGTTACAAGGGTAAGGTTGTGGACCTTATCTTGCCATCGCAGAGGGAGCAGAGGATAAAACATCTTCGGGAGGCCTTGCAGAAAGGTCTGTGCAACGCGTTCCCAGAGACTGGGAGGTTACAAACTCCTGTTCCTGGACAATGTGTTGCTGAGGCTTCGGTCAGTCAAAGAAGGAGCAGTGGAGAAGGTAGCCGTCTGACCGCTGCGTTCAGACAATTTTTTAGTCCACAGCCCCAAGGTATGATGGGTTCCAGCAACCATCGCCAGCGTTTGTTTTACATGGTGCAGGAATACCTAGGGGCAAGATCTGAATTGGACACCTTTCCCACCAAAAATCTTCTGGGTTACTGGGTCTTGAGGATGGATCACTGGCCAGAGCTTGCACAGTATGCAGTTGAGCTACTGGCCTGTCCTGCATCCAGCGTTCTTTTGGAACGCACATTCAGTGCAGCTGGAGGCTGTGTAACCGATCACAGGGTGCGCCTGTCCACCGACTCGGTCGATTGACTGACCTTCATAAAAATAAATCAGTCTTGGATCACCACCAGATACCAAGAACCTGATGCTGATGTAACCGAATAATTTTTTTTTGAAATGTCAGATTCCTTCAAGACTCCCTATTCTGATGCTGAGTGGCTATCCTGTTATGCTGAGTGACTGTCCTCTTCCTCCTCAATGATCATGCGCGTTTCGCGCCTCAGCGCTTTATCAAAAAATAAAGGTTTTTTTGATAAAGTGCAGAGGCGCGAAACTCGTCGTCAAGGCAACTCTTTTATAGTGGTTTGGTATTGTTATGGGTCTTTGCGATTATCCATCCATCTCTGGGACCCCACACTGCCCAACATTGGTGACATCCTTTTTGCTGATTTTAAATTCCCTATTTTGCATCAAACACTGCACAGCTGTATCCTTTGAGTGACACCATCCAGGAAACAGGTGATCCAGCTCTGAGGGGTCACGCACCCGCACGTGAGCGGCAAAGTGTCTGAACAACTGACACGCTAGCGGCTCTCACCAGTGAAGTCGAGCCCTTTCTCCTCTGAACGGCATCTCAGCGGGGCGGACGTCATCACCCACTGCTAGACGGAGTCTCGGCTCTCTCCCCCTTTGCGGCCAAGCGACTGTGTCTCTCTATGCCGGACCTGTGGAGCGGCACCCAGGGCCGGTGAGTCATCCCATCAGGGCATGCACCTCACATCCATCGGGGGTTCTGCAGGTCGCCTGAGTATCTACTACACTTGGGTTCCATCACCAACCCCCCCCCTTTTCCCTCCATCCCATTACAGCTTGTGATGGTTTAATCGGATGGCTCTCCTGGTTTGACCCTTGTTGCTCCCTGGACAGCTTGTCATTTTGCAATATGTTTCCAAGCTTTTCTTCTAAGCACTGTGGATCTATATGACTGTTTTCATGAACTGTTTTTTTTCCTATGAACTGTTTTTATTAAATTATTCACATTATTCAGTTTACATGTCTGGAAATTGCAGTCTGATTTTTTGATATCCAGAGCGCTGAACTAATTGTGTTTTGGTTTTAATTACAATTCTTGATATAATATTTCACTGCAGGGCCCGTTTCTGCACCCACCAAGAGTAACTGTGAGGACTTACAGTGTTGTGGCACCAGCACCACCACCACCATCACCAAAGGCCCAATTTTTCTGACCATGTTCAACAGGGGCATGTAATTACAATTCTTGATCTAATATTTCACAGCAGGGCCCTGTGAGGGCTTACAGTGTTGTGGCAACACCAACACCTAAGGCCCCAATTTCTGCAGAGTATATAGGGCAGGCCTCTACTTTCAAACATCCAACTTACAAACGACTCCTACTTGCAAACGGAAGGAGACAACAGGAAGTGAGATGAAATCTACCCCTAGGAAGGGAAATACTCTCCTGAGAATTAAGATGGGAATAACGTTAATATGGGAAAAACGTTTCTCCTTTCCACTGATGCTTTATTACCAATCCTTGTTTCACTAAAACCCCTACATTTTTAAAAAACATTTGTCAGTGGGACAGAAAGTGAGGTGAAATCTTCTGAAGAGGAGCACAGACAGCAAAACAAATGTCACAGGGGTGATAACCCTTCCCTATGTTTTCCAAAAAGCTTAAAATAGATTTTTTGGCTGGAGCTAAACACTTTAAAAATGTACCAGTTCAAAATTACAAACAGATTCTACTTAACAACAAACCTACAGTCCCTGTCTTGTTTGCACCAACTGTATACTGCTGTTCAGAGGGCCTGAGGCCTTTCCTTTTTTTTTAATTTGGGTGTGGGGTTCCCCTTAATATCCATACAAGACCCAAAAAACCTGGTAATGGACTGGGGGGGGTACCCATGCCGTTTGTCTCACTGATTTTCATCCATATTACCGGGACCCGACATTACATTAAAGCTTTAAGCAGTTTTAAATGACTTTTATTCCTTTAAAAATGTCATTTTGTGCAGGGACTGTTCTAAGCACTGGAAACAGTCGCCACTTTACAGGCATACTATAGACACCCCACAGGTACGATATTTAAAGGAATATTTCACTTTTTTTTTTTTTTTTTACTTTAAGCATCATTACCAATTCAATACCAGGCACTTAGACACCTTCCCACCCAGGCCAATTTTCAGCTTTCAGCGCTGTCGCAACAAATAAAAAAAGACTGAAAATTTAAAAAAAAAAAAAAGTTTTTCTTTGTTTCTGTTTTTTTGTAAATAGGTATGTTTTCTTCTTCAATGATGGGCACTGATATGGCTGCACTGATGGGCACCGATGAGGTGGCACTGACGGGCACTGATAGGCGGCACTGATGGGCACTGATAGGTGGCACTGATAGGTGGCACTGGTATGCGGCACTGATGGGCACTCATAGATGGTACGATGGGCATTCATAGGCAGCACTGATGGGCACTCATAGGTGGCATTGATTGGTACTTATGGGTGGCACTGATGGGTGCTTATGGGTGGCACTGATAGGTGGCATGGATGGGCACTGATGGGCAATGATAGGTGGGCACTGATGGGCACTGATGGGCACAGATGGGCACTGACAGGTGGCACTGATGGGCACTGACAGGTGGCACTGATGACACTGATTGGTGGCACTGATTACACTGATTGGTGGCATTGCTTGGCAGAACTTAAATATAATGGTGCCAATCAGTGCCCATTTGTGGGCACTGATTGGCACATATTGGGCACATTGGGCACATGTGGATGGCGATGGGGTACATACCTGGCCATCCACGTGTTGCCCCCTTCCCTGGTGGTCCTAGTGGCGTCCCTGGTGGTCCAGTGTGGTCATCTGAGGGGGGCTGCGCTGATAAAAAATCAGCGCAGACCCCCCCTGTCAGGAGAGCCGCCGATCAGCTCTCCTCTACTCGCGTCTGTCAGACGCGAGTGAGAAAAAGCTGATCAATGGCTCTTCCTTTTGACATCGTGATCAGCCCTTATTGGACACGGCTGATTACGTGGTAAAGAGCCTCCACCGGAGGCTTTTTACCAAGATCGGTGGAGCGGTGTGTCAGGCTGACACACCGCTCCACCGATCGCTGTGATGCGTGCCCCTGCAGGCGCGCGGCGGCATGTTATCCTGCTGAACGTTATATGACACCCAGTCGGGATAACGGAACCACCGTCCGGCCGTCAATCTGCTATAGGCCAGGCAGGAAGTGGTTAAAATCACTGCTCCAAAAAAAAACGACCATTTTTAAAACTTTTTTGCATTGATACATGTCCCCTGGGGCAGGACCCAGGTCCCCAAACCCTTTTTAGGACAATACCATACAAATAAGCCTTTAAAATTAGCACTTTTGATTTCGATCATTCGAGTCCCATAGACTTCAATGGGGTTCTAATGTTCATGCAAAGTTTTGGTCCGTTCGCAGGTTCTGGTGCGAACCGAACCAGGGGGGTGTTCGGCTCATTCCTAGATAGGACCTTGTTGTCGGAAATTCCGACTGTGTGTAGGCTCCATCACATATTTTCTATAGGAATTTCCGTCACACAAAATTTGAGATCTGGTTCTCAAATTTTCCGACAACAAAATACGTTGTTGGAAATTCCGATCATGTGTACACAATTTCGATGCACAAAGTGCCACGCATGCTCGGAATCCAGCAGAAGAGCAGCACTGGCTATTGAACTTCATTTTTCTCAGCTCGTCGTACGTGCTATACGTCACCGTGTTCTTGACGTTCAGAATTTCCGACCAACTTTGTGTGACTGTGTGTATGCAAGACAAGTTTGAGCCAACATCTGTCGGAAAAAATTCCATGGATTTTGTTGTCGGAAAAGCCTATCGTGTGTACAGGGCATAAGAGTGGCAAGGATGTGAAATTCCCTTCCACAGGCCGTGGTCTGAGTGGGGGGAGCATTGATAGTTTCAAAAAACTATTAGATAAGCACCTGAATGACCACAACATACAGAAATAGACAATGTAATACTGACATATAATCACACACATAGGTTGGACTTGATGGACCTGGTTTTTTTTTCAACCTCACCTACTATGTAACTATGTAATTACATAAGTGAGGGTGCTAGAACCATAGACTAGGTTTCCTTAAGAAAAACACAGGGATAGTACACTCTAAATAAATAACAAGCAGCACTTCTGACAGCTAGCTTTTCAAGTTTCATATATTTCTGAAAGGAAGCATTTAAAGACATAACAAAGTCTCGGCTACAAGCATCATATACAGTTTCATTAGAACAGGAAGAGAATCCAGATTAAAAGTACAGCAATTAACAAACATCAATACACAAGGATAGCTGACATGCTGACACTCAGGATGTGTTTCAGTAGGGATGGGCCAATGGTTCGGCCTGAGCATCACTTCAGGCCAAACATTTGCCCGTTCTGGCGTTCGCCAAAAACCTGAATTTTCAGTGTTCGCTTGGGTGTTCGCCCTGATTAACACCCTTCAATGCATTGAGTGCTGCACGGTGCATTCTGCAACCTGTTTGGGGAAAGCTTTGCCCAATCATGACGCAGTGTACACTGGTTAAGAAATGGGGCCGGAAAGCCGACCGAGGCATTGTTAACAACAAATGAGTTATCAGCTGTCAATAGGTTTCCTTACTGATAGCTGAACAATAAAAAAGAGTGCTGGTTAAAAAATAAAGAAAAAACTGGTGTGGGGTCCCCCCCAGTCTGTATCAGCCCCTTCAGGTCTGATAGGGTTTTGGAGGGGAACATCATGCCAAAATTTTAAATATAAATGGTGTGGGGTCCCCCCCAATATCCATGCCAGACCCTTATCTGGGCTCTGCCCCCCCCTGCCCCAAAGTACCCTGTCCCCATGTTAAAGGGCCTCTTTTCGACAACCCTTGAATGTACTTGTCAGGGTTTGTGGGCGGGGGATGCTTTGGGACCCCAAAGCACCTTTTCCCCCTTGTTGAAGGGACAAGGGCCTTTTCCTGACAACATTGGGCTGTGGTTGTCGGGGTCTGTGGGCAGGGGGCTTATTGGAATCTGGAAGCCCCCCTATGTGAATAGGTATCAGGTACATTGTACTCCTACCCATTCACCAAAAAAGTGGCAAAAAGTATTAAACACAAGAGACAGTTTTTTATTAAAAAATAAAAATATTGTGTCCCTCAATGTAAATCTATTGTCAATCAGGCCACCCGCCAACCCAAAAAAAATAAAAAATAAAAAACACTCCCAGCATGCACTAGTCCATGATGTCAGGAGGCGGGTGGCCCTGCCCCTTACCTATTTAAGAAATGTCAAAGCGCAGAGCAGGCATTCTTCAGGAGTCTTCCCAGGCGGCGGAACGTTTTTCATTTTTTTTCATTTTTCGGGTCAGTGGGCGGTGTGATTGACAATGGTTTTACATGAAGAGACACTATTTTTTTTTTTAATAGAGGATTTGTCAAAAACTGTCTCTTGCGTTTATTACTTTTTGCCACTTTTTTGGTGAATGGGTGGGGGTACGATGTACCTGACACCCATTCACATGGGAGGGCTTCCAGATTCCGATAAGCCCCACACCTGCAGACCTTGACAACCACAGCCCAGGGTTGTCAGGAAGAGGCCCTTGTCCCCATCAACATGGGTACAAGGTACTTTGGGGCCCTAAAGTACCCACCCCCCCATGTTGAGGGCATGTAGCCTGGTATGGTTCAGGAGGGGGGGGCCGCTTGCTTGTACCCCCCTTTAGTGAACTGCCAGGCTGCATGCCCAGATAAGGTTCTGGTATAAATCTTTGGGGGACCCCAAACCATTTTTTATTTTTTTTTTATTTTGGAGTGGGGTTACCCTCCAAATCCAGTCCCGAAGGGTCTTTACCTCACATTGAGGGAAAAAATAATAACCAGAAGCACATATATAACTTTAATATCGATAG
This sequence comes from Lithobates septentrionalis, assembly GCA_037952835.1. NCBI lineage: Eukaryota > Metazoa > Chordata > Amphibia > Anura > Ranidae > Lithobates > Lithobates septentrionalis. Next base: position 27,250,688 of record JBBDGP010000229.1, on the reverse strand, counting down.
ATAGGAGGGGGCTATATACATCTCTCCTGACATCATCGAGTGTCCTGCTTTTATCTAAATTGTAAGTCAATGGACAATCAATGTAAATTAACAATAAGTGTTCACTGTTTATGGTATCATGTATATATTTTTGTCTTTTCAGTTGTTCCAAACCACATTCCCCCTGAACCCCCTGAGGAAGCCAATACAGGAGAAACGGGTTACTATTTCCTGCTGTGATATTTATTGGATTTATAGTCGACTACTAATCTCAAGTTTTTGCTATATGCTCTTGATATCACATGCAGGAAATAAACTCTACCTTCACGGGTGTCTGTTATGGTTCTGACTTTGTGTGTAGGAACAATCATTTGTGCTTTTAAGGAGTTAGACCCCCAGTATGTCTTTTTTACTATTTGTAGAATAAACAATTTTTATCTTCATCCATGTATTGATTTTCATTCTGAGAGGGGGATTCTAGCACCTTTAAAGTCCCAATCTTTCTGGCATGATGTTGTTGTTTACTTATTAAAGGAGAAGTATAGCCTGAGCTTGTTAGGCTGGGCTTCTCCTAAGGGTCACAGTAGTGCAATTCTTTTTGCACTCCTGTGACCTGTTTTCAGCAGAGAGCTGTCTGAAGTCTGCTCTCTGCTGACGTCACTGGAATCAGTCCAGGCACCACAACATCATGACAATTAAGTCTGGATCTGCCAGGTGCCTGGACTGTACCCTGTCTCAGCCTCTCAGCGAGCCGCTGAGATGGCTGCTCCCTGCCCCTCCACAGCTCAGCGCTCCAATGAGCGTAGAGGAGCAGAGAGGAGGGATGCTGATTGACAGTCAGCAGCTCTCCTCTCAGGGATCTGTGAGAACCAAGCCATTGGCGGTGTTCAGTAGCTCGGTTCTCAGTGTAGAGATGGCTGGGGACAGATGCAGCATCGGTCTGATGCTGCATCCACCTAGGTAAGTATAAATGGGCAAAAAAGCAAAACCCATACTTCTCTTTTAAGGGATGTGGTGCTGTCATTTCTAGCCATACTCATATTTCTTGTACTGATAGATTCTTATCCTCGTTTATCCCTTTGAGGGGTGAGCATATCCAATTTATAATGTAAAAAGGTGTTCTTACGGGCCCAAAAGTACACCACTCAGCGCCAGGGACATATGCAGTTCTGAAACAGTATATTACAGAAACAGTATGAATAACACCAATTTGCTATCACAAACAGGTGCAAACTCAAAATAATAGTATAAAAGCAGCCGTTTAAAATTGTAGATAAATCATCAAAAATAGTGGCATACCATAATCAGCAAACAAGACTATAATAACACACTAAAAACAGCGCTAATGTTGAGCTAAGACGGATAAATGTGGCCAACTTCACAAGCAAAAGTCCTTTGAGAGAGATGGGCAGTTGAAAAAGTGGTTCAGAAAGTGTTCATAGGTGATCAGAGTATAGAAATTCAGTGTGCACCTTCCACCGATCAATCCAATTCCACCATGTGAGAACACACTCCCCTCAGGGGGTTAAACTCACCAGAGCCTAATATTAATAAGCCTCCAAGGAAAGAAACATCCAAGCCACAAGCCTCCATATCCAATTTATAGATCCAGAGTCATTCCCTCTGTAACATTAGGCAACCCAGGTCACCACCTCCTTTAGGAATAATAACCATTTCAATAACTGCAAAGTATAACTAAGAACAGTTATGCCCTGCCGCCCAAAAATCTTTTGCCACGGATATCTTAATGTAACTTCTGTGTTCACCTATATAAAAACTTCTCTGTTTGTTTTTCCCACATATTCTAATCCAGCCCTCAAAATGTGCACTCGCCTACTCGCATTTGGCGAGTAAACAAATGAGGAGGGCGAGTATGGACAGGGCTGTGCTGTCCTAGGAATGTATAGCCCCCCCCACCGCGCACAGGCTTGCAGCGCGGCCATTGCAATACATACAGTCAGCCGCCTTGGACCACCCCTCTCCACCTCCTTCTGCACATTCCCATCCAGGCTCGCAGAGCGTGCTATTCAATAGGCATTAAAGAGCCGCCTGCGACCGCCCCTCTCCACCTCCCTCCTGCTGCACATCCCCACCCAGACACACAGACCTTGAACTTTAATAGGCATAAAGAGGCACCTGGGACGACCCCTCTCCTGCTGCACATCTCGGTCTGCCCTCAGTGTGCACCGATGACTGACCCCCTTGGCTGCAGAATGGTAAAAAAATGTGCTGGAGGCATTGGTACAATGGGGGATTAAACAAGATGTGTGTTGGGAGGAAGCAGGGGGTGTGGGATTGTGAGCAAGCATGTGCTGGATTGGGGGGGCTTATTTGGAGGCATAGATATGATGGATTGGGAAGGGATGTGGAATAGGTATGATGGATTGGGAAGGGGGTGGAATAGGTATGATGGGTTGGGGGGTGGAATTGGAGGCATAGGTATGATGGATTTGGGGGGGTGGAATAGGTATGATGGATTGGGGAGGTGGAATAGGTATCATGGATTGGGGGGTGGAATTAGAGGCATAGGTATGACGGATTGGGGGGAATATTGAAAGCATAGATGTGCTGGATTGGAGAGGGGAGATTAAAATTGGTAAAGTTGTTGTTGTTGTTAATATTTATTTTTGTAACTTAATCCTGAATAAAGCATTTAACAGTGTAATTTCATGAGATAATTTACAAGGGCGTGTTTATGGGTGGGATTAAGGGCGGGTAGGGTAGGGCTTGGGTGGGGCAACTGGTGGAGAGTAACTCTTAAGTCCTGGCTAGTAGCTCAGGACTTGAAATTTTGAGCCCTGTCCTAATCCACAGACACTTAACCACTTCCCGCCTGGCCTATAGCAAAATGACGACTGGGCTTTGGTTCAGTTATCCTGACTTGGTGTCATATGACGTCCAGCAGGATAACAGCCGCCGCGCACCCGTGGGGGCTCACATCACCGCGATCGGTGGTGCGGTGTGTCAGTCTAACACACCGCTACACCGATCTCGGTTACTGAGCCTCCGACAGAGGCTCTTTACCACGTGATCAGCCGTGTCCAATCATGGCTGATCACGATCTGAAACAAGAAGAGCCATTGATCGCCTTTTCCTCACTTGCATCTGGCAGACGCGAGCAGAGGAGAGCCGATCTGTGGCTCTCCTGATGGGGGGGTCTGCGCTGATTATTTATCAGCGCAGCTCACCCACGGATGCCCACACTGGACCACCAGGGAAGCCACCAGAACCACCGGGGAAGCCCCCAGCATGTGGATGGCCAGGTATGTACCCCATGGCCATCCACATATAAAAAAATATGCCCAATACATGCCAATCAGTGCACTTCAATAGGCATAAAGAGCCACCTGGGACCGCCCCTCTCCTGCTGCACCTCTCGGTCTGCCCTCAGTGTGCACTGATGACTGACCTCCTTGGCCGCAGAATGGTAAAAAAATGTGCTGGAGGCATTGGTACATCGGGGATTAAGCAGGATGTGTGTTGGGAGGAAGGAGGGGGTGTGGGATTGTGAGCAAGCATGTGCTGGATTGGGGGGCTTATTTGGAGGCATAGATATGATGGATTGGGAAGGGGGGTGGAATAGGTATGATGGATTGGGAAGGGGGTGGAATAGGTATGATGGGTTGGGGGGTGGAATTGGAGGCATAGGTATGATGGATTTGGGGGGGTGGAATAGGTATCATGGATTGGGGGGTGGAATTAGAGGCAAAGGTATGATGGATTGGGGGGAATATTGAAAGCATAGATGTGCTGGATTGGAGGGGGGAGATTAAAATTGGTAAAGTTGTTGTTGTTAATATTTATTTTTGTAACTTAATCCTGAATAAAGCATTTAACAGTGTAATTTCATGGGATAATTTACAAGGGCGTGTTTAGGGGTGGGATTAAGGCTGGATAGGGTAGGGCTTGTGTGGGGCAACTGGTGGCGAGTAACTCTTAAGTCCTGGCTAGTAGCTCAGGACTTGAAATTTTGAGCCCTGTCCTAATCCACAGACACTTAACCACTTCCCGCCTGGCCTATAGCAAAATGACGACCGGGCTTCGGTTCAGTTATCCTGTCTGGGCGTCATATGACGTCCAGCAGGATAACAGCCGCCATGCCCCTGTGGGGGTGCACATCGCGGCGATCGGTGGTGCGGTGTGTCAGTCTGACACACCGCTACACCAATCTCTGTTACTGAGCCTCCGGTGGAGGCTCTTTACCACGTGATCAGCCATGTCCAATCATGTAAACAGGAAGAGCCGTTGATCGGCTTTTCCTCACTCGCATCTGACAGACGCAAGCAGAGGAGAGCCGATCTGTGGCTCTCCTGACAGGGGGGGTCTGCGCTGATTATTTATCAGCGCAGCTCCCCCACAGATGCCCACACTGGACCACCAGGAAAGCCGCCAGGACCACTTGGGAAGCCCCCAGCATGTGGCCCAGCATGTGGATGGCCAGGTATGTACTCCATGGCCATCCACATATAAAAAAATATGCCCAATACATGCCAATCAGTGCCCACAAATGGGCACTGACTGGCATTAAGGATCAGTACAGACAAGTGATGCCCAGCAATGCCACCCATCAGTGTCATTAGTGCCACCCATCAGTGTCTATCAGTGCCACCTCTCAGTGCCCATCCATGCCCATCAGTGCCCACCTATCAGTGACCATCAGTGTCCATCTGTGCCACCCATCAGTGCCACCCATAAGTACCCATCAGTGCCACCCATAAGTGCCCATCAGTGCCGCCTTCGAGTGCTTATCAGTGCCGCCTATGAGTGCCTATCAGTGCCGCATACCAGTGCACCTATCAGTGCCCATCATCAGTGCCCATCATCAGTGCCCATCAGTGCCACCTCATTAGTGCCACCTCATTGGTGCCACCTCATCAGTGCCCATCGGTGCCGCCTTGTCAGTGCCCGTCAGTGCCCGTCAGTGCAGCCATATCAGTGCCCATCATTGAAAAAGAAAACTTATTTTACAAAACATTTTAACAGAAACTAAGAAAAACTTTTTTTTCAAAATTTTCGGTCTTTTTTTATTTGTTGCGCAAAAAATAAAAATTGCAGTGGTGATCAAATACCACCAAAAGAAAGCTCTATTTGTGGGAACAAAATGATAAAAAATTTGTTTGGGTACAGTGTTGCATGACCGCGCAATTGTCATTCAAATTGTGACAGCGCTGAAAGCTGAAAATTGGCTTGGGCAGGAAGGTGTATAAGTTCCTGGTATTGGAGTGGTCAATGAGATAAATGACATTCTGACTAGAACAAATGAAAAAGGGCTCATAGGAAATCTTACTTGTACATGGGTGTGCAAAGGAATTACCCCACATAACAAAATTGCACTGGGCACGGCGGACACAAAGAATAATGCTCCATGGTGATTGTAAGCCCGTTAGCAAAGTGGTATTAACCTTGGGTCTGCCTTGAGTCTGGAAATCAGCATGTATCACAGAATTTCTGACCTTTTATGAGTAACAATGGGGGCATTCTCTGAATACCTCCTCCAACTTTGAATCACTAGCCAGAACTGCCCAATATTTCCTAAAAATATGCTGAATTTGAGGGGATTGACACAGGGGGGTAAGTACCACAGGAATACATTTGGATGGAACTTTTGCATTATATAGTACTTAATCAAGGATGCCTTATCCCTGGACAAGGCTTTTTTAAATGATTTATATAGCTCAGCAGGGGTACCCGCCCAACAAAGTTCTCCAACATGAGTCTGGCCTGACTCAAAAAATCTAATCTGTAGTGTAAGTGTAAAAAGGAATCATGGCTTTTGACATTTTTCTTCAACATGGACCATATACAAATTGACATAGTTGGGAGCTACATTCAAACCCATGGCTGTGCCCTGGAGCCTATGGAAGAACTGGTTATCCAAACAAAGTAGTTATGGGTAAGAACTATCAACAGCTGCATGGCTAAGTCAATCAAGCCAGCAGGGAGATGTAGATCTGTCAGTACCCTCCTGTTACCCTCAATGCTTCACAATGTTGTATAGACTTTTACCAACTATTTACATGGTCACAGTTCAAAAAATCAGTGGCACTGAGAAGAAAAGATCACAAACCTGCAAGGCAGCCATCAGAAATTTGGGGGCCCCTTACACAACTTTCCAACAATGAAGTTTCAATCTTATGAAAATACCTCAACTTTGCTCCCACTTCTCTAATTAAACCATTTCATCTTTTCAAGGACTTGAACAGATTTGTGAGATGAAGAAGACCAGATAGGTCTAGAGGCACTCCATATCGCTCTGGACCAGTGGCGGAATTACCAAGGTCACAACAGTCGCACTTGCGATGGGGCCTGGCATTCTGTCACTGTGGGGGGACTCAGTGGGGTTGCTATTCACATGGCTCCAAGTGAAGAGCATTTCTCTCATGTAACAGCAGCACAGAGACACCGGCATTGATAGTTCTATTTCCCTCTTCCTCCATCCACTCTTGCATGGGATGACACAGGAAACAGCTGATCTGCTCCCCCTCCCCTCTCCTGTGTGTGCACCGTTGGCAGTCAAGTGCAAAGCTAATGAGCTCACATTTCCTGTGGAGCACACACAGGAGAGGGGAGGGGGGAGAAGGGGGAGCAGATCATCCGTGTCCTCTTTCATCCCATACTAAAGAGGACGGATGGAGGGGGAAATAAAACTGTCAATGCCGGCTGCTGTTACATGAGAGAAATGCTCTCTGCTCAGAGCCATGCTGTGCTTAGAAGACAGATGACACTGTTGGACACTGATAGAAGGCACTGATGGACACTGATAGAAGGCACTGATAGAAGGCGCTGATGAGCACTGATAGAAGGCACTGATGAGCACTGATAGAAGGCACTGATGAGCACTGTTAGAAGGCACTGATGGACACTGATAGAAGGCATTGATGAGCACTGATAGAAGGCACTGATGAGCACTAATGGACACTGATAGAAGGCACTGATGAGCACTGATAGAAGGCACTGGTGGACACTGATAGAAGGCACTAATAAGCACTTATTGAAGGCACTGACGGGCACTGATAGAAGGCACTGATGGGAGGCACTGGTGGGCACTGATAGGAGGCATTTATGGGCACTGATAGGAGGCACTAATGAGCACTGATAGGAAGCACTAATGGGCATTGATAGGAGGCACTGATGGGCACTGATTGGCACTTATGGAAGGCACTGATGGGCACTGATAGAAGGCACTGATAGGAGGCACTGATGGGCACTTGTAAGAGGCACCAATGGGCACTGATAGGAGGCATTGATGGGCACTGATAGGAGGCATTGATGAGCACTGGTAGAAGGCACTGATGGACACTGATAGAAGGTATTGATGAGCACTGATAGAAGGCACTGATAAGCACTGATGGACACTGAAAGAAGGCACTGATGAGCACTGATAGAAGGCACCGATGAGCACAGATAGAAGGCACTGATGGACACTGATAGAAGGCACTGATGAGCACTGATAGAAGGCACTGGTGGACACTGATAGAAGGAACTAATAAGCACTTATAGAAGGCACTGATAGGCACTGATAGAAGGCACCGATGGGAGGCACTGGTGGGCACTGATAGGAGGCATTTATGGGCACTAATAGGAGGCACTAATGAGCACTGATAGGAGGCACTGATGGGCACTGATACAAGGCACTGATGGGAGGCACTGGTGGGCACGGATAGGAGGCATTTATGGGCATTGATAGGAGGCACAAATGAGCACTGATAGGAAGCACTAATGGGCATTGATAGGAGGCACTGATGGGCACTGATAGAAGGCACTGATGAGCACTGATAGAAGGCACTGATGGGAACTGATAGGATTCTCTGATAAGCACTGATAGAATGCACCGATGGGAGGCACTGGTGGGCACTGATAGGAGGCACTGGCGGGCACTGATAGGAGGCATTTATGGGCACTGATAGGAGGCACTGATGGGCACTGATTGGCACTTATGGAAGGCACTGATGGGCACTGATAGAAGGCACTGATAGGAGGCACTGATGGGCACTTGTAAGAGGCACCAATGGGCACTGATAGGAGGCATTGATGGGCACTGATAGGAGGCATTGATGAGCACTGGTAGAAGGCACTGATGGACACTGATAGAAGGTATTGATGAGCACTGATAGAAGGCACTGATGAGCACTGATGGACACTGAAAGAAGGCACTGATGAGCACTGATAGAAGGCACCGATGAGCACAGATAGAAGGCACTGATGGACACTGATAGAAGGCACTGATGAGCACTGATAGAAGGCACTGGTGGACACTGATAGAAGGAACTAATAAGCACTTATAGAAGGCACTGATGGGCACTGATAGAAGGCACCGATGGGAGGCACTGGTGGGCACTGATAGAAGGCATTTATGGGCACTGATAGGAGGCACTGATGAGCACTGATAGGAGGCACTGATGGGCACTGATACAAGGCACTGATGAACACTGATAGCATAGAAGGCACTGATGAGCACTGATAGAAGGCACTGATGAGAACTGATAGGATTCTCTGATACGCACTGATAGAATGCACCGATGGGAGGCACTGGTGGGCACTGATAGGAGGCACTGGTGGGCACTGATAGGAGGCATTTATGGGCGCTGATAGGAGGCACTAATGGGCACTGATTGGCACTTATGGAAGGCACTGATGGAAGGCACTGATGGGCGCTGATAGAAGGCACTGATGGGCACTGATAGGAGGCACTGATGGGCACTTATAAGAGGCACCAATGGGCACTGGTAGAAGGCATTGATGGGCTCTGATAGGAAGCACTAATAGCCACAGGTAGGCCATATTGATGAGCACTGATAGGCAGCACTGATAGGAGGCAATGATATGCACTGATAGGCTGCACTAATAGGTGGCATTGATGGTCAATGATAGGTGGCACTGATGGGCATTGATGAACACTGATAGAAAGGACTCTGGCTGCACTGTTGGGCACTGAGGAACACTGATAGGCAGAACTCAGGCAGTATTAATGGGCACTGATGGGCATAATTGAAGAGTACTGATAGGTGGCACTGATGGACACTGTTAGGCTGCCTTAATGAGCACTGATAGGTGGTGCTGATAGGCAGAATTGATGGGTACTAATAGGCAGCATTAATGAACACTGATAGGTAACACTTGTAGGCTGAATTGATGGGCACTGATAGGTGGCATTGATGAGCACTGATAGGCAGCATTGATGGGCACTAATAGGTGGCATTGATGAGCATTGATAGATGGCACTGATGATTGGGGCACTGATTATCAGTGTAAACAATTTACTGACATTCTTGACAGTTAATGGCAGTCCTCTCCTAACACAGACACAGCGTGGGAGGAAAGGGCTGTGGATAACCTGCAAGTCTGTTTACATGTGATCAGCTGATCACATGGTAAAGGGCCGCTGTGATTGCTCTGGATGCACATCTCAGGGGGCATGCAGGAAGTTTGGTTTTGCTAGGATGTCCACAGACACCCTCCCAAAATTGGAAGCTTAGGACTTGGATGGAAGGGGGGCAGGAGGCCCATCATGGTTTCTTGCACCGGGGCTAGAGTTACCACCTCATCCCTTTAAAACCGAACACATATTAATTACACAGGTTCTGTGGCTGATTAAGGTTGTAATTAAACTCACTTGGTGCCTTGTCTGCATTAAATTAGCCTCAAAACCTGTGCAATTCATATGTGTTCGGGTTTAAAGGGATGAGGTGGCAACTCTAACCGGGGCCCTGAAGGTTCTAGTTACGCCTCTGCTCTGGACCTGCTCTCCGTGTCAGCTCTATTTCAACAAGGTAGCCCAGTCTTTTTTAGGTTGATAAAGAAGCAGTTTGCCTTGAAACGAGTTCCTGTTGCCGGGGGTATACTGCAATGACGGCAGGAGGCTTTTAGCTGCATATTCCAGACCTCATGGCTGATCCATCCATCCCTTCCTCATTCATACTGCACTATGAAATGTGCACTGCTCTCTCTCCTATCTTGTTTAACACAGGTTTGCAACAACTACCCACACTGCCTTGCAGCAGCAACCTCTTAGTTTAAGCAGTCAGAGGACTGAGTTTCATATCTGGGCTATCTGCTTTTTAGTCAATATTGATTGATTTATTTCTCTCTACTTTATCACATGTATTTACTGATTTTTTTTTTATTGATTGTTCCAGCTAATAGTCTTATCTTTTACCTCATTATGTTCAGGGTCCTTTCATTTAACAGCCATGTAGTCCTCATCTGGCCCTGACATTCACCTCCACAGCTGTGAGTCTAATTAGGCTCATCACAGCTGACTCACACAATAGGACACATCTCCCTGTGGGTGAAGGCACTCTGTTTCACGGGCTTACCTGGTGACTATTTTTGGTTTGGCTTTCCCCCTTCTTCAGAGGAGCAATTTCTATGTGCCCTTATAAACTCACCTGTAGGTATGGATTTTATGTTGTGGGATGGGTGACACCTGCTGGCTAATAAAACAGAATTGCCAGCACTAGACTTACAAAAAGTCCTAGTAAGTACCTGGCTCCTTGACACATTCCCCTTTAAGGTAACATCCAAAAAATCAATAGAACATCTATGTTGGTTGCTAATAAATTGAAAATTGAAATCATTATCATTTATATATGTAAGCAAATGTGTAAACATACTGTCAACCTCATCCCACACCATGAATAAATTGTCAAGTAATCTTCCATACAACTGTATATATTATCCAAAGGGATTGGTGTGTGAGAAGAGAAAGTATTTCTCCCACCCTCTCATTCACAAATTTTCCAAGAAAGGAGAAAATTTTGCTCCCATAGAAGTCCCACAGATTTGTAAGTAAAATGATCCATCGCACATAAAAAAGGTATGCGTTATATAGGAACTCATTAGAAAAGGTATTCTTGACGTTTCCTAGTGTAAGAACTGTACTATTGCGAGTGATGTTTGAAAGCTTGGATTGCAAGCGAGTGGGGTATCGAAGAATACAAAGATTTTTTATCTAGGGTTACTCACAGAAACTGAGGAACCCAAGTGATGTTACAAACCTGAGACAACACAGAACCAGTGTCCTCAAGATATCCTGGGAGGTGCAGGACTAGTTGGCTGCAAATTCATGTCTATACACTCCCCAAGTATTTCCTGTAGTGAACCAATGCCGGCTACTTTCAGCCGACCCTGAACAACGTCTGTCAATTTGTGTATATTAGGTAGATGATCAAAGATTGGTACAATTGTTTCATCCACAAGATATTCAGCTGTATTTATACTTAAAGAAAAAAATAAGGGGTTGCGCTAATACCTGTGTACCTTAATATAAAATCTATAGTGAAAAGATATTTATATCATAACTATAAATAAACCAAAAATAGTGTGCAAACATCAAGTATTGATATGAAAAAGTCCCATCAAGTGAAAACATCAAATATGATATCTTAGTGAGTCCAAAACACCAACAAAAACCAACAAAAGTCCAAGTGATGATTGGTATTAATCTGTGACAACAAGGGAGGGTCCACCACCAGAAAATGGAAGGGGTTGCTCCTTACCAGATGGCCATGACCCCCCACCACAGAGGATCACAGCAAGCAGAAATCTTTAAAGGCCAGAATCAGGAACTGCCAGCGATGTCCACCACAGGTCCTCTTATCACCAGTCACACCAACGAACCCATGGCAAGGATACCATAAAACACAGAGGGAGCTCACATAGTGTAAAACTGATAGATTTATTAAGAATAAAAGCAAGTAACAAAATGCACACTTACAAAGCGTGATGTAATATACAGCCTTAAGTCCGGCTCCGTGGCCACCGGAGCTCGGACAAACCCGTCCTGCTGGAATGCGGTTTGCTTGGGGGTGACGTCAGCGCGTCGTCTGGCTCCGCCCTACACGTTTCGTGACATCATCACGTCTTCCAGGGGCTGTGCCCCTTCCATTTTCTGGTGGTGGACCCTCCCTTGATGTCACGGATTAATACCAATCATCACTTGGACTTTTGTTGGTTTTTGTTGGTGTTTTGGACTCACTAAGATATCATATTTGATGTTTTCACTTGATGGGACTTTTTCATATCAATACTTAATGTTTGCACATTATTTTTGGTTTATTTATAGTTATGATATAAATATCTTTTCACTATAGATTTTATATTAAGGTACACAGGTATTAGCGCAACCCCTTATTTTTTTCTTATGTTTATCCACAATTGATGTTTTTTGTGGGGATTGCAGCTTTTCATATTAATTGATTATTTTGGTTCATTAGCGCGGTTTTTCCTAATTTTCTATATTTATACTTAAAGGCTAGGGATGAGCTTCATGTTTGAGTCGAACCCATGATCGACTCGAACATCGTCTGTTCGATCGTTTGCCGAATTGCGAATGATATGGGCCGTTCGCGCAAAATTCGAGTGGCGCGTCATGGCCCATAATTCACTGCAGCATCGCAGTGCATTGCTGGCTGATGATTGGCCAAGCATGCACTATGACCCGCATGCTTGGCCAATCACAGCGCCGTCTGTACAGAGAGCTGTAATTGGCCAAAGCCAGGGTGGCTTTGGCCAATTATGGCTTGGGGGGTTTAGTATACGCCCCACACTATATAAGGCCGCCTCCACGTCGGCCCTGTGTAGTGTGTTCCGGCATTGAGAGACAGAGAGACAGTGTCATTTGATTTAAGTTAGATAGATTAGGTAGGACAGTCAGTCAATTAGCTGCACTTACAGTGTATTGTGTATATATATGCATCCCAGGTGTGTGTGTGTGTGTGTGTGTATATATATATATATATATATATATATATATATATATATATATATATATATATATACACTGTATTCAGTTTAGCTAGATCCGTTCCTGTTATTATCTTCCTACTGACAGGCAGGCAGGTGTTGTTACAGTATTTGAAGAAAATTGCTGGTGTTCTTCTGATCCTATTAGTCCTATTAGCTACAGTATTTACAGTTAGTGTAGTGCGTCCTCTGCACAGTGTGCACCTAAAGCTACCTGTAGAAGATTTGTGGTGTTTTTCTGATCCTATCAATACCGCAGACAGCTACATTATTTTTTAGTGTAGTGCGACCTCTGCACAGTGTTCAACTAAAGCTACAAGTTAGTGTAGTGCGACCTCTGCACAGTGTTCAGCTAAAGCTACAAGTTAGTGTGGTGCGACCTCTGCACAGTGTTTAACTAAAGCTACAAGGTAGTGTAGTGCGACCTCTGCACAGTGTTCAGCTAAAGCTACCTGTAGAAGATTGGTGGTGTTCTCATACTAATAATACTACATGCAGGCAGTTGATTTTGCTAGCTGCAGTATCAGTATAGATATATATATATATATATATATATATATATATATATATATATATATATATATATATATATAAAATCTATCCCAGCTTAGTGCAGCTACATCTCATTGCGGGCCATTAGTATGTCTGGAAGGCCAACAAGGAGAGGCAGACAGTCACAAGCCAATAAAAGAGGGCAAGCAGGCTCTGTGTCTAGAGGCAACAGTGCTGGTCGTGGACACGGTGCATCCTCATCAGCACGTGGCCGTGGGACACACTTGGCCTTTTTTTCAGCAGCTGGCCGTGTTGAGCCGCAACATGCGGAAGACTTGGTCAAGTGAATGACCAAGCCGTCATCATCCTCCTCATCCTCTCTCACCCATGCTCAGGGTACTTTGTCTGGCAAAGCAGCTGCCAACAGGGCCTCTTCCCTCGGCTCAATGGCATCAGTCACTCCTTCCCTAGCCCCACCATGTCCTCCTGAGGAGTCCCTCGAACTGTTTGACCACAGTGTTGTGTACATGCTCCAGGAGGATGCCCAGCGTTTAGAAGGCTCTGATGATGATACTGAGCTAGATGAAGGCAGTAACGTACGCATGGACAGAGGGGGTGCCCAAAAAGGACAGCAATCTGGCAGTCATGTTCCCCCTGCTGCAGCATACTGCCAGGTTTGCTTCAGGGATGAGTACATAATGTACAATACATAATCAATGATATTATGACCATACAGTATACACACACTATACAGACACAATGTACAAACACAATATACAGCAGCACTTTTCATCTGAAAATCAGCCAAATCATATTTCTGCCTCCCCTCTCCTGGCATGCTGGGATTTTTAGTGCCCCAGACACATGAGGTGGTAACTCTGGAGAGGACTGGGGAGGCTTTGCCTGTACTGGACTGGTGAGCGTTAGTCTGCAGGCAATAGGCAGAGATTGGGGCAGATCTCAGGAAACGTCCTCCCTTTGGAAGCAAAGCAGATCTAATCTGACACACAAATAAACAATCTACTACTGTACACAAGCCCATCCTCTGCACTCCCTCCCTCCCTCCTGCCCACTAAGACAAGGCAATGACTCACACAACTGTATTTTGCTCAGCTTTGCTAATAGCTAACTTACCCTCTGCTGGGCTGAAGTCCGTCCAGCTTCACACTGCAGGCTGACTCCACTCCTCAAATAAGGCGCGCTGTAGAAGGAAGGGGGAGGGTACAAGACAATTAGCTATGAGCAGCAGTGTCAGATAGATGATCTGAGACTCTCGGCATGCTTCGGAACTGCACATGCGCAGTTCTGAGCCGGGACCGTCATTTTTACTGGCAAGATTTTGAATTCACGGATTTTCACGGACATGAAAAAATAGCCCCGTTTTTACGGGCTGCCCGTAAAAACATGGGTAGTTGGCAGCACTGCAGGGAGGGCGCTAATAGTTGAATCAATTGGCAGAAGCATTGACTTCTCCCAGTTGATTACCAGGCCCGAGAATCTCCTGAACCCCTCCACCAACTGTATCACTTTTTCTAAGGATGGCCCCAAATCGCCCAAAAAGAGTAAAACGTCCTCAGCATATAACGCTATGCTTTCTTCCCCACATTTCCTCTTGAATCCCTGCAGTCCAATCACTACTTCTGCAAGTGGTTCCATTGCCAGGGCGTACAACAGGGGTGATAATGGACACCCCTGCCTCGTCCCCCTTTCAAGAGGTAGCCTTTCTGAATATTCATTATTGATCTTTAATCTGGCGCTTGGGTGATAATATAAAGTTTTCAGCCATCTGATAAACAAGGGGCCAAAACTGAATCTCTCCAGTACCCACCAGAGATACCCCCATTCCAGGCTGTTGAATGCCTTGGCAGTGTCCAAGGATAGAACAGCTCTGGAGCGCTTGTTCTCTACTGGGGCCTGGAGATTCATATATGCCCTTCTAATGTTTACACTGGTAGACCTGTTAGGGATAAACCCTGACTGATCCAGGTGTACGAGTCTTGAGATGCATTCGTTTAACCTCACTGCCTTTACTTTTGCCAAGATTTTAATGTCAGAGCATAGCAATGATATTGGTCTGTATGAGGATGCATCGAGGTGGTCTTTCCCTTCTTTCTGTATTAATACCATGTTTGTTTCTGACATCGAAGAGGGCAGTGTAGCTTCTGTAGCCACACAATTCAGTGTCTTCAGAAGCTCTGGAAGTAACACCTCCCCATAATACTTATAGATTTCCAAGGGCAATCCATCTGGGCCCGGGGATTTCTGATTGGATATGTCCGCCACTGCTTGCTTCAGTTCCTCCAGGGTTATGGGAGATTCCAATCTGTTCTTATCTATTACAGAGAGAGTCGGCAAATCAACGCCCTCTAGGAAGCTATCTATCTCTCCCCGTGCTGAGCACCGTTGTGACTTGTATAATTCTCTGTAGAATGTCTCCTTGATCACCAGAGGGTCGGACGAGATTTCCCCACTTGAAGTCCTGATCATGGAAATTATTGAAGAGGGAGAATTAGTATTGGCTAATAATGCCAGCATTTGGCCCACTTTTTCCCCCTCTCCAAAACACTTTTGCCTCTGGAAGAGTCTCCTATTTTCAGCGTTTCTGATTATTTCAGTTTTATACTCCTGTTGCTTCTTAACCCATAACTCCTGCCTCCCTGGACTTGGGTCTATCACATATTGTCTCTCTGATTCCATCACCTCTTTTCTAATATGCTCTCCCCTTGCCCTCGATTGCTTCTTTACCTTTGTTACCTGTTGGATTAAGAGCCCCCTAAGGAATGCTTATAAGGAGTCCCAGACCACCCCCTCCGATGCTGATCCTGTATTGTGTTCTACGAACTCCTTTAATCTTGCGGTTATTTCTTCTGTACCCCCTATTATCTCCAACCATATTGGGTTTATTGTCCACAGTTTCTGAATATGTCTATCATGAACATTTACCGATAATGTCAGGGGTGAGTGATCTGAAATCCCTCTTGGCCGGTACTCTATTTTGTTTATTAGGGGTTGTACTTCTCTATTGCCTATGGCCAGATCTATACGAGAGAGTGTACGGTGTGACCCCAAGAAGCAAGAGTACTGACGATCGTTTGGGTTGCGGGCTCTCCAAAGG
The DNA here is from genome assembly GCA_037952835.1 of Lithobates septentrionalis. Lineage (NCBI taxonomy): Eukaryota > Metazoa > Chordata > Amphibia > Anura > Ranidae > Lithobates > Lithobates septentrionalis. The sequence continues at coordinate 27,234,358 of JBBDGP010000229.1, read as the reverse complement.
TCACACCATCCAATCTCCTCAAGGAACTGGGCTAACCGTCCCTCTATTGCCCTTTCCACCCGGGCCCCTAGTGGGAACCTATCCAGACTATTATGGAGGACCGCATTAAAATCCCCCACCACTATAACCGGGGTATCGGCTTTATCCTCCACATACTCTAACAAGATCTCCAACTTAAATGGGGGAGGAATATACAAGTTTGCTATAACGAATGGTTTACCCTCTATTAAACAATGCAAAAAATATAACAACCTAATGTATCAATCCTGACATCCCTGCAGGAAAATACCACTCCTTTTTTAACCAATATGCTCACTCCCCTTGAATAAGAGGAGTACACTGAGTGAAATTGTACTTTAAATTTCTTGTTCCTAATTAGTAGTTTAGTCTCATTGGTCAAATGTGTTTCCTGCAGGCATATCAGTTCGGTACCATGGGATTCCAATTATGAAAATACAGTGGCTTTTTTGATAGGGTCACCCATACCCCTAATGTTCCATGAGCTTATTCCAAATGTTCTAAACAACATTAACAAAGAAGAGCAAATGAAATAAGAAAAACATTAAACACAAAAAAAGAGAAAAAAAACCCACAACTCAGTAGCAGTAACAAAAAAAAGAAAAAGAATTAGAACTGCAAGAGGAGGTGGCCTTAGAGCAACTGTCTTAAATAACAATAATCACAAAAAACCCTTTTGCCAAATCCAACCTGTCAAGTGTTCCTGTCTTTCTACCGGACAGCATATCATTTGTTTTAAATCAACTGTGACCTCCAAAACAGCAATCAGTGTCAATACTGTGAAAGAAGAAGGAAAGAGCAAGAGAGGAGAACCCCTACTCCCTCTTTCCCTTCCCCCATTGCCTTCTAAGGTTTCTTTTCTATTCTTTAATATAAATAAGTGACTTAAATGTCTATGTTCAGTTTTTTTCCCTCCCTATACCTTGTCCTATGAAATGTGACACTTTATTATTACTTGAACCTCAAATACTCCCTTTCCCTTAAGTGACCCCTCCCCCCTCCCCACTTGCCTAACTTGGCCAACCCTGGGGGCATACCTTGTGACCCTTCTAACCCCTTCAACCCATTCCGTCCAATACTCCATCACCCAACATAGCAGTGAGTCATCTTCCTTAACCCTCCTTGCCTGTCCGCCCCTCCCTCCCCCCCTTCCCTTTACCCAAATCCCATGCAACAATATTACCAAAAAAACATCAACCCACAGCCATATCCCATCTCTCATTAGTGACTTTCACCAACCATCTTATCCCCCTCCCAGCCCCCCACCGCCATAAAAAAAAAAAAAAAAAAAACAGCCCCATTGAACATTAATAATTTAAATTCTTTGTGCTCCAGCTGTAAAAGTTATTTTTGTTATCTTCGAGCCACTTTGTGACCCCACCAACAGAGTCAAAAAAATGGGTTGCCCCTAAGGCCTCTATGCGCAGACGCGCTAAATACAACAGTGCATATGGTATTTTGTGGTTCCGTAGACTACGCTTAATGTCCGCAAATCCTGCCCTTCTCTTTTGCAAGTCCGGAGAATAGTCAGGATACAGTGAAATTCTGACTCCATTATAAAAAATGTCCCCCTTCTCTGGATTTTTGCATCAGTGTCACCTTGTCTTTATAGCTGAACAGCTTCATAATCATTGGTCTAGGGCGACCTCCTGATAAAGTAGTCCTGGTGGGCACTCTATGTGCCCTCTCGATAGCAAAGAGATGCGAAAATGTCTCAGCCCCAAAAACCTCCCTAAGCCATTTTTCCATAATCGCTTCAGGACAGGAACCCTCGCTTCTCTCTGGGAGGCCCATTACCCTCACATTGTGTCTGCACAGCCTGTTTTCCATTTTGTCCATTTTAAATTTATATGTGTCTAGCTGGGTTTGCATTATTTTAAACTCTTGCCTCATTGGGTGTAAAATATATTTAACATGACTTAGCCTCTCCTCCAAAATGGAGGTCCTCTCCACAGCTTTTTGAAGTTCTTGACTCATAGTACATAGCTCTTCCTTGAGGCCCCTTAACTGATCACACAGGTCACTCAATGATCCCCTACAAGAGTTTACTGCACACAATACATCTTTTAGTGTGGGCTCCGGTTCACTGATTGTGCTTAAATCAGGGGTGACTTCGATAGCTTTTCCCAGAGGGTCTCTCTCGGGGCTTTTTCTGCTCGCTATTTTAGTGTTAGCTAGTAATGTTGCTGGCATTTTGCCTAGACTCTTTCTTTTCACAGTACATCCCGCCTGTGTTTTCTCGTGGGGTAGCTGGCTGCCCTTAGCTGGAGATTGTGAAGGGGTATGTGCGTATCTCTCTAACTTAGCTGCCGCTGCCATTGCAGATGCCGCTTGATTCCCCTTCTCTTTGGATGAGCGGGTAATCTGAGATGATAAACTCTCCTGGGGCTGCTGCTGCTGTTCCTCCCCTTCTTTCCTGGTCATGGTATAGCTATGCAGCAATGCAAGGTATTGTGTAAAGAAAAAGTGTCAGAAAGTTCCTTGGCAGGTTGAAATATTGCTGACTATTAGAACTTTTGTGCTCCTCTAACTTCCCTGTTAAACGTTTTCAGCACGGTACAACAGTTTATATATATCACAATTCTGCCATTGTTACCTCTTGCTTCTTCCAGGGACTAAGACTGGTAGACAACCTGCCCACACTGAATCACTCCCGTCCAGCATCTCTTTCTCCACACTCCTGGCGTTCGCCACACAATGTGTCTGGCGTGGCCGACACCAACCTCCCCACTGCGTCCCGCGGAATCCTCCCGGCCTCTCGCAAGAGCACGGGCCATTGCCAGGCAACCAGACGAGGCAGGTGCAAGTGGCCCAAATTTTGTCCAGCCACACAATGAACTGCCGTCAAGGCCGGCCTCCCTCGCTCTCCACGACCGCCAACCGGCGGCGGCTCCACACCGCATCCCCACCAAAGAGGACAGAGGGCTGACAGGGCAAATACAGAGGTATTCCAAAGGTGCTCAGAGCTGGTTTAGGCTGTTGGAGATGGCAGCATAGGGGCTGAAGCAGGGAGAGAGCTCACACACGACCGCTCACACCAACACCCGGTCACGCCCCTCGATGGATGCGGCTCACGTCCTTAACTTGGTGGTGCAGCGGTTCTTGGGCAGGTACCCGGGCTTACAGGATGTCCTGAGGCAGGCCAGGAAAGTCTGTGTGCATTTCTGCTCGGTTGGCAGACCTCCAAAAATAATTTAACCTGCCCAAGAACCGCCTAATCTGTGACATGCGCACCAGGTGGAACTCAACGTTGGCCATGCTGCAGTGGTTGCACATGCAGCAGAGGGCCATCAATGAGTACCTGTGCGACTACGGCACCAGGACAGGGTCAGGGGAGCTTGTTTTTTTTTTCCCATGCCAGTGAGCCATTAAAAGGGATGCATGCACTGTCCTGTCACCATTTGAGGAGGCCACGAGGATGGTGAGCAGTGACAGTGCATGCATCAGTGACACTGTCCCCCTTGTCCACCTGTTGGAGCACACGCTGTGTGGAATAATGGACAGGGCACTTGAGGCAGAACAGAGGCAGGAAGAGGAGGACTTCCTTAGTCCTCAAGGCCCCCTTTATCCAGACAGTGTTCCTGCGTGCCCGCCGATCACACAGGAAGAGAAGGAAGGGGAGGATTGTGTCAGTATGGAGGTGGAACCTGGCACTCAGCATCAGCAGCAGTCTTTAGGGGATCATTTACAGTCCCAAGAAACACATGGACTTGTAGCTGTCTGGGAGGAGGTGGCTGCGGATCATGTCGTCCTTAGTGACCCAGAGGACCCTGGACCGAATGCCTCAGCAAACCTACGCTGCATGGCTTCCCTGATCCTGCAAAGCTTGCGGAAGGATCCTCGTATTCGTGGTATCAAGGAGAAGGAACAATACTGGCTGGCAACCCTCCTTGATCCACGTTACAAGGGTAAGGTTGTGGACCTTATCTTGCCGTCGCAGAGGGAGCAGAGGATGAAACATCTTCGGGAGGCCTTGCAGAAAGGTCTGGGAGAGACTGGGAGGTTACAAACTCCTGGACAACGTGTTGCTGAGGCTTCGGTCAGTCAAAGAAGGAGCGGTGGAGAAGGTGGCCGTCTGACCGATGCGTTCAGACAATTTTTTAGTCCGCAGCCCCAAGGTATGATCGGTTCCAGCAACCATCGCCAGCGTCTGTTTTACATGGTGCAGGAATACCTAGGGGCAAGATCTGACTTGGACACCTTTCCCACCAAAAATCCTCTGGGTTACTGGGTCTTGAGGATGGATCACTGGCCAGAGCTTGCACAGTATGCAATTGAGCTACTGGCCTGTCCTGCATCCAGCGTTCTTTCGGAACGCACATTCAGTGCTGCTGGAGTCTTTGTAACTGATCACAGGGTGCGTCTGTCCACCGACTCGGTCGATCGACTGACCTTCATAAAAATGAATCAGTCTTGGATCACCACCAGCTACTAAGCACCTGATGCTGATGTAACCGAATAATTTTTTTTGAAAAGTCAGATCCCTTCAAAGACTGCCTATGCTGATGCTGAGTGACTATCCTGTTATGCTGAGTAATTATCCTCTTCCCCCTCAATGATCATGCTGATAGCTTGTAAGAATATTTTTGGTTCTGGGCGCCGCCACCAGTGCCTAAGGCCCAATTTTTCAGGCCCTGTTTAACAGGGGCGTGTAATTACAATTTTTGATGCAATTCTTTGCAGCAGGGCTAGTTCCTGCGCTCCAACTAGAGTATCTGTGAGGGGTTGCAGTGTTGTGGCACCAGCACCAGTGCCTAAGGCCCAATTTCAGCCCTGTTCAACAGGGACATGTAATTAGAATTCTTGATCTAATATTTCACAGCAGGGCCCGTTTCCGCGCCCACCAAGAGTAACTGTGAGGACTTACAGTGTTGTGGCACCACTACCACCACCACCAAAGGCCCAATTTTTCTGCCCCTGTTCAACAGGGGCATGTAATTACAATTCTTGATCTAATATTTCACAGCAGGGCCCTGTGAGGGCTTACAGTGTTGTGGCCACAACAACACCCAAGGCCCCAATTTCTGCTGAGTATGTAGGGCAGGTCCCTACTTTCAAACATCCAACTTACAAAAAATCCTACTTGCTAACGGAAGGAGACAACAGGAAGTGAGATGAAATCTACCCCTAGGAAGGGAAATTCTCTCCTGTTATGCCACGTACACACGAGCGGACTTTATGGCAGACTTTGCCCTGCAGACGGGATTTCGTCGGACAATTCGATCGTGTGTGGGCTCCAGCGGACTTTGTTTTCTCAAAAATTTAGATTTGAAACATGTTTTAAATCAATCCGTCAAAATCGAGTCTGGTCGAAAAGTCCGCTCGTCTTTATGCTAGTTCGACGGACAAAAAGCCACGCTTGGGCAGCTATTGGCTACTGACTATGAACTTCCTTGTTTTAGTCCGGTCGTACGTCATCACATACGAATTCGACGGACTTTGGTGGATTGTGTGTAGGCAAGCCGGTTCATTCAGAAACTCCATCGTAAAATCCGTCGGGCAAAGTCTGCCGTAAAGTCCGCTCGTGTGTACGCGGCATAAGAGTTAATATAAGAAAAACTTTTCTCCTTTACACTGATGCTTTATCACCAATCCTTGTTTCACTAAAAAAAACAATATTTCAAAAAGCATTTGTCATTGGGACAAAAAGTGAGGTGAAATCTTCTGAAGAGGAGCACAGACAGCAAAACAAATGTTGCAGGGGTGATAACCCTTCCCTATGTTTTCCAAAAAGCTTAAAATAGATTTTTTGGCTGGAGCTAAACACGTTAAAAATGTACCAGTTCAAAATTACAAACAGATTCTACTTAACAACAAACCTACAGTCCCTGTCTTGTTTGCACTGCCTGTATACTGCTGTTCAGAATATATAGGGCCTGGGGGCCCCACACCTTTCGTTTTTTTTTTAATTTGGGTGCGGGGTTCCCCTTAATATCCATACGAGACCCAAAGGGCCTGGTAATTGACTGGGGGGTGCCCATGCCGTTTGTCTCACTGATTTTCATCCATATTGCCAGGACATTACATTAAAGCCGCAAGCAGTATTTAAATGACTTTTATTCCTTTATAAAAATGTCATTTTGTGCAGGGACTGTTCTAAGCACGGGAAACATGCGCCACTTTACAGGCATACTATAGACACCCCCCAGGTACGATATTTAAAGGAATATTTCACTTTTTTTCTTTTTTTTTTACTTTAAGCATCATTAAACTCACTGCTCCCGAAAAAACTTCCAATTTTAAATCTTTTTTTTGCATTGATACATGTCCCCTGGGGCAGGACCCGGGTCCCCAAACCCTTTCTAGGACAATACCGTGCAAATTAGCCTTTAAAATGAGCACTTTTGATTTCGAACGTTTGAGTCCCATAGACTTCAATGGGGTTCTAACGTTCGTGCAAATTTTCGGTCCGTTCACAGGTTCTGGTGCAAACCGAACCAGGGGGTGTTCAGCTCATCCCTATTAAAGGCTAACTCCACTTTTGTGGGAAAAATTGGCAAATAAAAAAATAATATAGTGTATACAATTGTGATATAAGTAATATTGTAATTGAATGTTATGAAAAATTATCTTTTCCTTTCACTCTGCAGTGCTGTACTTTTCTGTAAAATGCAATATGGCTACCTGGAGGCATTCTGTACACAGATAGGGATCGCCTAGTTGCCTCAATGCTTCCATGTGATATTGTTCTGCATCTAATACTAGAATAGCACCTCCTTTATCTGCTGCACAAATAACAAAACTTTTAGCATTCTTCAGATAGGCATAATAAGCTTTTTTTCAAATATATTCTGAAAGGAGTCGACAGCAGCACTGCTCGCAACCAGAGGGTAGAAATATTTATCTCCCCTATGCATAGTGCTTAGGTGGACTCCACAAGAACCCAGTTCAGAGTCTGCCTGTAATTGCTCTAATTGCAATTCTGCCTATTCCTCAGAAAAAAAGAAAGTATCAGTTTTGACAGAAGTATCACTGGTATCTTGTTCTAATTCTTCATCCAAATCACTATCACAGATTTAAAGTGATTGTAAAGTCTTGTTTTTATTCTTTAAAAATAACAAACATGTTATAATTACCTCCTCCATGCAGTGGTTTTGAACAGAGCAGCCCCAATCCTCCTCTTCTCGGGTCCCACTTCAGCACTCCTGGCCCCTTCCTCCTGTTGAGTGTCCCCACAGCAAATAGCTTGCTATGGGGGCACCTGAGCCATGCCGCAGCTCTTTCTCTCCTCATTGGCTAACTGACTTTGATTAACAGCAGTGGGAGCCAATGGCACCACTGCTATGTCTCAGCCAATCAGGAGGGAGAGTCCCGGAGCGCCGAGATACTCATGGACATTGCTGGATCGACAGGGGGCTTAGGTAAGTATTAGGGGGACTGAGGGGGGCTACTGCACAGAGAAGGCTTTTTATCTTAATGCATAGAGTGCATTAAGATAAAAAAACCTTCTGACTTTACAACCACTTTAAGCCGGGTACTCATGGGCTGAATGGCAGAAGACAATGACCGGTTCAAAAAAAAAGGCCGACATTCGGCCTGTGTGTATGTTGGTCTGTCCGTTTGGCCAGCTTCTGACAGACGCACATGCTGGAAAACCAGCAGCTGACAGGTACCCGATTAGACATGTACAGAACGGAAAAATTTGTTTTGTTTTGATTCATTATTTACATAAACTTGTTTAGTTAAATTGGTTTAATCCGTTTAATTTGTTTTCAGAATTTGTTTTGTTTATTCAAATCGATTCAAATATTCAGAATTCAAATTTATTTGAATAGTTTTCAAATTCAAATTGATTTTAAATTTGGAATCGAAAAGTTTTCAAATTCTAATGCCCTGTACACACGGTCGGATTTTCTGAAATGTGTGATAGGACCTCGTTGTCGGAAATTCCGACCGTGTGTGGGCTCCATCACACATTTTCCATCGGATTTTCCAACACACAAAGTTTGAGAGCAGGATATAAAATTTTCAGACAACAAAATCCGGTGTCGGAAATTCCGATCGTGTGTCCACAAATCCGAAGCACAAAGTGCCACGCATGCTCAGAATAAATAAAGGGATGAAAGCTATGGGCTACTGCCCCGTTTATAGTCCCGACGTATGTGTTTTACATCACCGCGTTGAGAATGATCGGATTTTCCGACAATTTTGTGTGACCGTGTGTATGCAAGACAAGTTTGAGCAAACATCTGTCGGAAAAAATCCTAGGATTTTGTTGTCGGAATGTCCGATCAATGTCCGACCGTGTGTACGGGGCATTATAGTTTTCAAATTTGAATAGTTTTCTAAATCGAATTGTTTTCCAATTTCCAAAGAGAACAAAATAGAATAGAAAATAAAGAAATAGAATAGAAAAATATATAATAGAATGGAAAAGAATATAATACAAAATAAAAGAATAGAATATAATAGATTAAAGCAGAACAAAATAATATAGAAAATAAAAACAGAATAGAAGAGAATATAAAAGAATATAATAAAATATAATTAAAAAAATAGAATAGAATAGATATAATATAACCATTTCCCAAAATTAAAATAGAATCAATTAGAATTTGAATAGAATAGATTAGATTTGAATAGAAAATAACTGAATATTATAGAAAAAAACAATAGAATTGAATATAAATAATATAACCATCTTCCTATTCTAATCCATTATTTTTTATTCAAATTGATTCTATTTGAATTTTGGGAAATGGTTATATTTTTTCTATTCTATTCTTTTTTTAATTCTATTCTTTTTCTATTCTATTATATGCTATTAGTTTCTATTCTGTTCTATTCTAATCTATTCTTTTCTGTTCAAATTCAAATTTATTCTATTCAAAATATGAATTTTGGAAGATGGTTAAATTCTTTCTATTTCTATTCTTTTTTTATTCTATTCTATTAGTTTCTATACTATTATATTAGATTATTTTCTATTCTATTATTTTTTTCTATTCTATTCCTTTATTTTCTTTTCTATTTTATTCTCTTTGGAAATTTGAAAAAGTTTCGAATTTGAAAACTATTCAAATTTGAAACTATTGGAATTTGAAAACTATTCGAAATTGATTTGAGAATTATTCAAATTAATTCAATTTTTTTGTTATTTTGTATTCGTTTAAATTCGGTACTATTGTAATTCGGAGATTTGAATACATCCGAATTTCCGAAAAATGAAAATTTGTCAGAATTTCAATTCGGAACTAAACAACTGCACATGTCCACTCCTGATAAGGCTCTCAGCCAATGAGAGCCGTCCCCCTGTCAGAACACAACAGCTCAACAGGGGAGATTGCTGAACTAACCTTGCATTATTAGGACAGTGACTCTGACAGGAGCTGTCAGGTTTTTTTCGTGCAACACAGTAGGTTGCACGAAAAAATACTGTTAGTGTGTACCCGGCTTTAGCAGCTCAACCTTTTAGGCCCCTTTCACATTGGGGCGGTGGGGGCTTCGGTGGTAAAACGACGCTATTTTTAGCGCCACTTTACCGTTGTTTTAGCGGTGGTATTCGGCCGCTAGCGGTGCGGTTTTAACCCCCGCTGGCGGCCGAAAAAGGGTTAAAACCGCTCGCATAGCGCCGCTACAGCAGCGGTATAGCCACGGTATAGCCGCGCTGCCCCATTGATTTCAATGGGCAGGAGCGGTTTAGGAGCGGTGAATACACCGCTCCTTCACCGCTCCAAAGATGCTGTTTGCAGGAGTTTTTTTCCTCTCCTGCCAGCGCACCACTTCAGTGTGAAAGCCCTTGGGCTTTCACACTGGAGAAACAGTAGCGGCAGTTTTAGGTCGGTTTGCAGGCGCTATTTTTAGCGCAATAGTGCCTGCAAACCGCCCCAATGTGAAAGGGGCCTTACTGTACCTGAATTTATTTTACAATCTAAAAAAGTTACACAGTATACAAGATTATCTCTAGACAGAAAGTTATTAGCCCTGTGAGATGTGTTGAATACAATGACCAACTGTTCCTTCAAATTCAAATTCCTGAGTCCCCCCGAAATAGGATGTCAGTGGACTACTTGTATAACAATAAACTACTGGAATTTCCCATTGCACGTATACAGTATATCACAACAATGTGTCCTAGTTGCAATTTGCAGTCATTAGTTTGCCAGCTGTTGCAATATGTCCTAGGTGCAATGTAGTCATTAGTTTACCAGCTCTAGCCATGTGCATTGGGAGCAGCGTCAAGTCATCAGTTTGTCATCTCGAGCCATGTGCACCTGGAGCAGTTTGTAGTCATTAGTTTATCAGTTCAATAGGTACAATATACAGTCATTAGTTAATTAGCTCTAGCAATGTGCACTAGGCGCAGTGTCCAATCATTAGTTTGCCAGCTATAGCCATGTGCTGTGGCATACCTAGCATAGTCACCTCCTGGGGCAGCTTATATTTCAACTTCCTTCCTCCCTGTTCTACTATATGCCATTTTTTCAGTACTGATAATGAAATTAAACAAATTCTAATATCAGACAGAAAAAAATGGAAACAGTGAAGATTTTCTTTATCTGAATGTTTTATATACAGTATAATCAAGTTGGTAAAAAAAAAAGATTTATTAGCTATGCACATAATGTGCCAGCACAAAACATGGGGATAATAATTGTGTGCTAAATAAAATAAAATCAAGGATTTATTAGTGAGGCTTTAGTGATAGTTGCAGCGTGTTTTGATAGTGTCAGGTCTACAGGGGATTAAATTATAGTAATATGATACTCGAAACAGCTGGGCCTTTACAATCCATAGACAAAAAAATTGCTATCCTGACAAAACATGGGCCCCAAATAGGCAAGTGTATACAATAAACAGGCAATCATTATGATACATTGGCAGAAAACATCCAATTGTTACATAACAATTGTTATGTGGGCAATACATTAATAAGCGTGACAATATGCGGGCAACAAATGGGCATTTGTGACTATATGGTGGCAACAACCAAGTAATTGTAACTATAAGGGGGCAACAAACTGGTAATGATGATGTTATGACAATATGCAAACAACTCACTGGAAATTGTGACAATATACAAGCAATCATAACAATATGGGGAAAACAAATGGCAAATTGTGATACTATGGGGGTTATTTACTAAAGGAAAATTCACTTTGCACTGAAAGCGCACTTGGAAGTAAAGTCGCTGTAGATCCAAGGGGGTCATGCAAGGAAAATAAAAAACAGCATTTTAGCTTGCACATGATTGGATGATAAAATCAGCAAAGCTTGCACTCATTTCAGATCTACCCCTTAGATTTAGAGCGACTGCACTTCCAAGTGCACTTTCAAGTGCAAGTGCACTTTCAAGTGCACTTGCAGTGCAAAGTGGGCTTGCCTTTCGTAAATAACCCCCTATATGTCCAAAAATGCCTCCTTCTCTATCCCCAGCAAAATCCCCCACTTCCACCCTCCCAAAAAAAATTCCAGCTAAAAGAAAGAAAAAATCCAAAAGCAAAAACTTTTGACCAGCACATATCCCCTTCCCCAGCTCCTCAATTCCTCAGACCCCCCCCCCCCCCAACCCATCCAATTAGCAATCCCCCTTCATTCATGAAAGAAACCCTCCCCCAGAATCATCCAATCTCTTACAGCACTCCATAAGTTAACCTCCATTTCCAAGCAAACCCTCTCCTTCCATTAAAGCATGATATGATGTCAGATTGGGCAGCCAGCCATGGTACAGGAGAACCAAGGGTAACATAGCAATGTGCATCTGGCAAGGGGTGTGGTCCTAAAGCATCTCTAACATGGCTATTTCTAGGGCAGACAGCCCCTTCACCCACACTACCTAGGTAGGCCATTGGCCTTGTGCCCTGGGTGCAGTGTGCAGTCATTTATTTACCAGCTCCAGCTGTGTGCACTGGTTGAAGTGCCCAGTTGTCAGTTTACTGGCTCTGCCATGTGTTCTGGGTGCAGTGTGCATTCATTAGTTTACCAGCTCTAGCCAAGTGCAATATGTCATTGAGATTAATTTACTAAATTAATAACTACTAAATTAATTTCCCCAGGGGTTAATGAATGCTTAATGAATGCAGTGAAGCTCTGCTGATTTACATCATCCAATCATGTGCAAAACTCTGGTATGGCCACATCTTGAGTATGCTGTTCAGTTCTGGTCACCAGTCCTCAGGAAGGAAGTGCTGGAACTGGAGAGAGTCCAGAGAAGGGCAACACAGCTTACAAAGGGGCTGGAGGACTTCAGTTGTGAGAAATGTCTGCAAACATAAACTTCTCTTCTTCAGGAAGAATAAGTTTAAAGAGGAAATATGATAGCAATATACAAAAATCTAAATGGTGATTCATAGTTACATATAGTTACATAGTAGGTGAGGTTGAAAAAAGACACAAGCCCATCAAGTCCAACCTATGTGTGTGATTATGTGTCAGTATTACATTATGTATCCCTGTATATTGTGGTCATTCAGGTGCTTATCTAATAGTTTCTTAAAGCTATCAATGCTCACCCGCTGAGACCACTACCTGTGGAAGGGAATTCCACATCCTTGCCGCTCTTACAGTAAGGAACCCTCTACGTAGTTTAAGGTTAAACCTCTTTTCTTCTAATTTTAATGAGTGGCCATGAGTCTTGTTAAACTTTCTTCTGTGAAAAAGTTTTATCCCTATTGTGAGGTCACCAGTACGGTATTTGTATATTGAAATCATATCCCCTCTCAAGCGTCTCTTCTCCAGAGAGAATAAGTTCAGTGCTCGCAACCTTTCCTCATAACTAAGATCCTCCAGACCCTTTATAAGCTTTGTTGGCCTTCTTTGAACTCGCTCCATTTCCAGTACATCCTTCCTGAGGACTGGTGCCCAGAACTGGACAGCATACTCCAGGTGCGGCCGGACCAGAGCCTTGTAGAGTGGGAGAATTATCGTTTTATCTCTGGAGTTGATCCCCTCTTTAATGCATGCCAATAGTCTGTTTGCTTTGTTAGCAGCAGCTTGGCATTGCATGCCATTGCTGAGCCTATCATCTACTAGGAACCCCAGGTCCTTTTCCATCCTAGATTCTCCCAGAGGTTCTCCCCCCAGTGTATAGATTGCATTCATATTTTTGCCACCCAAATGCATTATTTTACATTTTTCTACATTGAACCTCATTTGCCATGTAGTCGCCCACCCCATTAATTTGTTCAGGTCTTTGCAAGGTTTCCACGTCCTGCGGAGAAGTTATTGCCCTGCTTAGCTTAGTATCGTCTGCAAATACAGAGATTGAACTGTTTATCCCATCCTCCAGATCGTTTATGAACAAATTAAATAGGATTGGTCCCAGCACAGAACCCTGGGAAACCCCACTACCCACCCCTGACCATTCTGAGTACTCCCCATTTAACACCACCATCTGAACTCACCCTTGTAGCAAGTTTTCAATCCATGTACTTACCTATGGTCCATGCCAACGGACCTTATTTTGTACAGTAAACGTTTATGGGGAACTGTGTCAAATGCTTTTGCAAAATCCAGATACACCACGTCAACGGGCCTTCCTTTATCTAGATGGCAACTCACCTCCTCATAGAAGGTTAATAGATTGGTTTGGCAAGAACGATTCTTCATGAATCCATGCTGATTACTGCTAATGATATTGTTCTTATTACTAAAATCTTGTATATAGTCCCTTATCATCCCCTCCAAGAGTTTACATACTATTGATGTTAGGCTAACTGGTGTGTAATTCCCAGGGATGTATTTTGGGCCCTTTTTAAATATTGGTGCTACATTGGCTTTTTTCCAATCAGCTGGTACCATTCCAGTCAGTAGACTATCTGTAAAAAATAAGGAACAACGGTCTGGCAATCACTTGACTGAGTTCCCTAAGTACCCTCGGATGCAAGCCATCTGGTCCCGGTGATTTATTAATGTTAAGTTTCTCAAGTCTAATTTTAATTCTGTCCTCTGTTAACCATGGAGGTGCTTCCTGTGTTGTGTCATGAGGATAAACACTGCAGTTTTGGTTACTGAAGCCTCCCGATTCACTTGTGAAGACTGAGGAGAAGAATAGATTCAATACCTTCGCCATCTCCCCATCCTTTGTAACTAGATGTCCTTCCTCATTCTTTATGGAGCCAATATGGTCTGTCGTCCCTTTTTTACTGTTTACATACTAAAAGAATTTCTTGGGATTTTTTTTGCTCTCCTCCGCTATGTGTCTTTCATGTTCTATCTTATCTGTCCTAATTGCACCCTTACATTTCTTGTTGCATTCTATATAAAGTCTGAATGCTGAGGATGATACCTCAACCTTGTATTTTTTTGAAGGCCTTCTCCTTTGCTTTTATATGCATTTTTACATTAGAGTTAAGCCATCCAGGACTTTTGTTCGCTCTTTTAACCACTTCCCACCCTATGGCGGATTGACGTTCGGGAAGTGGTTCTGTTATCCTGACTGGACGTCATATGACGTCTAGCAGGATAACATGCCGCAACGCGCCCCCGGGGGCGCGCATCGCGGCGATCGGTGAAGCGGTGTGTCAGTCTGACACACTGCTACACCGATCTTGGTAAAGAGCCTCCGGCGGAGGCTCTTTACCACGTGATCAGCCATGTCCAATCACGGCTGATCACGCTGTCAATAGAAGAGCCGTTGATCGGCTCTTCCTCACTTGCGTCTGACAGATGCGAGTAGAGGAGAGCCGATCAGCGGCTCTCCTGGCAGGGGGGTCTGCGCTGATTGTTTATCAGCGCAGCCCCCCCTCAGATCACCACACTGGACCACCAGGGATCGCCGCTAGGACCACCAGGGAAGGGGCAACATGTCAATGGCCAGGTATGTACCCCATGGCCATCCACATGTGCCCAGTGTGCCAAATCTGTGCCAATCGGTGCCCACAAATGGGCACTGATTGGCACCATTATGTTGCAGTGATGCCCAGCAATGCCACCCTTAGGGGCATCACTGCAAACAAGCAGTGCCATCAGTGCCACCCATCAGTGTCCATTCATGCCACCTGTCAGTGCCCATCTGTGCCCATCAGTGCCCATCTATCAGTGCCCATCCGTGCCCATCTGTGCCAACTATCAGTGCCACCCATAAGTAACCATCAATGCCACCTATGAGTGCCCATCAATGCCACCTATGAGTGCCCATCATTGCCGCCTATAAGTGCCCATCCGTGCCACCTATGAGTGCCCATCAGTGCCGCATACCAGTGCCACCTATCAGTGCCCATCAGTGCCACCTATCAGTGCCCATCAGTGCCCGTCAGTGCCACCTCATCAGTGCCACCTCATTGGTGCCACCATATCAGTGCCCGTCAGTGCAGCCATATCAGTGCCCGTCATTGAAGAAGAAAATGTACTTATTTACAAAAAGTTTTAACAGAAACAAAGAAAAACGTGTTTTTTTTCAAAATTTTCGGTCTTTTTTTATTTGTTGCGCAAAAAAAAAAAAACGCAGAGGTGATCAAATACCACCAAAAGAAAGCTCTATTTGTGGGAACAAAATGATAAAAAATTTGTTTGGGTACAGTGTAGCATGACTGCGCAATTGTCATTCAAATTGCGACAGCGCTGAAAGCTGAAAATTGGCCTGGGCGGGAAGGTGTCTAAGTGCCTGGTATTGAAGTGGTTAAATTTATTACCCAATGGGATACATTGGCTCCAGCATAAGGAAGAAACTATTCAGTCTCAGGTCGCTCAATAAGACAAGTGGTCAACATAGGCGTCGTTAGGGGGTGGCTATTGAGGCTGGAGCCCCGAATGTGGGGTCAATAGCCCCGAGTGTCTAAGCGGGTCCAGCTTTTTGTGAAAAGAGAAAGGGAGAAAGGATGGACAGCAGTGGCGGCAGCTGCATTTTACCTTCTGTGTGATCCGGCTGTTGCGGCGCTGCCCACTGTACTGTTACCTGCTGAGCGTTATGCCAACTGAGGAAAGCAGCACGAGATCAGTGGCGGTGCTCGATTTCTCCTTGTATGGAACGGGTGCGGCGGCGCCCCGTTCTCCCTCCAGAGTCACGCTGTGTTTATGCCTAAGGGCAGCAGCCAGCAGGAGAACAAAATAATGGCTGTGGTGGCTGGGACAGAAGAGAAAATTAAAGGTATTAAGGTGCTTCTGGTGTCTCCCTCTCTCTCCCCCCCTCTCTCTTTCCCCCCTCTCCCCTCCCTCTCCCTCCTCTGTCATGGATATTCCACTGTACTCTTGTGCTATTAAGCACCCTTTCAGCATAATGGTATAATACATCTTTAAATAACCCATGTTACTTAACCCATGTCTCCCGCATTTCCCCAGTAAACAGACATGACCATACTAACGTCCTCATCTCAGCACAACTGATTTGCCGAGCAGTTCACTGGTTCTTTTATTCAAAGACAACAAAAGAAATCACAAACAGGAGGTCCTGGCTCCAACAGCCAATCGCCTCCTACACAGGATGTGACCTCACAGGATATGACCAAATAAGGATATGACAACACAGGATGTAACAATACAGGATGTGAATGTCAACACAGGATATGACCAAATAAGGATGTAACAACACAGGATGTGAATGTCAAAAATTAATTTATACAACAACCAATGAACTGCTGATGGGAGCAGGTATATGCCCATGGCACCACAGATATGTTGATCGGGCATACAGGGGTGACACGAGTGCACATCCGCTAAACCGATAATGTGTTTGCAGAGTGAACACCCCCCCCCCCAGACGAACATCTGTGCATCACACAGGGGCCCTTTCGCTGGCAGACATATCCTCACTCCGCAAACACCTCTCTCCAACAACGCTGGGAGGCTCTATGACAATACATATTAAAATACAGCTTTATAAAATTTCCACAACAGTCCCTCCTCTTGTCATATGCTCTCATGTGTCCCTCGATGATCTTCTTCTTACACCTGGAAATGAATCAGTCCTTACAGTCCATATGAGTCCATAAAAAGGAAAACGCAGCTTGACATGTAGACTCTGTTCTTCAGGAGGGATGACCTAGAGGAGGACGTGAAGGCCGGTCGGTCTGGGATTCTCTGTGTCTTGTACATGGGTTGGGCTTCAGGGCGTCGTCATCTGCTCAGGCTCGGTTCACTCATCCAATCAGGCAACAGTAGCACCTTATAACGGCATATCGAAGGAATAGAAACAAAAATAACATGAGTATATATACCCCTACTTCCTTCAACTATGATCCCCTGCAAAATAAAAAATGTAAACCCCAAAGATTCCCAGACCCTTAAAAGGACTTCAACCTTCACTAGCTATAGCTCTGGCTTTGCCTTGCAGGGATCTGAACCTTATCCATATGGGCCTGAACTTTGTCACTATTATCCCAGATCCAGGTATAACAATCTTTACTTATGAATTCCCAGAAACCCCCCTTGGACTGTGGGAACTTCCTTGTAGCTTCAACAGTTACAAGAAACATCCCATCCTCAATGGATGAGAAATTGTTCAATCGCTTCATAAGCTCAAGCCCCCACCGTGTACAAGCAGGAAACCATGCCCAGACCTGGTCGGGAATGGTGAGCAATTCCCTTCCAGCTGTCCCTGCCATTCTTACCTTCTCTCACGCCATCAGATCCTCATGATCGGCCATGACATATGATGCTGGGATGAATTTCACCAGCACACATGAACCTCTTGCATTAGGGGGAATTACCTTATAAGCTTTAGATCCGCATTAATACCAAACTAAAGTTGAAGCACACTTATTGGCTAGCTAGTTGGAAAATACACTTTAAACATAGGAATAAAGAAAGATACTCCTCATCATTTAGTGTAGTTGAGCAGCTTCTTGCAATGGCTGGCCTGGTCTGGTCCCTCAATCTTCTTTACAATGACCCAGTCACCTCGTTAGAAAGAATGTAAACTGGTTATTGTGTCAGGGTCCAGGAGGGACTTATGAACCATGTGGTGAACCTTTTGAAGTTCATGTTACAGTGACTGCACCCAACCCATCAGCTGAGAATGTAGGTGACAGCTGCTGAGGAAAGTACAACTCTGGTTTTGGTTGACCTCCAAACAAACCTTATATGGCAATAACCCAGACATGTGGGAACTTAATGACTGTGGTCACTGCATCTTACCATCTGGGGTAAAATACCTGGAACCATTGACAAAAAGGTTCCTATGGGAGCGTCCATCACCAGACTGCTGATTCAAATTCCATCAAAGGGAGAAAGTCGTGGAACCTGTCGTTCCTACTAGGTCACAAACTTGGCTAGAATTTGTCATTCTTACCACTATCATCCCCCCTTTTCCTCCTCATTACAAACTGGAGGAAGACACGCAGGTTTTATAATGGTGCAGAAAAAAACAATGAAAACAGTGAAATAGCCTATGATACTTTTACCTTCTTATACACCTGCTTTCTATGTACATACACTTTCAGAAACTCCTTGGACCTGAAAAGAAACTTATAAACAAAAGTTATTACTCTATCCTCCATATTTAACCTGCAAAGAATGGTAAACAATACAACATTCGTGTACATTGGTAAATTGTCACTGACATTCCTCAAAACCGATAGTAACTAAACCCTCTGTAACGCTTACTTTCACATTCTTACTAAAATACAACACTCGCGACACGTAAGAGGGCTGTCGTGGTAGGTTCAAACATATTCTTGTTACCACATACAAACATGAGAAGACTAAAACATGAGACAAACATTTAGATATAAATGTGGGGGAGAAATGTCATAGTTCCAAAAACAAAAATGAAAAAACAAAACAACCAGATGGAATGCTACCTTCACTCTTTTAGCGATAGAAAAAAATACAATGGGAAAGATACAAGAGCATCTCGGAATCTTGTATGGTCCAGCCACACAAAGTTCAAAAACAGACCTGAGAATTTTTAATCACACAAACGTGTACTACACATCCATTAACCCACTCATCATTACAGATTTCTGAAGCCACAGCTGAACTACTTCCAAGGTATTTTTATTCTTGGGTCTCATACCTCCAGACATCAAAAGTACCTTCCAAAGGAATACACCTTACTGTACCCTCTGACCATATCTGCCAATCTTTAAGGCGTCCAATGGCCTTAGCCCCATACCCAGATTTAATGTATTGTGCAGCTGTCTGACTGGGGTACATGGACGACCCATTGCCCATGACGATTTAAATCGCTTTTCATGGCAAACACCTTTATCACTATAACCGGCCCACACTTCCTGATTATTGTACACAGCCTGAGCGGGGCTGCTAGTATACTACTCCTCACGTTTATGCTAATACTATTGCGCACTGGAATTCCGACTATTATACATGGCCCGACCGGTCTCACAATATATAGCCTTCTAAACATGTTTGTCCGACAACTACAAAACGCCATGAAATCCTCCGCTATCCAAAATTTTAAAAACGTGGCTTCTATCTGTCCTAGATGTTACAACAATTACATGGATCCCTCCTTTTTACTCTCTACCCAAAACTGTATTACAGTATACAACTTACAAAAAAACAACTGGAATTCATTTTGTCCTTCCAAACATGAGTCAAAAGACCCCAAGCTCCTCCCACTAACTTCCTGTTGCACACCTGAACAGGAAGATGGAGGGGGAGGGGAAGCCTTGAATAGCTTCATATTATGTCTATCAAGACATTAAAAAAAATCTATGGCTAACATCATATATATTTTAACAATTAAAAAAACTTTTGTCCAAGAAAGGGTGGAATAAACCCCCATATTGCAAATGGGAGGGAATCCTCCTTGACTCACATATCCCCTGGGAAGTCAAACCACATGTTTTGAGAACGAAATGGCACACAACGCAACAAAATCCAAAACTGAAACTCCTACAAAAAGATGGCTCAAGGAGGTCAACCAAAGCCCCCCTTCTCCTCTGCAGGCTATTCAATACAAGCCTCAAAACAATGAATTGCCCTCTGAGAAACTCCCAAACATTTAAAAATAAAAAAAAAACACACACCTCTAAAAGTACAAAAACTCAGTTAAAGCTAGTAAATTCAGTGCAAAGTAGACCGCATGGCTACACACACACACAAAGGAATTGGAGCAGCTTCCCCTCTAGGATGACCCACAGGCCAAACAGCACAAAATCCTTTAACTGCGCCTCTCAAAATGGCCGACGACAGCCAGGCCACAACAAAATGGCGCCATTAACACATGAAATGTAGCTGTTGATCCCGCCAAAATTTAGATTTCTTCACTAGGAACATAAACTTCTCCCCACAAAATTACACATTTGAGACACCATATGAACACTTACAAGCATTTCATTCTACATACCACTAGGGATCTTGGAAGGCCTCAAACACAGGCTCTCCAACCAAACAACACATCCGAAAAAGCCATATAAAACATAAAATGGTATTTGTAACAAATAAACATCGAGCCACAGCCGCACAGCGACCACAAAATGGCTGATGACAATAGGGCCACACCAAAACACCAACACATGAAATGTAGCTGTTGATCCTGCCAAAAACAGACTTCTTCACTAGAATATTTCTCCACAAAGCGACACACCTGAGATACCACATGAACACTTACAAACATTTTAGGAACAATTTCACTAGGGACCTTGGCACACAACAACGTTACATAAAACACACAATTACATGGCTTCAAACTTATACTCTTGTCCCAAATACAACACAATACTTGGCACAGAAAGTTAGAAGGTCAACAGAACTCCCCCATGCTATTATCTAGAAGCCTGAGAACACCCACAGGGCATAGCCTATTCAAGAGACAGCTCCTATTGTAAGTAATGTCCCAACAATGCATGGACGCTTGAATTTGCGGCAGGCATTTTCAACTTAAAACCAAACCCTTTGCTTAAAAATAGTTTTACACTTATGGGGACACGTGTCTTGGTCCCATACAAAGGTAAAAAATCACAATTTATCCATTTCTATTTCTCATATGCATTACAAACATATTACACATAACTTTGTTCTGAAAGTTGGAAATTTAACAGATACCCAGGACCATCAACAATACTGGTTGGCCCTCTCCCATTCAGCCGCATGGCCACTTGAATATGCGGCAGCCATTTTCTCAAATAAAAGCTTTCAAAACTACTTCAATACAAACCATCTGTGTCTTGAATCAGTTAAACTATCTACAAGACTCATGCACTCTACTTGTAATCACAATACTTATTACACAACATACAGTTACTTACACATAACAAACATACAATAAAAATTCCAGCATTATACTAAAAGATGAAAAATGTGTTCTTTTGCAAAGCAGAACCTTGCCATCTTAACTGTCATGGATATTATACTTTTGCACTATTAAGCACCCTTTCAGCATAATGGTATAATACATCTTTAAATAACCTGTGTTACTTAACCCATGTCTCCCGCATTTCCCCAGTAAACAGACATAACCATACATACAGTGGCTTGCGAAAGTATTCGGCCCCCTTGAACTTTTCAACCTTTTGCCACATTTCAGGCTTCAAACATAAAGATATAAAATTTAAATTTTTTGTGAAGAATCACCAACAATTGGGACACAATTGTGAAGTGGAACGAAATCTTTTGGATTTTTGAAACTTTTTTAACTAATAAAAAAATGAAAAGTGGGGCGTGCAAAATTATTCGGCCCCCTTGCGTTAATACTTTGTAGAGCCACCTTTTGCTGCGATTACAGCTGCAAGTCGCTTGGGGTATGTCTCTATCAGTTTTGCACATCGAGAGACTGAAATTCTTGCCC
The DNA here is from genome assembly GCA_037952835.1 of Lithobates septentrionalis. NCBI lineage: Eukaryota > Metazoa > Chordata > Amphibia > Anura > Ranidae > Lithobates > Lithobates septentrionalis. The sequence continues at coordinate 27,212,712 of JBBDGP010000229.1, read as the reverse complement.
ATTCTTCCTTGCAAAACAGCTCAAGCTCAGTGAGGTTGGATGGAGAGCGTTTGTGAACAGCAGTTTTCAGCTCTTTCCACAGATTCTCGATTGGATTCAGGTCTGGACTTTGACTTGGCCATTCTAACACCTGGATACGTTTATTTGTGAACCATTCCTTTGTAGGTTTTGCTGTATCTTTGGGATCATTGTCTTGTTGGAAGATAAATCTCCGTCCCAGTTTCAGGTCTTTTGCAGACTCCAACAGGTTTTCATCCAGAATGGTCCTGTATTTGGCTGCATCCATCTTCCCCTCAATTTTAACCATCTTCCCTGTCCCTGCTGAAGAAAAGCAGGCCCAAACCATGATGCTGCCAACACCATGTTTGACAGTGGGGATGGTGTGTTGAGTGTGATGAGCTGTGTTGCTTTTACGCCATACATATCGTTTTGCATTGTGGCCAAAAAGTTTGATTTTGGTTTCATCGGACCAGAGCACCTTCTTCCACATGTTTGGTGTGTCTCCCAGGTGGCTTGTGGCAAACTTTAGATGAGACTTTTTATGGATATCTTTGAGAAATGGCTTTCTTCTTGCCACTCTTCCATAAAGGCCAGATTTGTGTAGTGTACGACTGATTGTTGTACTATGGACAGACTCTCCCACCTCAGCTGTAGTTCTCTGCAGCTCATCCAGAGTGATCATGGGCCTCTTGGCTGCATCTCTGATCAGTATTCTCCTTGTCTGAGCTGAAAGTTTAGAGGGACAGCCAGGTCTTGGTAGATTTGCAGTGGTATGATACTCCTTCCATTTCAAAATGATCGCTTGCACAGTGCTCCTTGGGATGTTTAAAGCTTGGGAAATCTTTTTGTATCCAAATCCGGCTTTAAACTTCTCCACAACAGTATTACGGACCTGCCTGGTGTGTTCCTTGGTCTTCATGATGCTCTCTGCCCTTTCAACAGAACCCTGAGACTATCACAGAGCAGGTGCATTTATACAGAGACTTGATTACGCACAGGTGGATTCTATTTATCACCATCAGTCATTTAGGACAACATTGGATCATTCAGAGATCCTCGCTGAACTTCTGGAGTGAGTTTTCTGCACTGAAAGTAAAGGGGCCGAATAATTTTGCACGCACCACTTTTCAGTTTTTTAATTGCTAAAAAAGTTTAAAATATCCAATAGATTTCGTTCCACTTCACAATTGTGTCCCACTTGTTGGTGATTCTTCACAAAAAATTAAAATTTTATATCTTTATGTTTGAAGCCTGAAATGTGGCAAAAGGTTGAAAAGTTCAAGGGGGCCGAATACTTTCGCAAGCCACTGTACATCCTCATCTCAGCATGACTGCTTTGTCGAGCAGTTCACTGGTTCTTTTATTCAAAGACAACAAAAGAAATCACAAACAGGAGGTCCTGGCTCCAACAGCCAATCGCCTCCAACAAAGGATGTGACCTCACAGGATATGACAATATAAGGATATGACAACACAGGATGTGACAACACAGCATGTAACAACACAAGGTGTGAATGTCAACACAGGATATGACCAAATAAGGATGTAACAACAAAGGATGTGAATGTCAACACAGGAAAAATGAATTTATACAACAACCAATGAACACAGTTCCTGCTGATGGGAGCTTATCTGCAGGTGTATGCTCATTGCACCACAAATATGTTGATCAGACATACAGGGGTGACACGAGCGCACATCCGCTAAACTGATAATGTGTTTGCAGAGCGAACACCCCCCCCCCAGACGAACATCTGTGCATCACACAAGGGTCCTTTCGCCGGCAGACATATCCTCACTCCGCAAACACCTCTCTCCAACAACAGGAAGTTTTCCACTATCTAACGGATCTCAATCAGCGTCAGTCTGCCCCAGTCAACTCTTTAGAGCAGGTTGTGGGAGTACTAACACTGGGGGACTCTATGACAATACATATTAACCACTTGACAACTGAGCACTTAAACCCCCCTCGTGACCAGACCAATTTTCAGCTTTCAGCGCTCTCACACTTTGAATGACAATTACTCAGTCATGTAATACTGTACCCAAATGATTTTTTTGTCCTTTTTTTCATACAAATAGAGCTTTATTTTGGTGGTATTTGATCACCTCTGGGTTTTTTATTTTTTGCACTATAAATGAAAAAAGACCTAAAATTTTGAAAAAAAACACATTTTTCTTTGTTTCTGTGATAAAATTTTGCAAATTAGTAATTTTTCTTCATGCATTTTGGCCACAATTTATACTGCTACATATCTTTGGTAAAAATAACCCAAATTAGTGGATATTATTTGGTCTTTGTGAAAGTTAGAGAGTCTACAAGTTATGGTGCAAATCATAAAAAATTGATCACATCTGAAGTACTGGTGGCCTATCTCATTTCTTGCCACCCGAACAAGTCAGAAAAGTACAAATACCCCCCAAATGACCCCTTTTTTGAAAGTAGACAATCCAAGGTATTTAGTAAGATGCATGGTGAGGTTTTTGATGTTGTCATTTTATCCCACAATTCTTTGCAAAATGAAGATTTTTTTTTTTCCCCCACAAAATTGTCATTGTAATAGGTTATTTCTCTCACATGGCATGTGTATACCACAAATGACACCCCAAAATACATTCTGCTACTCCTCCTGAGTATTACGATACCACATGTGTGGGACTTTTTCACAGCCTGGCCACATAGAGAGGCCCAACATGCAGGGAGCGCCATCACGTGTTCTAGGAGCATAAATGACACGTCTAATTTAACTTAACTTAACTACCTATTACACTTTTGAAGGCCCTGGAGAACCAGGACAATGACATGTGACACTGACGTGGCACTGATCACAAATGGCACTGACAGGGGCGGACTGACAACTCATGGGGCCCCCGGGCAATAGAACATCATGGAGCCCCCTGTGTCTCCGCCCACATGCAAGCCGCACCTACACAAAGCCCCACTTACATGGGGCACACAGTAAGGCACATCACATGGCACACAGCAGAGCACGGGGCACATCATGGGGCACAGGGCATGGGGCACACAGTAGGGCACATCACAGGACACATAATGGGGCACCCAGCAGGGTTTATTATGCTGTACACATCAGGGCACATTATTGAGCACAGCATGGTGCATCACAGAGGGTACAGGGCACATCAGTGGGTACACAGCGGGGCACATCACAGAGCACATCAGGAGATACACAGCAGGGAGCGTGCCGCACATCACAGGGCATGTGGCAAATAGTAGGGCACACAGCAGGGCACACAGTAGGGCACATCCTTGGGAACAGGACACAGGCGGTACACATCAGGGCACACATCCCAGGGCATGGGGCACACAGTAGAGCACATTACAGGGCACACAGTAGAGCACAACAGGCGGTACACAGCAGGGCACATCACAAGGCACATCACAGGGCAAGGGGCACAGAGTAGGGCACATAAGGGGGTACACTAGCAGGGCACATCACAGGCCATGGGGCACACAGTAGGGCAAATAGCAGGGCACACAGTAGAGCACTGGGATCCTCCAGACTTAACACAGTGTCTTTCAGGGTAGCCATCAGGGGGGAAGGCGACACAGTGGGGGTGGAGGACACAGGGAGACACCATGGGGGGGGGTTGGAGGGCACAGGGGGACACTGTAGGTGGGTGGAGGGCACAGGGGGACACTGTGTGTGAGTGGCACAGGGAGACACCATGGGGGGGGTGGAAGACACAGGGGGACACTGTGGGGGGTGAAGGGCACAGGGGGATACTGTGGGGATGTGGAGGGCACAGGGGGACACTGTGGGGAGGTGGGGGGCACAGGGGGACACTGTGGGGGGTGGAGGGCACTGTGGGGGGGAGGTGGAGGGCACAGGGGGGCACTGTGGGGAGGTGGGGGGCACAGGGGGACACTGTGGGGAGGTGGGGGGCACAGGGGGACACTGGGGGGGTGGAGGCCACAGGGGGGCACTGTGGGGAGGTGGGGGGCACAGGGGGACACTGTGGGGGGGGGTGGAGGGCACAGGGGGGCACTGTGGGGAGGGGGGAGGTGGAGGGCACAGGGGGCACTGTGGGGGGCACAGGGGGACACTGTGGGGAGGTGGGGGCACAGGGGGACACTGTGGGGAGGTGGAGGGCACAGGGGGACACTGTGGGGGGGGTGGAGGGCACAGGGGGCACTGTGGGGAGGTGGAGTGCACAGGGGGACACTGTGGGGAGGTGGAGGGCACAGGGGGACACTGTGGGAATGTGGGGGGGCACAGGGGGACACTGTGGGGGGGGGGGTGGAGGGCACAGGGGGGCACTGTGGGGAGGGGGGAGGTGGGGGGCACAAGGAGGCACTGTGGGGAGGTGGGGGGCACATGGGGACACTGTGGGGAGGTGGGGGGGCACTGTGGGGAGGTGGGGGCACAGGGGGACACTGTGGGGAGGTGGGGGGCACAGGGGGACACTGTGGGGAGGTGGAGGGCACAGGGGGGCACTGTGGGGAGGGGGGAGGTGGGGGGCACAAGGGGGCACTGTGGGGAGGTGGGGGGCATGAGGGGACACTGTGGGGAGGTGGGGGGCACTGTGGGGAGGTGGGGGGCACAGGGGGGCACTGTGGGGAGGTGGGGGGCACAGGGGATCACTGTGGGGAGGTGGGGGGCACAGGGGGTCACTGTGGGGAGGTGGGGGGCACTGTAGGGAGGTGGGGGGCACAGGGGGACACTGTGGGGAGGTGGAGGGCACAGGGGGACACTGTGGGGAGGTGGGGGGCACAGGGGGACACTGTGGGGAGGTGGGGGGCACAGGGGGACACTGTGGGGAGGTGGGGGGTACAGGGGGACACTGTGGGGAGGTGGCGGGCACTGGGGGGAGCACAGGGGGGCACTGTGGGGAGGTGGGGGGCACAGGGGGACACTGTAGGGAGGTGGGGGTCACTGTGGGGAGGTGGGGGGCACAGGGGGACACTGTGGGGAGGTGGGGGTCACTGTGGGGAGGTGGGGGGCACAGGGGGTCACTGTGGGGGGTGGAGGGCACAGGGGGGCACTGTGGGGAGGTGAGGGGCACAGGGGGACACTGTGGGGAGGTGGGGGGCACAGGGGGACACTGTGGGCGCACAGGGGGACACTGTGGGGAGGTGGGGACACTGTGGGGAGGTGGGGGTCACTGTGGGGAGGTGGGGGGCACAGGGAGACACTGTGGGGAGGTGGGGGGCACAGGGGGTCACTGTGGGGGTGGAGGGCACACAGGGGGGCACTGTGGGGAGGTGGGGGGCACAGGGGGACACTGTGGGGAGGTGGGGGGCACAGGGGGACACTGTGGGAGGTGGGGGGCACAGGGGGACATTGTGGGGAGGTGGGGGGCACAGGGGGACACTGTGGGGAGGTGGGGGGCACAGGGGGACACTGTGGGGAGGTGGGGGCACAGGGGGACACTGTGGGTGGGAAGCTGTGCAGCAACTTTCTAATAGCAGCACATGGTACAAGCTGCTGCACTTTCCTTCCTAGATGCAGAGTAGCGCGGGAAGCGGCTGTATACAGACCTCTCGTGATGCGCTCCTCCTCCTCCTCGCCGGCCCCTCCTCTTTTCTGTCCGTCCGAGGTGATGACAGATACAAGCACCTGGGGTGGACGGGAGGGAAGGAGGGGCCGGCGGGGAGGAGGAGGAGCGCATCACGAGGTGTGTGTATACACTGCAGTCTCTTAGCAGTGAGCAGGGACCCGATCAGCTCGTCAATCACAGCTAGCTGACGGGTAGATTGGGTCCCGAAGTGGAAGCTGCCATGGGGCCCCCTACTGGCCACGGGCCCTCGGTCAGCGTCCAAACTGCCCGATGGTCAGTCCGCCCCTGGGCACTGATACGTGGCACTGATGTGGCACTGATGACAGATGGCACTGATACGTGGCACTGACACTGATGGGGCACTGATGACAGATGGCACTAATACATGGCACTGATGACAGATGGCACTAATATGTGACACTGATGACAGATGGCACTAATACGTGGCACTGACAGATGGCACTAATACGTGGCACTGATGACACTGATGACAGATGGCACTAATATGTGGCACTGATGACATGTGGCGCTGATGACAAATGCCACTGATGACAGATGGCACTAATATGTGGCACTGATGACACGTGGCACTGATGAAAGATGGCACTAATACATGGCACTGATGACAGATGGCACTAATACGTGGCACTGATGACAGATGGCACTAATACGTGGCACTGATGACACTGATGACAGATGGCACTGATACGTGGCACTGATGACACTGATGACAGATGGCACTGATACGTGGCACTGATGACACGTGACACTGATGACAGATGGCACGTGACACTGACAGGTGGCACTGATGACAGATGGCACTTATACATGGCACTGGGGAAAGATGGCGCTGGGGGCAGATGGCAGGGACAGATGGCAGGGACAGATGGCAGGACAGATGGCAGGGGCAGATGGCAGGGGCAGATGGCAGGACAGATGGCAGGGGCAGATGGCAGGGCAGATGGCAGGGGGAAATGGCAGGACAGATGGCAGGACAGTTGACAGGGGCAGATGGCAGGACAGATAACAGTGGGGACACTTTTATTTTTATTTTTTTATTTTTTTTTACACTTACCGCCGCAGCGGTTCGCTCTCCCTCCTCACACGCTGTCTCTGTGTGAGGAGGGAGAGCCGGCGATGAGAGATGATCTCATATGTTTATATATGAGATCCTCTCTCATTGGTAGAGCAATCGCACTGTAAACGGCCGCTGTCATTGGCCGTTCACGGCGATCTGTGACTGGCTGACTGGCTGTGTCCGAGGGACACGGCCAGCACAAAACTTCCGCGATGCGCGCCCGGAAGTAAACAGGAGGACGTCCAGGGACGCCCTCCTGGCAATTGGAGTCCACGCTGTAGCTGTCTTTCGGCTATAGCGCGGGCGCCTAGTGGTTAAAATACATCTTCATAAAATTTCCACAACACCCTCCCTCTGCTTTATTTTCTTCCTGCATATCAAATTTATATATGGTAAAGCTGGCCAACAGTTGGGTTTCTATATTCCTCAGTCACATATGTGGATACAGATCTCATCAGTAGAAATTAAAAAATCTGAAGCCAGATATATTGTGTAAATACTGTTTAATTATATATATATATATATATATATATATATATATATATATATATATATATATACACACATATCATATATTATATACATGTGTATGCCAGCCCAAGCGTATGACTTTCTTTACTTCGCTGCTATGGGCTCTAGCCCCAGATCTTTTGTGGATCTAGCAACGCCCCTGATGGCCACACAATGAGGTTGGATGCAAAGTAATTTAAGCTGGTTTCGTTTTTTTACCCTGCACCTGATTGAGTATTTCTTACAAAACACAGATTCACCACATTCACTAAGCTCTGGTTAAAATTAGTGCAATCGCACTTGTGAAGTGCACAGTCTCATTGTCTTTAGTAAATCAACCCCATCGGTTTACCAGGTGCAGTGTGCAGTCATTAGTTTGCCAGGTATAGCCTTGGGCAATGAATGCAATTTGCAGTTGCCTATTTATCAGCTCTATCCATGCTTCTTGGGTGCAATTCATAAACATTTGTATTAGCTATAGCCATGAAGGATTACTTTTTGTCATTTCTAGCAACCCACAGTGAGTGCAGCCAGCAGTGTTTTTTGTCCTTTTGTTGGATCTAGTTTTTGCTCAGTTGGTGCAGTATCCAGTTTCTAAATTGCC